>CM076570.1:1382455550-1382814742 GCA_034641835.2 Pinus albicaulis
AGGATTCAATCACACAATAACGCAAAGATTTCACACATGAACAATGAGCTGCTGCTCTTCTATTAATCATAAAACTCTCTTACTCTCTTTCTCTCCCTTTCTCTCTTAAAACAATGAACCCGTGAAGGGTATTTAATCTAATTGACATGCACACACTGTCACTCATAACTGAACTTAATCAACTTGCTTAACTCACTCTTTAACTCACTTACCAAATCTAACTATAACTCAACTCAACTCATTTAGTTAACTATCTGTCTAACTTCTGCATGAGGAAGTAATTATATATTTTAAAACTCCCCCTTAATTACGACCTCTAAACTAAAAACATAACTCATGACAACTCAAACATGCCTGCTGGTCTATGTCTCAGCTAGGCTTACAACACCCAAGTTTCTTTTGTGAAACTCAAACAAATCTACTGCTAGTGGGTTCGTAAAGATGTCAGCCAATTGATCACTCGTTCTACAAGGCTTCAAGTGAACTTCTCCATTGTTCACTAGTTCTCGAATAAAATGATATCTAGTATCAATATGCTTGCTCTTTTTATGAAACACACTATTCTTGGATAGTGTGATCGCTGATGTGTTGTCACAGTATATTGTTGTTGATCCTTGCTGTTTCTGCTTGAGTCCATCCAATACTCTTCTTAACCATACTGCTTGACATGCTGCTGAAGTCGCTGCTACATATTCTGCTTCTGCTGATGATAGTGTAACAATAGGTCGTTTCTTAGATGCCCATGTCACTCCCGAACTAAAAGATGGAAAACATAACCTAGATGTGCTCTTCCGATCATCAAAACTTCCTGCGTGTAATCACTATCTCGTATATCCAATCAATTCTTTATTTTCTCAGATTGCATACATTTAAACATAATCTCTAGTTCTCTGCTATGTATCTCGAATTCTTTTCCAACACTCCAATGTGTGTCTTTCGGAGTCTCCATGAATCAGGAAATCGACTGCTCCTTGTGTAATATCCGGTCTTGTTGCCGTGAGATGTGCTGAGGCCGCCAACTTAATATTTTGAATAGATTTGGATTGACATCTGCCTTTCATCATCCTTACTTAACTTTGTACCGTTGCAATCGGGTGTAGGTACTGTTTGCAATTGTCCATCTCGAATCTTTTCAGCAAATCTCTAGCATACTTATTTTGGCAAATAAAAATGCCTTGTTCAGATTGCTCAACTTCAATGCCAAGAAAATATTTCATGAGACCTAGATTTGTCATCTCAAATTCTTTCATCATGGCTACTTTAAATTCATCTATCTCAATATCACCTGTAAAAATCATATCATCAACATATAAGAAAACTATCAAAATCTATCCATGCTCATAAAGGTGTATAAGGTAGGCTCAATGTTGCTTCTGCAGAATCCATTCTTGATCATGTAACTGTCGATTCTGCTATACCATGCTCTAGGTGCTTGCTTAAGTCCATGGAGCGCTTTCTTCAATCTTTAGACTTTATTTTCTTTACCTTCAACTTCATAACCTTGAGGTTGCTGCACATAAATTTCTTCTTCTAAAATTCCATTCAAGAAGGCTCATTTGACATCCATCTGATAGAATTTCCACTTGTTCTGAGCTGCTGTCATTAGAACTGCTCTTACAGTATCCAATCTGGCTACTGGAGAAAATGTTTCCCCAAAGTCTATTCCTGGTTGTTGTGAGAATCCTTTCGCTACAAGTCTTGCTTTAAATCTGTCAATCTCACCTTTCTCATTCACCTTTGTCTTGTACACCCACTTCACACCAATGAGATTTTTATCGTTTGGTAAATCAACCAAATTCCATGTATCATTATTTTCAATTGAATTCATCTCTTCATCCATGGCTTGCACCCAATTTTCATCTCTGGTTGCTTCTTCAAATGAAGAAGGTTGGAATGCCAACAATGCAAAATTTGAAATAACATCCAAATCATCATAAATTTCTTTCAAACTTCTCATATTTTTCTTACCATTACTTGATTCGCTGCTTGGAAAATTCTTTTCTGTGGATCTACTTAAAGATCCATGCTGCTCTGAAAATCTTGAAGTCCTTGCTGGTGTGACTATGTTTGGTGTCTGCTCTCCCGGTTCTTGCTGCTCCTCTTCTTCTACATCATCCTCTTCCATCAATGGTGTTTGTGCATCGGTTACTGTGTCTAAAGTCCCATTCCATGACTCTTGTTCTTTGAACACAACATCTCTGCTAATGATTGTCTTCTTGGTGACAGGGTTATACAATTTGTAAGCTTTTGATTGCCTACCATAACCAGTAAATATGCATTTTTCACTTTGATCATCTAATTTGCCTCTTATTTTCTTAGGCACATGTGCATAGGCTACATATCCAAAAACTCTGAAATGAGATACACTGCATGACATACCTGACCATGCTTCTTCTGGAACTCTGTTCATCACGCTCTTTGTAGGAGATTTTTTTATCACATAAACAACACATGCAACTACTTCTGCCCAATACTCATTAGAGAAGTGTCTTGCTTTCAACATGCTCCTTGTCATGTTCATGATTTTTCGGTTCTTCCTCTCTGCTACACCATTCTGCTGTGGTGTGTATCTGGTTATAAATTGTCTTCGAATTCCATGTTGTTTGCAGTACTCATGGAATGCCTTCGAATTGTATTCACCACCACGATCAGATCTCAATACCTTGATCTGTCGATCACTTTGGTTCTCCACTAAGGCTTTGAACTCTTTGAACTTTGAAAAAGTTTCAGACTTCTGATTCAAAAAGTAAACCCAATTCTTCCTGCTATAGTCGTCAATAAAATTGAGGAAGTAACAACTTCCACCAATCAACTGTGTCCTCATAGGTCCACACAGGTTGGTATGTACCAATTCAAGTGGTTTTTTTTCTCTGTAAGAAATTCCTTTCAAAAAACTTTCACGGTGTTGCTTTGCCAAGATGCAACACTCACAAGTGCTTGCAGGTTCTTTGACGGGAGGTAAACCTCTAACCATCTGTTTCTGTTGCAACAATCTTAAACCGGAAAAATGCAAGTGTCCAAACGAAAAGTTTCATAACCAGTAACCATCAGAACATGAAATTGTAAAAGAACTAACCTAATCATTGTAGTTCATAATTAGAGGAAAGAGTCTGTTCCTCGTCATTTTCACCTTTGCAATCAGCTGCTTGCCTGAGGATTTGTCGTAAATAACACACTGTTGCCCCTGAAAGATAACTTTGTATCCTTTCTGCATCAATTGACCAACACTAATCAAATTGTGTTTGAGTACAGGGACATAATATACCTCTGATATTGTCTTTGGCTCTCCATGCTTGGTCACAATGTTGACCACACCTTTGCCATCTACAAACATACCACAAGACTCCAACTCTGACTGCTCCGCACCGTGATCCAAATTAGCACAAAATCCCTTGTTGCCCGTCACATGGTTATCGCAACCAATCGTCTAATAGCCAGACCCTTTATCAACGGGTGCATGCATGGTGTTTCATGCTAGGAAACATAGAGCCGCATTGCATCGAGACAGCTCGATTGCCCTTGGTCTCAGAATCTTCTTCCTACAATCACGAGCATAATGACCTGAACTGGCTTGCGCAAAATAACTTTACCTTAGATTTGTCAGACCTTTGATTGTTATGAAAGCTTCTGCTGCTGCTGCTTCCATGTTGATGCTCATGATCGTCTCGATCATCTCTGTGACTGCCATAGTTGCTGCCTCGTCCTCTGCCTCTCGATCGACCTTTGCCACGACCACTTGAAATATAGACTTGAATTTGGAAAGGAGTTTCCAAAGTGGAATCCTTATTTTTGTCTATCCTTGCTTCATGCGATAGAAGAGATCCCATCAACTCATCAACTGTGAGTTTTTCCAAGTCCTTTGCTTCTTCTATGGCTTCTACCACAACATCAAATTTGGTAGACAGGGATCGAAGAACCTTCTCGATCACTGTTCGATATTTAATATCTTCGCCATAGATTTTTAACTGACTGACGATAGACATGACCCTATTCATGAAGGAATCAATGTCCTCTGTCTCCTTCATCTGCAGAACTTCGAAATCTCTCCTAGTATTCTGCAATTTAACAATATTAACTTTTTCCATACCTTGATAGCTCGTCGCCAAGGTGTCCCATGGCTCTTTTGCTGATGAGGTTATGATGATCTTCTAGAACACAGCTCGATCTACTCCCTGCTGGATCAAAAGCAACGCTTGCACATTATTCCGCTTATCTTTCTTCCACTGTTCCCTCTCTGCATTATTGAGGGCTCATTCTTCTACATCATCTTTAGGTTCTGCAAACCCATACTTGACATGATCCCAGACATCATGCGCTTTTAGCATAGTCTCCATCTTAATGGCCCACACATCATAATCCTTCCCTGTGAAAGAAGGAATTTGTGGCTAAAAGCTGCTTGTAGCCATCTTTCTTCAAACAAAAGTTCACTGTTGAAACCCTAAAAAAAATTGATATGCTTTGCCAAGCTTCCAAAAAAAACCTTATAATAAAACCCTAGGTTTTATTATTATTGTTTTATTGATATAAAAATTTCTTTAGAAAAAAATCTTTATATAAAAAAATCCCTTTTAAAATAACACTTTTTATAAAAACTCCACCTTTAAAGCCTTTATAATATACTTATTATAAAATGCCCCTTTTAAAAAACTTCTTTTCAAACCAAAACGTTTTCAAATACGTTTGAAATTTCCCCTTTAAAAAAATACTCCTTACGTGCTTTTAAAAAAAAACTCCCTTTTGTAAAGAATGCTTTAAAAAAAATTTTACCATATGCCTTTTAAGAATACTACGTATTCAAAAAGTCCTTGCTGCGTTGAGTTTCAAGTCAATAACGCGACCGATATTGAAAATCAAAGCGTGCTAACGCACTTCCCGACACCCTGTGATGCGTTAGTGCCTTAAAACATTGAATAATACAGTATGCCCGCGTGCTTCAAAATCGCGGTAACTTTTTCGTTTTTAACGCGGTTCTCTACTGTGGGAACCCACGTTATAATGCTCTATCTTTTAATTAACAGCGGCGTTATAACGTAAAAACGTGGAAAACAAAATTTCCCTTCTCACACACGGATGTCTGTTAATCCGTTTTTCTTTCGTAATATGTGACCTAGCTCCGATACCACTCTGATGGAAAGGCAGAGGATTCAATCACACAATAACGCAAAGATTTCACACATAAACAATGAGCTGCTGCTCTTCTATTAATCATAAAACTATCTTACTCTCTTTTTCTCCCTTTCTCTCTTAAAACAATGAACCCGTGAAGGGTATTTAATCTAATTGACATGCACACACTGTCACTCATAACTGAACTTAATCAACTTGCTTAACTCACTCTTTAACTCACTTACCAAATCTAACTGTAACTCAACTCAACTCATTCAGTTAACTATCTGTCTAACTTCTGCATGAGATAACGCAAAGATTTCACACATGAACAATGAGCTGTTGCTCTTCTATTAATCATAAAACTCTGAATCATAAAACTCTCTTACTCTCTTAAAACAATGAACCCATGAAGGGTATTTAATCTAATTCACATGCACACACTGTCACTCATAACTGAACTTAATCAAATCGCTTAACTTACTGTCTAACTCGCTCACCAAATCTAACTGAGACTCAACTCAACTAACTCCACTTAACTATCTGTCTAACTTCTGCATGAGGAAGTAATTATATATTTTAACACTCCCCCTTAATTACGACTGCTAAACTAAAACATAACTCATAACAACTCAAACATGTCTGCTGGTCTATGTCTTAGCCAGGCTTACAACACCCAAGTTTCTTTTGTGAAACTCAAACAAATCTACTGCTAATGGCTTTGTAAAGATATCAGCCAATTGATCACTCGTTCTACAACGCTTCAAGTGAACTTCTCCATTGCTCACAAGTTTTCGAATAAAGTGATATCTAGTATCAATATGCTTGCTCTTTTGATGAAACAAACTATTCTTCAATAGTGCAATTGCTGATGCGTTGTCACAGTATATCACTGTTGATCCTTGCTGTTTCTACTTGAGTCCATCCAATACTCTTCTTAACCATACCGCTTGACATGCTGCTGAAGTCGCTGCTACATATTCTGCTTCTGCTGATGATAGTGTCACAATAGGCTGCTTCTTAGATGCCCATGCTATCACTCCTGAACCTAGATGAAAAACATAACCGGATGTGCTCTTTCGATCATCCAAACTTCCTGCAAAATCACTATCTTTATATCCAATCAATTCTTTATTTTTTGTCCTTGCATACATTATGCCATAATCTCTGGTTCCTGCTATGTAGCTTAGAATTCTTTTTCCAACGCTCCAATGTGTGTCTTTTGGAGTCTCCATGAATCTAGAAATCAGACTCACTCCCTGCATAATATCTGGTCTTGTAGCTGTGAGATACATGAGGCTGCCAACCAATCTTTTGAATAGAGTTGGATTAACATATGCCCCTTCATCATCTGTACCTGTTGCTACTGGTGTAGATACAGGTTTGGAATTATCCATCCTGAATCTTTTCAACAAATTTCTTGTATATTTATTATGACAAATAAAAATTCATTTTTCAGATTGCTCAACTTCAATGCCAAGAAAATATTTCATGAGACCTAGATCTGTCATTTCAAATTCTTTCATCATGGCTGCTTTAAATTCATCTATCTCAAGATCACCTGTAAAAATCATATCATCAACATATAAGCAAACAATTAAAATATGTCCATGCTCATTTACCTTTGTGTATAAGGTAGGCTTAATGCTGCTTCTGCAAAATCCATTCTTGATCATATAGCTGTCAGTTCTGCTATGCCATGCTCTAGGTGCTTGCTTCAGTCCATAGAGCGCTTTCTTCAATCTGTAAACTTTATCTTCTTTACCTTCAACTTCATAACCTGGAGGCTGCTGCACATAAATTTCTTCTTCTAGAATTCCATGCAAGAACGCTGATTTGACATCCATCTGATATACTTTCCACTTGTTCTGAGCTGTTGTTGCTAGAACTTCCCTTACAATATCCAATTTGGCTACCGGAGAAAATGTTTCCCCAAAGTCTATTCCCGGTTGCTGCGAGAATCCTTTTGCTACAAGTCTTACTTTATATCTGTCAATATCACCTTTCTTATTCACCTTTGTCTTGTACACCCACTTCACACCAATGAGATTTTTATCGTTTGATAAATCAACCAAATTCCATGTATCATTCTTTTCAATTGAATTCATCTCTTCATCCATTGCTTGCACCCAATTGTCATTTCTGATTGCTTCTTCAAACGAAGAAGGTTGGAATGCCAACAATGCAAAATTTGAACTAACATCCAAATCATCATAAATATTTTTCAGACTTCTCATCTTTTTCTTACCATTGCTTGATTCATTACCTGATTCGCTGCTTGGAGAATTATGGTCTGTTGATCTGCTTGAGGATCCATGCTGCTTTGAAAATCTTGGAGTCCTTGTTGGTGTGACTCTGTTTGGTGTCTGTTCTCTTGATTCTTGCTGCTCCTCTTCTTCTACATCATCCTCTTCCATCAATGGTGTTTGTACATCGGTTAGTGTGTCTACAGTCACATTCAATGACTCTTGTTCTTTGAACACAACATCTTTGCTAATGATTGTCTTCTTGGTGACAAGGTTATACAATTTGTAAGCTTTTGATTGCTCACTATAACTAGTAAAAATGCATTTTTCACTTTGATCATCTAATTTGCCTTTTATTTGCTTAGGCACATGTGCATAGGCTACACGTCCAAAAACTCTGAAATGAGATACACTGTATGACATACCTGGCCATGCTTCTTCTAGAAATTTGTTCATCACGCTCTTTGTAGGAGATCTGTTTATCACATAAACAACACATGCAACTGCTTCTGCCCAATACTCATTAGACATGTGTCTTACTTTCAACATGCTTCTTGTCATGTTCATGATTGTTCGGTTCTTTCTCTCTGCTACACCATTTTGCTGCGGTGTGTATTTGATTGTAAATTGTCTTTGGATTCCACTTTGCTTACATTACTCATGGAATGCCTTCGAATCGTATTCTCCACCACGATCCGATCTCAATATCTTGATCTGTCGATCACTTTGGTTCTCCACTAATGCTTTGAACTCTTTGAACTTTGCAAAGGTCTCAAAATTCTGCTTCAAGAAGTAAACCCAAGTCTTCCTACTATAATCATCAATAAAAGTGAGGAAGTAATAGCTTCCACCAATCGATTGTGTCCTCATAGGTCCACACAAGTCGGTATGCACCAACTCAAATGGTTTATTTCCTCTGTAAGAAACTCTTTTTGAAAAACTTTCACAGTGTTGCTTTGCCAAGATGCAACACTCACAAGTGCTTGCAGGTTCTTTGGTGGGAGGAAAACCTCTCACCGTCTGTTTCTGCTACAACAATCTTAAACCGGTAAAATGCAAGTGTCCAAACCGAAAAATTCCATAACCAGTAATTATCAAAACATGCAGTTGTAAAAGAACTAACCTGATCATTGTAGTTCATAATTAGAGGAAAGAGTCTGTTCCTCATCATCTGCACCTTTGCAATCAGCCGCCTGCTTGGGGATTTGTCGTAAATAACACACTATTTCCCCTAAAAGATAACTTTGTATCATTTCTTCGTCAATTGACCAACACTTATCAAATTGTGTTTGAGTCCAGGGACATAAATGCCTCTGATATGGTCTTTGGTTCTCGCTGGGTCAGCACAGCACCGTACTCCTTTGCCATCTACGTACCACGCCTTGTCAGCACTAAATTGACCTCTGTCGCACCGTGACATCCAAATTAGCAACCAAAATCCTTGTTGCCCGTCATGTGGTTACCGCAACCACCGGCCTAACAGCCAGACCTTTACCGACCTGCATGCTAGGTGTTGCAGTATGCTGAAAAGTAGAGTGCCCGCATTTTATGTCCCAACATTAGCTCTTCGATTGCCTTGATCTCAATCTTCTTCCTACAATTCATTTAGCATAATGACCAAATCTATTGCAGTAAAAGCACTTTACCTTAGATTTGTCAGACCTTTGATTGTTATGAAAGCTTCTGTTGCTGCTGCTTCCATGTTGATGCTCATGATCGTCTTGGCCATCTCTGTGACCGCCATAGTTGCTGCCTCGTCCTCTGCCTCTCGATCGACCTTTGCCTCGACCTCTAGAAATATAGACTTGAATTTGAAAGGCTGTTTCCAAAGTGGAATCCTTATTTCTGCCTATCCTTGCCTCATGCGATAGAAGGGATCCCATCAACTCATCAATTGTGAGTTTTTCCAAGTCCTTTGCTTCTTCTAAGGCTGCTACCACCACATCAAATTTGGTAGATAGGGATTGAAGAACCTTCTCGATCACTGTTCGATCTTTAATATCTTCGCCATAGATTTTTAACTGATTGACGAAAGACATGACCCTATTCATGAAGGAATCAATGTCCTTTGTCTCCTTCATCTGCAGAACTTCGAAATCTCTCCTAGTATTCTGCAATTTAACAATATTAACTTTGGCCATACCTTAGTAGCTTGTTGCCAAAGTGTCCCATGCCTCTTTTTCTGACGAGGTTATCATGATCTTCTGGAACACGGCTCGATCTACTCCCTGCTGGATCAGAAGCAATGCTTGTGCATTCTTCCGCTTATCTTTCTTCCACTGTTCCCTCTCTGTATTACTGAGGGCTCGTTCTTCTGCATCATCATGAGGTTCTGCAAACCCATACTTGACATGATCCCAAACATCATGTGCTTTGAGCATAGTCTCCATCTTAATGGCCCACACATCATAATCCTTCCCATTGAAAGAAGGAAGTTGTGGCTGAAAGCTGCTTGTAGCCATCTTTCTTCAAACACAAGTTCACTGCTGAAACCCTAAAAAAAATTTTGATATGCTTTGCAGAGCTCCAAAAAAAATCCTTATCATAAAACCCTAGGTTTTATTATTTTTATTATTTATATAAAAATTTCTTTAAAAAAATCTTTATATAAAATATCCTTTCTTAAAAACACTTTTTATAAAAACTCCACCTTTAAAGCCTTTATAATATAATTATTGTAAAATGCCCCTTTTAAAAAACTTCTTTTCAAACCAAAACGTTTTCAAATACCTTTGAAATTTCCCCTTTAAAAAAATACTCCTTACGTGCTTTTAAAAAAAAACTCCCTTTTGTAAAGAATGCTTTAAAAAAAAATTTACCATATGCCTTTTAAGAATACTATGTATTCAAAAAGTCCTTGCTGCATTGAGTTTCAAGTCAATAACGCGACCGATATTGAAAATCAAAGCGTGCTAACGCACTTCCCGACACCCTGTGATGTGTTAGTGCCTTAAAACATTGAATAATACAGTATGCCCGCGTGCTTCAAAATCGCGGTAACTTTTTCGTTTTTAACGCGGTTCTCTACTGTGGGAACCCGCGTTATAACGCTCTGTCTTTTAATTAACAGTGGTGTTATAACGTAAAAACGCGGAAAACAAAATTTCCCTTCTCACACACGGATGTCTGTTAATCCGTTTTTCTTTCGTAATATGTGACCTAGCTCCGATACCACTCTGATGGAAAGGCAGAGGATTCAATCACACAATAACGCAAATATTTCACACATGAACAATGAGCTGCTGCTCTTCTATTAATCATAAAACTCTCTTACTCTCTTTCTCTCCCTTTCTCTCTTAAAACAATGAACCCGTGAAGGGTATTTAATCTAATTGACATGCACACACTGTCACTCATAACTGAACTTAATCAACTTGCTTAACTCACTCTTTAACTCACTTACCAAATCTAACTATAACTCAACTCAACTCATTTAGTTAACTATCTGTCTAACTTCTGCATGAGGAAGTAATTATATATTTTAAAACTCCCCCTTAATTACGACCTCTAAACTAAAAACATAACTCATGACAACTCAAACATGCCTGCTGGTCTATGTCTCAGCTAGGCTTACAACACCCAAGTTTCTTTTGTGAAACTCAAACAAATCTACTGCTAGTGGGTTCGTAAAGATGTCAGCCAATTGATCACTCGTTCTACAAGGCTTCAAGTGAACTTCTCCATTGTTCACTAGTTCTCGAATAAAATGATATCTAGTATCAATATGCTTGCTCTTTTTATGAAACACACTATTCTTGGATAGTGTGATCGCTGATGTGTTGTCACAGTATATTGTTGTTGATCCTTGCTGTTTCTGCTTGAGTCCATCCAATACTCTTCTTAACCATACTGCTTGACATGCTGCTGAAGTCGCTGCTACATATTCTGCTTCTGCTGATGATAGTGTAACAATAGGCTGCTTCTTAGATGCCCATGCTATCACTCCTGAACCGAGATGGAAAACATAACCGGATGTGCTCTTCTGATCATCCAAACTTCCTGCAGAATCACTATCTGTATATCCAATCAATTCTTTCTTTTATGTACTTGCATACATTATGCCATAATCTCTGGTTCCTGCTATGTATCTCAGAATTATTTTTCCAACACTCCAATGTGTGTCTTTTGGAGTCTCCATGAATCTGGAAATCAGACTCACTCCCTGCATAATATCTGGTCTTGTTGCTGTGAGATACATGAGGCTGCCAACCAATATTTTGAATAGAGTTGGATTGACATCTGCCCCTTCATCATCCTTTCTTAACTTTGTACCTGTTGCAACTGGTGTAGGTACAGGTTTGGAATTGTCCATCCTGAATCTTTTCAACAAATCTGTTGCATACTTATTTTGTGAAATAAAGATGCCTTTTTCAGATTGCTCAACTTCAATGCCAAGAAAATATTTCATGAGACCTAGATCTATCATCTCAAATTCTTTCATCATGGCTGCTTTAAATTCATCTATTTCAAGATCACCTGTAAAAATCATATCATCAACATATAAGCAAACTATCAAAATCTGTTCATGCTCATTTAGCTTTGTGTATAAGGTAGGCTCAATGCTGCTTCTGCAAAATCCATTCTTGATCATATAACTGTCGATTCTGCTATACCATGCTCTAGGTGCTTGCTTCAGTCCATAGAGCGCTTTCTTCAATCTGTAAACTTTGTCTTCTTGTCCTTCAACTTCATAACCTGGAGGCTGCTGCACATAAATTTCTTCTTCTAAAATTCCATTCAAGAAGACTGATTTGACATCCATCTGATACACTTTCCACTTGTTCTGAGCTGTTGTCGCTAGAACTGCTCTTACAGTATCTAATCTGGCTACTGGAGAAAAAGTTTCTCCAAAGTCTATTCCCGGTTGTTGCGAGAATCCTTTTGCTACAAGTCTTGCTTTAAATCTGTCAATCTCACCTTTCTCATTCACTTTGGTCTTGTACACCCACTTCACACCAATGAGATTTTTATCATTTGGTAAATCAACCAAATCCCATGTATCATTCTTTTCAATTGAATTCATCTCTTCATCCATGGCTTGCACCCAATTGTCATCTCTAATTGCTTCTTCAAACGAAGAAGGTTGGAATGCCAACAATGCAAAATTTGAACTAACATCCAAATCATCATAAATATCTTTCAGACTTCTCATCTTTTTCTTACCTGATTCGCTGCTAGGAGAATTCTGATCTGTGGATCTGCTTGAAGATCCATGCTGCTCTGAAAATCTGGGAGTCCTTGCTGGTGTGACTCTGTTTGGTGTCTGCTCTTTTGGTTCTTGCTGTTCCTCTTCTTCTACAAGATCATCCTCCATCAATGGTGTTTGAGCATCGGTTAGTGTGTCTACAGTCCCATTCCATGACTCTTTTTCTTTGAACACAACATCTCTACTAATGATTGTCTTCTTTGTGACAGGGTTATACAATTTGTAAGCTTTTGACTGCTCACTATAACTAGTAAATATACATTTTTCACTTTGATCATCTAATTTGCCTCTTATCTGCTTAGGCACATGTGCATAGGCTACACATCCAAAAACTCTGAAATGAGATACACTGCAAGACATACCTGACCAAGCTGCTTCTGGAACTCTGTTCATCACGCTCTTTGTAGGAGATCTATTTATCACATAAACAGCACATGCAACTGCTTCTGCCCAATACTCATTAGACAAGTGTCTTGCTTTCAACATGCTCCTTGTCATGTTCATGATTGTTCGATTCTTCCTCTATGCTACACCATTCTGCTGTGGTGTGTATCTGGTCGTAAACTGTCTTCTAATTCCATGTTGTTTGTAGTACTCATGGAATGCCTTCGAATCGTATTCTCTACTACGATCCGATCTCAATACCTTGATCTGTTGATCACTTTAGTTCTCCACCAAAGCTTTGAACTCTTTGAACTTTGCAAAAGTTTCAGACTTCTGCTTCAAAAAATAAACCCAAGTCTTTCTACTATAATCATCAATAAAGGTGAGGAAGTAACAACTTCCACCAATCGACTGTGTCCTCATAGGTCCACACAAGTCAGTATGCACCAATTCAAGTGGTTTCTTTGCTCTGTAAGAAACTCCTTTTGGAAAACTTTCACGGTGTTGCTTTCCAAACATGCAACACTCACAAGTGCTAGCAGTTTCTTTGATGGGAGGTAAACCTCTGACCATCTGTTTCTGCTGCAACAATATTAAACCGGAAAAATGCAAGTGTCCAAACTGAAAGTGCCATAACCAGTATGCATCAGAACATGCAGTTGTAAAAGAACTAACCTGATCATTGTAGTTCATAATGAGAGGAAAGAGTCTGTTCCTCGTCATCTGCACCTTTGCAATCAGCTACTTGCTTGCGGATTTGTCGTAAATAACACATTGTTGCCCCTGAAAGATAACTTTGTATCCTTTCTGAATCAATTGACCAACACTAATCAAATTGTGTTTGAGTCCAGGGACATAGTATACCTCTGATATGGTCTTCGGCTCCCCCTGCTTGGTCACAATGTTGACCACTCCTTTGCCATCTACAGCCACAGTCTTGTCAGTCCCCAAATTTACCTCTGTCTGCACTGAGACATCCAAATTAGCAACCAAATCCTTGTTGCATGTCATGTGGTTACTGCAACCACTGTCTAATAGCTAGACCTTATCAGACGGTGCATGCATGGAGTTACATGCTAGAAACATAGAGTCAGTATTTTATGTACTAACATTAGCTCTTTGATTGCCTTGATCTGCAATATTATTCCTACAATCACAAGCATAATGACGAAATCTATTGCAGTAATAGCACTTTACCTTTGATTTGTCAGACCTTTGATTGTTATGAAAGCTTCTACTGCTACTGCTTCCACTTTGATGCTCATGATCATCTCGACCATCTCTGTGACCACCATAGTTGCTACCTCGTCCTTTGCCTCTTGATCGACCTCTACCTCGACCTCTTGAAATATAGACTTGACTTTGGAAAGCAGTTTCCAAAGTGGAATCCTTATTTCTATCTATCCTTGCTTCATGCGATAGAAGGGATCCCATCAACTCATAAATTGTGAGTTTTTCCAAGTCCTTTGCTTCTTCTATGGCTGCTACCACAACATCAAATTTGGTAGACAGGGATCAAAGAACATTCTCAATCACTGTTCGATATTTAATATCTTTGCCATATATTTTTAACTGATTGACGACATACATGACCCTATTCATGAAGGAATCAATGTCCTCTGTCTCCTTCATCTATAGAATTTTGAAATCTCTCGTAGTATTCTGCAATTTAACAATATTAACTTTGGCCATACCTTGATGGCTTGTCACCAAGGTGTCCCATGCCTATTTTTCTCATGAGGTTATCATGATCTTCTGGAACACGGCTCGATCTACTCCCTGCTGGATCAGAATCAATGCTTGTGCATTCTTTCGCTTATCTTTCTTCCACTGTTCCCTCTCTGCATTACTGAGGGCTCGTTCTTCTGCATCATCTTTAGGTTCTGCAAACCCATACTTGACATGATCCCATACATCATGGGCTTTGAGCATAGTCTCCATCTTAATGGCCCACACATCATAATCCTTCCCATTGAAAGAAGGAATTTGTGGCTGAAAGTTGCGTGTAGCCATCTTTCTTCAAACACAAGTTTACTGCTGAAACCCTAAAAAAAAAATTGATATGCTTTGCAAAGCTCCAAAAAAAAACTTATAATAAAAACATAAGTTTTATTATTTTTTTTTTATTTATATAAAAATTTCTTTGGAAAAGAATCTTTATATAAAAAAAATCCATTTTAAAATAACACAAAAAAAATCCACCACTTAAAGCCTTTTTATAATCCCTTTTTATGAAACGTCCCTTTTAAAAAAAGACTCCTTTTAAAACTTTTCACGTGCTTTTTAAAAACTCTTTTTCAAACCAAACCTCACGTGCTCTTAGGAGATACTCATATAATGAAAAGATCCTTTAAAAAATCGTATTCAAAAACCTTACGTTGTTGACTTAAGTCAATAACGCGACCAACGCTCAAAAGAAGTGCGTGCTAACGCACTGCCCGACACCCTGTGATGCGTTAGTGCCTTAACGCACTCGAAATATAGTATGCCCGCGTGCTTCAAAATCGCCGCAAATTTTATCGTTTTTAACGCGGTTCTCTACTGTAAGAAGCCGCGGTATAACGCTCTGTTTTTTATTAACAGCAGCGTTATAGCGTAAAAACGCGGAAAAAAAATTTCCTTCTCGCACACAAATGATTGCTAATAAGTTGTTCTTCCGTTCTCTGTGACCTAGCTCCGATACCAATTTGTTGGAAAGGCAGAGGATTCAATCACATAATAACACGAAGATTTCACACATGAACAATGAGCTGCGACTCTTCTGTTAATCTGGAACTCTCTTACTCTATTTCTCTCTTGAAACAATGAACCCGTGAAGGGTATTTAATCTAATTGACATGCACACACTGTGACTCATAACTGAACTTAATCAACTCGCTTAACTCACTCACCAAATCTAACTGTAACTCAACTCAACTCATTCAGTTAACTATCTGTCTAACTTCTGCATGAGGAAGTAATTATATATTTTAACACTCCCCCTTAATTACGACCTCTAAACTAAAAACATAACTCATGACAACTCAAACATGCCTGCTGGTCTATGTCTCAGCTAGGCTTACAACACCCAAGTTTCTTTTGTGAAACTCAAACAAATCTACTGCTAGTGGCTTCGTAAAGATATCAGCCAATTGATCACTCCTTCTACAAGGCTTCAAGTGAACTTCTCCATTGTTCACTAGTTCTCGAATAAAATGATATCTAGTATCAATATGCTTGCTCTTTTGATGAAACACACTATTCTTGGATAGTGCAATCGCTGATGTGTTGTCACAGTATATTGCTGTTGATCCTTGTTGTTTCTGCTTGAGTCCATCCAATACTCTTCTTAACCATACTGCTTGACATGCTGCTGAAGTTGCTGCTACATATTCTGCTTCTGCTGATGATAATGTCACAATAGGCTGCTTCTTAGATGCTCATGCTATCACACTTGAACCGAGATGGAACACATAACCGGATGTGCTATTCCGATCATCCAAACTTCCTGCAAAATCACTATCTGTATATCCAATCAATTCTTTCTTTTCTGTACTTGCATACATTATGCCATAATCTCTGGTTCCTGCTATGTATCTCAGAATTCTTTTTCCAACACTCCAATGTGTGTCTTTTGGAGTCTCCATGAATCTGGAAATCAGACTCACTCCCTGCATAATATCTGGTCTTGTTGCTGTGAGATACATGAGGCTGCCAACCAATCTTTTGAATAGAGTTGGATTGACATCTGCCCCTTCATCATCCTTACTCAACTTTGTACCTGTTGCAACTGGTGTAGGTACAGGTTTGGAATTATCCATCCTGAATCTTTTCAACAAATCTGTTGCATACTTATTTTGACAAATAAAAATGCCTTTTTCAGATTGCTCAACTTCAATGCCAAGAAAATATTTCATGAGACCTAGATCTTTCATCTCAAATTCTTTCATCATGGCTGCTTTAAATTCATCTATTTCAAGATCACCTGTAAAAATCATATCATCAACATATAA
Source organism: Pinus albicaulis (assembly GCA_034641835.2). Taxonomy (NCBI): domain Eukaryota; kingdom Viridiplantae; phylum Streptophyta; class Pinopsida; order Pinales; family Pinaceae; genus Pinus; species Pinus albicaulis. Next base: position 1,382,472,485 of record CM076570.1, read on the forward strand.
GCAAACTATCAAAATCTATCCATGCTCATTTACCTTTGTGTATAAGGTAGGCTCAATGCTGCTTCTGCAAAATCCATTCTTGATCATATAACTGTCGATTCTGCTATACCATGCTCTAGGTGCTTGCTTCAGTCCATAGAGCGCTTTCTTCAATCTGTACACTTTATCTTCTTGTCCTTCAACTTCATAACCTGGAGGCTGCTGCACATAAATTTCTTCTTCTAAAATTCCATTCAAGAAGGCTGATTTGACATCCATCTGATACACTTTCCACTTGCTCTGAGCTGTTGTCGCTAGAACTGCTCTTACAGTATCCAATCTAGCTACCGGAGAAAAAGTTTCTCCAAAGTCTATTCCCGGTTGCTGCGAGAATCCTTTTGCTACAAGTCTTGCTTTAAATTTTTCAATCTCACCTTTCTCATTCACTTTGGTCTTGTACGCCCACTTCACACCAATGAGATTTTTATCGTTTGGTAAATCAACCAAATCCCATGTATCATTCTTTTCAATTGAATTCATCTCTTCATCCATGGCTTGCACCCAATTTTCATCTCTGATTGCTTCTTCAAACAAAGAAGCTTGGAATGCCAAAAATGCAAAATTTGAACTAACATCCAAATCATCATAAATATCTTTCAGACTTCTCATCTTTTTCTCACCTGATTCGCTGCTTGGAGAATTCTGATCTGTGGATCTGCTTGAAGATCCATGCTGCTCTGAAAATCTGTGAGTCCTTGCTGGTGTGACTCTGTGTGGTGTCTTCTCTTTTGGTTCTTGCTGCTCCTCTTCTTCTACAAGATCATCCTCCGTCAATGGTGTTTGAGCATCGGTTAGTGTGTCTACAGTCCCATTCCATGACTCTTTTTCTTTGAACACAACATCTCTACTAATGATTGTCTTCTTTGTGACAGGGTTATACAATTTGTAAGCTTTTGACTGCTCACTATAACTAGTAAATATACATTTTTCACTTTGATCATCTAATTTGCCTCTTATTTTCTTAGGCACATGTGCATAGGCTACACATCCAAAAACTCTGAAATGAGATACACTACAAGACATACCTGACCATGCTGCTTCTGGAACTCTGTTCATCACGCTCTTTGTAAGAGATCTGTTTATCACATAAACAGCACATGCAACTGCTTCTGCCCAATACTCATTAGACAAGTGTCTTGATTTCAACATGCTCCTTGTCATGTTCATGATTGTTTGATTCTTCCTCTTTGCTACACCATTCTGTTGTGGTGTGTATTTGTTCGTAAAATGTCTTCTAATTCCATGTTGTTTGCAGTACTCATGGAATGTCTTCGAATCGTATTCTCCACCACGATCCGATCTCAATACCTTGATCTGTTGATCACTTTGGTTCTCCACCAAAGCTTTGAACTCTTTGAACTTTGCAAAAGTTTCAGACTTCTACTTCAAAAAGTAAACCCAAGTCTTCCTACTATAATCATCAATAAAGGTGAGGAAGTAACAACTTCCACCAATCGACTGTGTCCTCATAGGTCCACACAAGTTGGTATGCACCAATTCAAGTGGTTTCTTTGCTCTGTAAGAAACTCCTTTCACAAAACTTTCACGGTGTTGCTTTCCCAAGATGCAACACTTACAAGTGTTAGTAGGTTCTTTGATGGGAGGTAAACCTCTGACCATCTGTTTTTGCTGCAACAATCTTAAACCGGAAAAATGCAAGTGTCCAAACCGAAAGTGCCATAACCAGTATGCATCAGAACATGCAGTTGTAAAAGAACTAACCTGATCATTGTAGTTCATAATGAGAGGAAAGAGTCTATTCCTCGTCATCTACACCTTTGCAATCAGCTTCTTACTTGGGGATTTGTCGTAAATAACACACTGTTGCCCCTGAAAGATAACTTTGTATCCTTTCTGCATCAATTGACCAACACTAATTAAATTGTGTTTGAGTCTAGGGACATAGTATACCTCTGATATAGTCTTTGGCTCCCCCTGCTTGGTCACAATGGTGACCAGTCCTTTGCCATCTACAGCCACAGTCTTGTCAGTACCCAACTTGACCTCTGTCTACACTGTGACATCCAAATTAGCAACCAAATCCTTGTTGCCTGTCATGTGGTTACTGCAACCACTGTCTAATAGCCAGACCTTATCAGATAGTGCATACATGGTGTTGCATGCTAGAAACATAGAGTCCGTATTTTATGTCCTGACATTAGCTCTCTGATTGCCTTGATCTGCAATCTTCTTCCTACAATCACGAGCATAATGACCAAATCTATTGCAGTAAAATAACTTTACCTTAGATTTGTCAGACCTTTGATTGTTATGAAAGCTTATGTTGCTGCTGCTTCCATGTTGATGCTCATGATCGTCTCGGCCATCTCTGTGACCGCCATAGTTGCTGCCTCGTCCTCTGCCTCTCGATCGACCTTTGCCTCGACCTCTGGAAATATAGAATTGACTTTGAAAGGTTGTTTCCAAAGTGGAATCCTTATTTCTGTCTATCCTTGCCTCATGCGATACAAGGGATCCCATCAACTCATCAATTGTGAGTTTTTCCAAGTCCTTTGCTTCTTCTATGGCTGCTACCACCACATCAAATTTGGTAGACAGGGATTGAAGAACCTTCTCGATCACTGTTCGATCTTTAATATCTTCGCCATAGATTTTTAACTGATTGACAACAGACATGACCCTATTCATGAAGGAATCAATGTCCTCTGTCTCCTTCATCTGCAGAACTTCGAAATCTCTCCTAGTATTCTGCAATTTAACAATATTAACTTTGGCCATACCTTGATAGCTTGTCGCCAAAGTGTCCCATGCCTCTTTTTCTGACGAGGTTATCATGATCTTCTGGAACACGGATCGATCTACTCCCTGCTGGATCAGAAGCAATGCTTGTGCATTCTTCCGCTTATCTTTCTTCCATTGTTCCCTCTCTGCATTACTGAAGGCTCGTTCTTCTGTATCATCATGAGGTTCTACAAACCCATACTTGACATGATCCCAAACATCATGCGCTTTGAGCATAGTCTCCATCTTAATGGCCCACACATCATAATCGTTCCCATTGAAAGAAGGAAGTTGTGGCTGAAAGCTGCTTGTAGCCATCTTTATTCAAACATAAGTTCATTGCTGAAACCCTAAAAAAAATTTTGATATGCTTTGCAGAGCTCCAAAAAAAATCCTTATAATAAAACCCTAGGTTTTATTATTTTTATTATTTATATAAAAATTTCTTAAAAAAAATCTTTATATAAAATATCCTTTCTTAAAAACACTTTTTATAAAAACTCCACCTTTAAAGCCTTTATAATATACTTATTATAAAATGTCCCTTTTAAAAAACTTCTTTTCAAACCAAAACGTTTTCAAATACGTTTGAAATTTCCCCTTTAAAAAAATACTGCTTACGTGCTTTTAAAAAAAAACTCCCTTTTGTAAAGAATGCTTTAAATTTTTTTTTACCATATGCCTTTTAAGAATACTACGTATTCAAAAAGTCCTTGCTGCGTTGAGTTTCAAGTCAATAACGCGACCGATATTGAAAATCAAAGCGTGCTAATGCACTTCCCGACACCCTGTGATGTGTTAGTGCCTTAACGCACTGAATAATACAGTATGCCCGCGTGCTTCAAAATCGCGGTAACTTTTTCGTTTTTAACGCGGTTCTCTACTGTGGGAACCCGCGTTATAACGCTCTGTATTTTAATTAACAGCGGCGTTATAACGTAAAAACGCGGAAAACAAAATTTCTCTTCTCACACACGGATGTCTGTTAATCCGTTTTTCTTTTGTAATATGTGACCTAGCTCCGATACCACTCTGATGGAAAGGCAGAGGATTCAATCACACAATAACGCAAATATTTCACACATGAACAATGAGCTGCTGCTCTTCTATTAATCATAAAACTCTCTTACTCTCTTTCTCTCCCTTTCTCTCCTAAAACAATGAACCCGTGAAGGGTATTTAATCTAATTGGCATGCACACACTGTCACTCATAACTGAACTTAATCAACTCGCTTAACTCACTCTTTAACTCACTTACCAAATCTAACTGTAACTCAACTCAACTCATTCAGTTAACTATCTGTCTAACTTCTGCATGAGGAAGTAATTATATATTTTAACACTCCCCCTTAATTACGACCGCTAAACTAAAACATAACTCATGACAACTCAAACATGCCTGCTGGTCTATGTCTCAGCGAGGCTTACAACACCCAAGTTTCTTTTGTGAAACTCAAACAAATCTACTGCTAATGGCTTTGTAAAGATATCAGCCAATTGATCACTCGTTCTACAAGGCTTCAAGTGAACTTCTCCATTACTCACAAGTTCTCGAATAAAATGATATCTAGTATCAATATGCTTGCTCTTTTGATGAAACACACTATTCTTGGATAGTGCAATCGCTGATGTGTTGTCACAGTATATCGCTATTGATCCTTGCTGTTTCTGCTTGAGTCCATCCAATACTCTTCTTAACCATACTGCTTGACATACTGCTGAAGTTGCTGCTACATATTCTGCTTCTGCTGATGATAGTGTAACAATAGGCTGCTTCTTAGATGCCCATGCTATCACTCCTGAACCAAGATGGAAAACATAACCGGATGTGCTCTTCCGATCATCCAAACTTCCTGCAAAATCACTATCTGTATATCCAACCAATTCTTTCTTTTCTGTACTTGCATACATTATGCCATAATCTCTGGTTCCTGCTATGTATCTCAGAATTCATTTTCCAACACTCCAATGTGTGTCTTTTGGAGTCTCCATGAATCTGGAAATCAGACTCACTCCCTGCATAATATCTGGTCTTGTCGCTGTGAGATACATGAGGTTGCCAACCAATCTTTTGAATAGAGTTGGATTGACATCTGCCCCTTCATCATCCTTACTTAACTTTGTACCCGTTGCAACTGGTGTAGGTACAAGTTTGGAATTATCCATCCTGAATCTTTTCAGCAAATCTGTTGCATACTTATTTTGACAAATAAAAATGCCTTTTTCAGATTGCTCAGCTTCAATGCCAAGAAAATATTTCATGAGACCTAGATCTGTCATCTCAAATTCTTTCATCATGGCTGCTTTAAATTCATCTATTTCAAGATCACCTGTAAAAATCATATCATCAACATATAAGCAAACTATCAAAATCTGTCCATGCTCATTTACCTTTGTGTATAAGGTAGGCTCAATGTTGCTTCTGCAAAATCCATTCTTGATCATATAATTGTCGATTCTGCTATACCATGCTCTAGGTGCTTGCTTCAGTCCATAGAGCGCTTTCTTCAATCTGTAAACTTTGTCTTCTTATCCTTCAACTTCATAACCTGGAGGCTACTGCACATAAATTTATTCTTCTAAAATTCCATTCAAGAAGGCTGATTTGACATCCATCTGATACACTTTCCACTTATTCTGAGCTGTTGTCGCTAGAACTACTCTTACAGTATCCAATCTGGCTACCGGAGAAAAAGTTTCTCCAAAGTCTATTCCCGATTGCTGCGAGAATCCTTTTGCTACAAGTCTTGCTTTAAATCTATCAATCTCACCTTTCTCATTCACTTTGGTCTTGTATACCCACTTCACACCAATGAGATTTTTATCATTTGGTAAATCAACCAAATCCCATGTATCATTCTTTTCAATTGAATTCATTTCTTCATCCATGGCTTGCACCCAATTGTCATCTCTGATTGCTTCTTCAAACAAAGAAGGTTGGAATGCCAACAATGCAAAATTTGAACTAACATCCAAATCATCATAAATATCCTTCAAACTTCTCATCTTTTTCTTACCTGATTCGCTGCTTGGAGAATTCTGATCTGTGGATCTGCTTGAAGATCCATGCTGCTTTGAAAATCTTGGAGTCCTTGCTGGTGTGATTTTGTTTGGTGTCTGCTCTTTTGGTTCTTGCTGTTCCTCTTCGTCTACAACATCTTCCTCCATCAATGGTGTTTGAGCATCGGTTAGTGTGTCTACAGTCCCATTCCATGACTCTTGCTCTTTGAACACAACATCTCTGCTAATGATTATCTTCTTTGTGACAGGGTTATACAGTTTGTAAGCTTTTGACTGCTCACTATAACCAGTAAATATACATTTTTCACTTTGATCATCTAATTTGCCTCTTATCTGCTTAGGCACATGTGCATAGGCTACACATCCAAAAACTCTGAAATGAGATACACTACAAGACATACCTGACCATGCTTCTTCTGGAACTCTGTTCATCACGCTCTTTGTAGGAGATCTGTTTATCACATAAACAACACATGCAACTGCTTCTGACCAATACTCGTTAGACAGATGTCTCGCTTTCAACATGCTTCTTTTCATGTTCATGATTGTTCGGTTCTTCCTCTCTGCTACACCATTCTACTGTGGTGTGTATCTAGTTGTAAACTGTCTTCTGATTCCATGTTGTTTGCAGTACTCATGGAATGCCTTCGAATCGTATTCGCCACCACGATCAGATCTTAATACCTTGATCTGTCGATCACTTTGGGTCTCTACCAAAGCTTTGAACTCTTTGAAATTTGCAAAAGTTTCAGACTTCTGCTTCAAAAAGTAAACCCAAGTCTTCCTACTATAATCATCAATAAAGGTGAGGAAGTAACAACTTCCACCAATCGACTGTGTCCTCATAGGTCCACACAAGTCGGTATGCACCAATTCAAGTGGTTTCTTTGCTCTGTAAGCAACTCCTTTTGGAAAAATTTCACGGTGTTGCTTTCCCAAGATGCAACACTCACAAGTGCTAGCAGGTTCTTTGATGGGAGGTAAACCTCTCACCATCTGTTTCTGCTGCAACAATCTTAACCCGGAAAAATGCAAGTGTCCAAACCGAAAGTGCCATAACCAGTATGCATCAGAACATGCAGTTGTAAAAGAACTAACCTGATCATTGTAGTTCATAATGAGAGGAAAGAGTCTATTCCTCGTCATCTGCACCTTTGCAATCAGCTGCTTACTTGGGGATTTGTCGTAAATAACACACTGTTGCCCCTGAAAGATAACTTTGTATCCTTTCTGCAGCAATTGACCAACACTAATTAAATTGAGTTTGAGTCCAGAGACATAGTATACCTCTGATATGGTCTTTGGCTCCCCCTGCTTGGTCACAATGTTGACCACTCCTTTGCCATCTACAGCCACAGTCTTGTCAGTACCCAACTTGACCTCTGTCTGCACTGTGACATCCAAATTAGCAACAAAATCCTTGTTGCCTGTCATGTGGTTACTGCAACCACTGTCTAATAGCCAGACCTTATCAAACGGTGCATGCATGGTGTTTCATGCTAGAAACATAGAGTCAGTATTTTCTGTACTGACATTAGCTCTCTGATTGCCTTGGTCTGCAATCTTCTTCCTACAATCACGAGCATAATGACCAAATCTATTGCAGTAAAATAACTTTACCTTAGATTTGTCAAACCTTTGATTGTTATGAAAGCTTCTGTTGCTGCTGCTTCCATGTTGATGCTCATGATCGTCTCGGCCATCTCTGTGACCGCCATAGTTGCTGCCTCGTCCTCTGTCCCTCGATCGACCTTTGCCTCGACCTCTGGAAATATAGACTTGACTTTGAAAGGCTGTTTCCAAAGTGGAATCCTTATTTCTATCTATCCTTGCCTCATGCGATAGAAGGGATCCCATCAACTCATCAGTTGTGAGTTTTTCCAAGTCCTTTGCTTCTTCTATGGCTGCTACCACCACATCAAATTTGGTAGACAGGGATCGAAGAACCTTCTCGATCATTGTTCGATATTTAATATCTTCGCCATAGATTTTTAACTGATTGACGACAGACATGACCCTATTCATGAAGGAATCAATGTCCTCTGTCTCCTTCATCTGCAGAACTTCGAAATCTCTCCTAGTATTCTGCAATTTAACAATATTAACTTTGGCCATACCTTGGTAGCTTGTCGCCAAAGTGTCCCATGCCTCTTTTGCTGACGAGGTTATCATGATCTTCTGGAACACGGCTCGATCTACTCCCTACTGGATCAGAAGCAATGCTTGTGCATTCTTCCGCTTATCTTTCTTCCACTGTTCCCTCTCTGCATTACTGAGGGCTCGTTCTTCTGCATCATCATGAGGTTCTGCAAACCCATACTTGAGATGATCCCAAACATCATGTGCTTTGAGCATAGTCTCCATCTTAATGTCCCACACATCATAATCCTTCCCATTGAAAGAAGGAAGTTGTGGCTGAAAGCTGCTTGTAGCCATCTTTCTTCAAACACAAGTTCACTGCTGAAACCCTAAAAAAAAATTTGATATGCTTTGCAGAGCTCCAAAAAAAATCCTTATCATAAAACCCTAGGTTTTATTATTTTTATTATTTATATAAAAATTTCTTTAAAAAAATCTTTATATAAAATATCCTTTCTTAAAAACACTTTTTATAAAAACTCCACCTTTAAAGCCTTTATAATATACTTATTATAAATGCCCCTTTTAAAAAACTTCTTTTCAAACCAAAACGTTTTCAAATACGTTTGAAATTTCCCCTTTAAAAAAATACTCCTTACGTGCTTTTAAAAAAAAACTCCCTTTTGTAAAGAATGCTTTAAAAAAAATTTTACCATATGCCTTTTAAGAATACTACGTATTCAAAAAGTCCTTGCTGCGTTGAGTTTCAAGTCAATAACGCGACCGATATTGAAAATCAAAGCGTGCTAACGCACTTCCCGACACCCTGTGATGCGTTAGTGCCTTAAAACATTGAATAATACAGTATGCCCGCGTGCTTCAAAATCGCGGTAACTTTTTCGTTTTTAACGCGGTTCTCTACTGTGGGAACCCACGTTATAATGCTCTATCTTTTAATTAACAGCGGCGTTATAACGTAAAAACGTGGAAAACAAAATTTCCCTTCTCACACACGGATGTCTGTTAATCCGTTTTTCTTTCGTAATATGTGACCTAGCTCCGATACCACTCTGATGGAAAGGCAGAGGATTCAATCACACAATAACGCAAAGATTTCACACATAAACAATGAGCTGCTGCTCTTCTATTAATCATAAAACTATCTTACTCTCTTTTTCTCCCTTTCTCTCTTAAAACAATGAACCCGTGAAGGGTATTTAATCTAATTGACATGCACACACTGTCACTCATAACTGAACTTAATCAACTTGCTTAACTCACTCTTTAACTCACTTACCAAATCTAACTGTAACTCAACTCAACTCATTCAGTTAACTATCTGTCTAACTTCTGCATGAGGAAGTAATTATATATTTTAACAAAGGGAAGTTGTCTTTACTTTTTGGAGTTTTAGGTGCCTAAATCCAGTGAAACAATTTGAGATGACTATGTTATTTAAATTAGTTTTTTGACTATATATGAATTCAGGACCTTAAAAAGACCCTAAGGGTATTTTTATTGTGCAAAGTTACCCATCAAACTTTTTTTCAATAAATTACTGCTTATTAAAAAAATAAAATAAATAAATAATAACTTCAAAAAAGTATCAGTAAAAACAAAGTCCATTCCCATAATTTTCATGGAATTCTCGATTGAAATATTATTGAATTGGCAAATATCATATCATTTCTGAAACCATTATCCTTCGAAAAGCAACTGACCATAAATTTAACGCATTTCTTTGTCAGCGTGGTCGGCCAGCCTGCATCATTTCACAACAACTGGATTATGGTCAGGTGTATTAGCATTATGCAAAAGTCCATTCCCATATGTTTCAGTGGAATTCTCAATCGAAATTTATTATTGAATACTTAAAATATCATATCATTTCTTAAACCACTATCGTTGGAAAAGCAACTAACCATAAATTTAACGCATCTCGAGTAGCTACATTTGAAAATCTGAGGCGACAACGTGTAACTTTACTCTTCTAATATTATTCAGCGTAGTCTAAAGAGGCCGCGTTTTGACCCAAAATCCGGGAACGATTTTCAGAAAATCCGGCAAAGATTTGCCCAGAAACTTGTTTATAATTGTTAAACATTAGTATTTTGAGTGCCCCAGGGGTTTTTGATAGTGCTGAATTCATTTCCACTATCAAAAATGGATTCCAAGCACTGCAACTACCTGATTTTTGCAAATTTAGTTGACCGGATTCCGGCGGATTTCTGTCGTCCGGGCCAAAACGCGGCCTCGGTAGACAACTCCATATTATTCACGGACATGTACTGTACTTCAATGTACATTTCAGTGTACCGTCAGATCTTACACATGTGACGTAAGAATTTCAGAAGTTTTACGGGTTTTAGGGAGCAAGGTTTTGCTTGGAGTTTCGGAAGTTTTGGGTTTTACGGAGCCTGTTTTTTGGGGGCAAACTTTCCCGTCGACATTCGTTTAGTGATTGCAAAGATTGTGTCAATCTGTGTTTTATTTTAGAATAGTGGTTTAGATTTATAATAGAATAATTTTGAATGAATTTTTAAGATTTAACTTTTTTTTAAAGTAATTATCAGAAAATAAGATTTAAGTTAATTTTAAAAGCAGTTAGTTACATGATTTTTATATTTGTATATTTAATATATATATATATATTTTTAGACAGGAAAACAAACTTTGGCATGTGTTATGTGCCATTTCATACTTAATAACAAGAGAAACCACAATAGTTATTGTATAGAAAACATTGAGTTACATGAAATCTTTCTCCATCTTCGAGAAAACAAAAACTGATAAGTCTATATCATGCACGGGCCTTACATCCACACATGCCCAGTTATTCCTACCGGAACAAAAAGAAACCCAAAATTACAAGCAGCAAAAAGCAAAAAACTGTTATGTGTGTAGTCACCTAAAAAGCATACTATATCAATGTAATTACAAAAACATATACCCAGCTTGATAAAAAGACAGTGAGAGTCGGAAAAGTCTGAATTGATCACAACAAGAAGCATAGTTCAGATGAAATCAACCGAGCCGAGAGCTCCATGCTCGTCACTGTCCATCATCTCATAATTCATAGTCCCAAAAATTCCTTGCAGTCCCATTTTTGAAAGTTTGTCCGCCTGTGAGTTTTTTTCCCTGTAGATGTGTTGTAGTTTTAGTCCATTGAAAGATCTCATCACCATCTTTATGTGCTCCATCCATGAAGTCAGATGTCCTGGGGAGAAAATTGTTTCCTTGTTTAGGTGGTCGATCAATACCTTCGAGTCCCCATACACCTAAAGGTCTTCAATACAAAGCATAGAAGCAAACCAAAGTAGTCCCCAAAGTGCAATGACTTCCGCCCTTGTGTTCGTCCCATCTCCCCCATTCTAAAAAATCTTGTAGTTGCATTGAAGCGAAATCCTTAACCAAACTCCTCACCCGCATTTGGAGTGTTGAGAAGCGCCGTCAAAAAATCCGACAGGAGAATGCATTTCTACTGGTCTCATGCGTCTGGAGAGGTCATCCGGAGTCTTATGTGCACTCTTAATCATGTCCCATGAATTAATGATTTGTTTGGTAGTCTCCTCGGGACTGCTTCTCATCTCTTCGAAGATCCAACGATTCTGGTTTGTCCAAATGAACTAGTGAGACAAGACCAGAATGCTTCTCATGTTTTTATTTCTCTTAAGACACCAGCTGATGAAATCTGAAGTGTTTTCCAGCCGGGGGAAGTCAATTCTGAAAAAAATACAAATTCCTTGAATAACATTCTTGGCAAAAGAGCCTCTGTAGAAAAGATACTGGTTATCTTCACCCGCCTTCATACATAGTCTACACACTCCAAGGCCTATTTTCCCTCTTCTCCTCAAATTGTCCCATGTTATGTTTCTATCCTTCAGCACAAGCCATAAGAACAGTTTCATTTTCAACTATGCATTATTCTCCCAAATTCCCATATAAACTCTGCTCTCATGTTCCTGTGCTGAATTGGAAACAAGTTTTCCATAAATGTCTTCAACAATCAGCATGCCATTTTTCATCGGACCCTTCTAGATCACCTTGTCTCCTCCTTGATTACGCATGAGTCCTCTTCTCCTTAGATCCAGAGTGTAATCATTCCAATCTTGGACCAAATGATCTGGAGTCTGTAAGGCCTCCACAGTACTTCGATGTGGGATGCCATTGATCATATCTTCAACAATTTGACACATGAAGAAAATGCCCTTCGCGTTAAGGAAATCAATCAGCTACACACCACAAGGTTCCGACCCTCCCCAAAGATTTGGTTGACCAATGAGGATCTTCCCCCCATCCCCGAATTTCCATGATAGGAAAACATTTAATTTTGGCCAAATATGTTTAAAACCATTCCAAATGATGGATGCACCCTTTTGATTGTTCCAACCCAGCATCAGCAGTTCTTCCAGACCATTCTCCTTTAAATAATTAAACCTTATGATCTCACTCCAAATTCCGTCAGACCTGATACCCCTCCAAAGTGACTTAATCAAGAGTGCTTTCCCGAAATCAACTACATCTTTTAAACCCCAGCCTCCAAAATGCTTGGGCTTCATGATCGATGACTAGCTAGTCAAATGATACTTTCCTTTCGAATCATTTCCGGTCCATAAAAAATTCATCATAACTCTTCCGATACTGTGCAAGATCTTCTTTGGAATAACAAAGATATGACCCCAATAGACCATAAGCTACTAAAGTACTACCTGAATCAAAATGATTCTGCCACCTTTGGATAACCATTTGATGGACCAACCCCTTATCCTTTTTTCTGTTTTTTCAACCATCCATTGCTAGTCCTTAGCAGAATAATTGTTTGGTTTTAGCATGAAGCCCAAGTATTTAAACCCCTCTCCCAATGGCGCATTTTTAAAATTGAAAACTTCACAAATCTCCTTGACCAGTTCCGAGACCTCAGTATCCCCTTCTTTCTCATAGTAGATGCACGATTTAGTGTAGTTTTCCATCATACCCGTGGCCGCATAGAACTTGTTAAATAAATAATGGAATGCAATCCATACAGCCTTGTGAATCATGCCAAAAAGAAATATGTCATCAACAAACAGATTGTGATTGATTTCCCTAACCTTAGATATCGCAACGCCTCTAAATTGACCCAGGACAACATCATGTCTAATTCTTGTACTAAGAGAGTCCATGACCAGAATGAACAATAAAGGTGATAGAGCACAACCCTGTCTTAGGCCACGCCCAGGTTTGAAAAACCGAGAAGCCACCCCATTAATGATCACTGCCATAGAATAATTTTTCGTGCATCCCATAATCCAATTGAACGCTACCCTATTTAGACCGATCTTGTACAACAACAACCTTAGGAATCCCCAATCAATACGGTCATAGGCCAGGCTCAAATCAATCTTCATGACCAAAGCTTTTAACTGCCTAAAATGTATGGAATGGATAACTTCTTGTGCCGAAGCCACAACGTCATGAATGCATCATCCTTTTAGAAACCCCAACTGTTCATGCGAGATAAAGTCAGCCAACACTCCTTTAAGTTTCTCTGCAATGGTCTTAGTGATAAATTGATACAGTGTGTTGCAGAGAGAAATGGGTCTATAATCCTTAAGCGATTTAGGTACAGATTTTTTGGGAATGAGCACCAAAAACATAGAATTTAAAGCTCCACGGATTGAACCCGTCCTCCTGGCATCATTCGCCATCTCTGAAATTATGGGCACAAAAAATTCAGCAAAATGTAGAAAAAATTCCGGGGTTGAGCCATCTGGACCCAGACTTTTGTCAAATGCAAGGGATTTCATCACAGAGAGAATCTCAACTCCAGATATATGCCTAAAAACACCTTCAACCTGTTATCATCAAACATCACAAGAATCTTCTCCAGCACCCACAACTGATCTTGGAAGTGATCTTCCCCACTTTCCTTAAATAGGCCTTCAAAATATCGAACAAAAGTCTCCTGTATGTCGTCAATGGAGTGTAAAGACATACCAACCTCCTCAATCTTTCAAATGGCGTTGGAGCTATTCTGCCCGTTCGCAAAAGCATGAAAGAACTTAGAGTTCTTATCCCCCTCCCTCAGCCAAATCGCCCTACTCTTCAATCTCCATAATTGTTCTTCAACAAGGAGGATGTCTCGTTTCTCTCTTTCCACCTCTTAAGGTTATCCCAAATATCACCATCGGGAATGTCTTCTTCCAGACACTTCATCAGTCAAGCAGATTCCACCTCCAGATTTACTAATTTTTTTTTAAGAAGAGTCTTCTTCCGGCATTCCCAACTCTTAACCTTTTTCTTAAGCCCTCTCATCAGACCCATAATGTAGCTCATCACCGAAGAGTGTTCAGTCCTAGGGTTGAAACTCAAATGTTCGTGAACCAAACTTATAAAATCCAGGTCCTTTAACTAGGTTCGGTTGAACTTGAAGGGTACCCCTTCGATAGCCTTAGAAAAGTTCCAACTCAGGATAATGGGCCTGTGATTAGAAAAAATAATGGGCCTGTGATTAGAAAAAATAACATCCCCAATCGATGCCTTCCAATTCCCCATCTGAGGTAACAATTGAGAGTTCACCAGAAACCTGTCAATTTGTTTACAAATAGATTCTATGCCTGCCTACCATTGAAACAAGTAGGGCCCTTCACCTCCATCTTAAGGTCACAGAGATTTTCCGATTTCAATAAGTCTATCAACATATCCTTCAATGGGTCAGAGCGCCCATAACATCCCTAGATCTCCCCATCGTTCATAGTCGCATTGAAATCACCAGCCACTATCAAATTTTCAAGAGACAAGATGCCACGGAGGCCATCTTATTCCAAAAATTTGCTCTATCCTGATACGGAGCATACAAATTAATAATGTGAAATCTGTGCTTGAACCCTCTAAAGTGTCTAGAAAGCATGATTCCCCCACAAAACTTGAAAGCTTTAAAAGAGCCCACATCCGGGTTCCATAGGGTCACCTCCCCTCCAGAACTACAAGAAGTAGCCCGAGCCACAATGTGCCAGTCTGGGAACATTTTCCGGAAACAAGCAATAGCCTTGTCAGCTTCAGTCATAGATTATTGTATGCAAATGATGTCAGGATTACATTTAATAAAAAAATCCTTCATGGACAAAAATTTGGCCTTGCCCCCCAACCCCCTGATATTAACAAAAATTAAAAGGATCATGGATCAGGCTTCGAGGGCTCAAGTGCTCTAAGAACCCTGTTGAGTGCCATGGTAACCGGGATGTCTCTGAAATTTCCCCCCTCCAAATCAACGACAGTAGCTTGTGATGAAATAAACTGTTTCTTAACCCTCGGGCAAGCCTTCCCACGTTGAATGGTGACATTAGAAAGATCAGCTAGAGTGATGAGGATGGGAGGAGTAGGAGGCCTCCCCTTATCCACAGTCAGAGGTTGTAATTGAGCCTCAGGCCCAAGAAAAGAAAGATCGATGTCACTTCCAAGTGAATTCCAAGGTGACTGGGCATGACCATCAAGGACTAGCGAGTAGGGAGACATCTCTGGGGAATAGGCCACCTTCACATCCTTAACCCGGGGTGGTGACAGATCACAAGGGGGCGGCTTAGTCACCAGATGCACATGTTCATGGTTAACAGAAACCAGGGGATTGGAAACGTTTAGGGAAGAGAATAGCGCCTCACTAGACCCCCTCGACCCATTAAAGTTACCATGATCATCCGACTCGAGATCCCCACAATTACCACTCCCCATAAGAACTGCCCCATCTTGATTCGAAACATAAGAAACCGAAACTGAGTTGGTAGGGAGCTTCCCGTTCATAGAGAGAGCATGATTCGAGGCTTGATTAAACTTCACTCTAGCATCACAAGGGCTCGGCATAGACGCCGACTTCAATTGATCATGGATAACAGAAATCGGGGGAATGGAGATGATATGGGATGAGATTGGCGTCTCACTAAACCCCCCTGACACATTAAGTTGAGCAAGAGCATTTGACTCGAATTCCCCAAAATTACCATTCCCCACTAAAACCACCCCATCATGACTCGACCCATCAAAATTCAAAACAGATTCGATAGTGAGCTTACCCAGAAAAGGAAAGAGTGGATCATGATGCACCATGTTCTTGGAAAGTGCACGATGCGAGGCTTGATTTTTCTTTGCTCTATCCCGCGACCATCTTGCACAAGATCTCATCAAGTGCCCAGTTTCCTTGCAAAGTTGGCACCAGAACGACATGTTCTAATAATCCAGTTTTTTCCTGTGAACAACACCGCCCCACTCCAAATCAATATCCTACGGGAGGCCTCTAGCGAAAGAGATTTCAACTAACACCCAAGCCATTCTTTTGTCAAAATGCCAGAAACTTTAGGGTCCATGAATTTGCAAATCCCCACAGTGTTTTCGATAGAGTGGAGAACAGACGATACCCAAAACTAGATGGGCAAGCCCAGTAGCAGCATCCAAACCATATGCGACTTCGGAGCATTTTCCACCGGGTGGAAATTTACCGTCCAATGAAATAGAGGCAAGAACGATATGCCATGAACCCAGGATCGCAACAAAATCTCGATGACATCCTCATCCTTCTTGAAATGGAAAACAAACCTCTGTAGATCAATCCTATTAATTTGCTCCAAGCTGCCATGATCCACCCCTGTAGATCCTCAAAAATATGACTAGCGAAACTCCACTTGCCAACCACTGCCCGCTTTAATAGGCTATCCGCCCTTTCCCAGAGGACATCACTCCTGAAACTTAAAAGCCTCCGTGAGCCAGCTGGTTTATATGGCTTCTGCACTTGTGATTTCTCCGGGACCCTGGACAACTTAACAGCATCCCCCTTAACCGACCCATCCCCCACCTCCTTCGAGCCTCCAAGATCCCCATCATTTACGACTGTCCAATGGCCAAGTGGCAGATGTGAATTCAGTGAAACCTTCGACTGCCAATGCAAAACCTTAACGCTAGAAGAGGAATCGAGAGCTTCAACTTCTGCCCTTTCAATAGCTTTGACAAAGTCATAGTCCAGCAAGACAACATCTGGCTTAGATTGAATGCTAGCCGTCGCCATAATCCCATGACGAGGATTCCAAAACAATCCCAGCACCCACCAGCACCTATGCTATAAATGGATAGGACGTAAATAAAAAAGGACTTAAGAAAAAATTTATGGGGATGAGTCCCAAAAATGACCTTAGCCCACCCCGGAGTCGATTGCATTCAACCGCCACCTCAAAAGTATTAGCTTAAAAACCACCACCTGCCAGTGCCTTAAATGATGGTAGCCCCAATATGAAAAAGACGACAGCAACGAGACCATGGGAGTGGTCCCATACCCATCTTGTGACCCCTCCGGACGCCCATCACCTTCTTCCACCACGATTCAAAAGGAAAAACAATGTCGAAAGTATGCTGCTAGTACACTACCATCAGGTGTCTCAATCATTCCACTACATCGACGCCACCCAGCTCCCCTGGAAAAATTTAAGATGGACTGACCCAAAAGCTGTCCCGAAAAAGACAAGAAACCAACACCCGAAAAAACCAAAGAGGACCAGAGAGAACCTTCGGATGAAGCCAAAGACAAAATCTCACAGAGAATACAAAGACTGAAACCTTAATTTCGAGCACAACAACAGCAGCATAAGAAACCAAGATTCCACCATTTGTCCCATAATTGAACTTTTAAGCATCGACCAAGGGAAAACATAACTATCCTGACTGGTTTCGTTAGTCTCCACAGGTTCCTCCCCCCCATCATAGAAACTGAGCTTCAAAACATTCATAAGTTCAAAGAGCACCAAGGGAACCTTGGTAATCACAAGAAAACATGAATAAAAAACAGTCCAGCTCGAAACACATGCTCAGATACCAATTCTCAATACATAGTTTTTTGAGAGTTCTGATGGACTCTCAGGATCCGACATCCCCTCCCCATATTAACTGCATGCATCATTATTGGTGTGGTAGTCTCACATGTAAATGGCCCTGCATCACCTTCGGTCTGAACAACTCAACTTCACCCTCTACTGAGACCCTCAACCTCCTTCATTCGTTAGCTTCTTCAAGAGAACAAAACCAGCCTCCCACTTTTTTTTATTTTTTTATATCTATATATTAAATATGGATATAAAAAAATATTTTCATATTTAATATATATAGATATATGTTTATATGTTTAAGTGATTTTCATAATTTTAATTTAATTATTAATATTAAGTGGATGATATTAATTTATTTTTTATTAAATATTTAGTGAATATAGTAAATATTTAACTAAAAAAACATCATATGCATAAATGTTATTAAACTTTTATTTAAAATGATTATTTTACTATTTTTTTTGTTTCTTAACATTTATATATATATATTAAGAATGGGTCTGAGGTGAAATTTTGCGGTGAATTTTCTCCATTAATACTTGGGTTTCTCGATTAATACTTGGGTTTGCCAGGAATTTTCTGGATTAATACTTGGGCATAGGAATAAAATCTTAAATCAAATTAAATAACTTTTTTCTTTAAGTCCGATACACCAAGGATTGGCCTCAGTGGACGTTAACCATCATCATCATCATCATATATATATATATATATATATATATATATAAACAGATGAGACTTTGAATTGAGAGTGAATTGCTAGTTTTAAGATTGTTTTTGTGAAAAGATATTGGTTCAAATTACCCAATAAATTAATAATTCATTTTAGATTATAAAGTTGGAGAAAAAACTATAATTCATGAAAATGAAAACAATAGAAAAAGAAATTAAATAAAAATAAAATAAAACTAAAAACAAAAAATTAGTAACTAATAGAAATGGAAGTTACTAACCAACTCATAATAAAATCTCAACCAATCACCTTACAAATAAATACATTTGACTAATAATAATAATAAAAACAAGAATTAAATTATATTAAACTATGGATGAGAGGAATTAATTTTTGGTGAAAGAAAAACTGAATGCAAGTGTGAGAAAATAACTTAATATAAAAAAGAATTTAATTTAAATAAATAAATGGATAAACTTAAAAAAATAAATGCTAAATAATTAATATATTTTAAAAATGTGAATAAAGAAGAAATAAAATAGATTATAAATTAATTGAATTCATTTTAATAATAATAATATAACTTAAGTATATTGATTTGAATAATATAATAAAAAATTATTTAAAAGAACAAAATAATTTAATATGGATAAGAATAAATTCTTATGAGTTTTATAGTGAAATTGTACATTGGTCAATTTTCAAAACAACATGGAATAAAATAACTGTCACCTTTATTTCTCTTAAAGTGTCCATCTTATATTCACCTTCAATCTAATTTTTAAAATACTTTTTACATATTTTTTACATTCCATCTTTATTGATATTTTAAGTTAGTAAATTTATGGTAATCTTAGATTTCTTCCCTTATCAAAACATTATAACTACCCAAAATAATCCAATTGAAACTTTTAAACACATACATAAACATAATGTTAATAATTTAGAAAATATATCACTATGAAAATTAAAGAATATTTTATAGATTTTCAATCAAGTAAAAAAAATGAATAAATTTCAAATAATTAAAACAGTGTTATATAATACTCTTAGCTTATCAAATATCAATTTAGTGTATGAAATATCTAGAAAGATATTCCATAATGTCTATCAAATAATACTGCTTCCCTTATCATGTTATTAGCTCTTATTCCCAATTACTCAAAATAATCTCAATTGAAAATTTTAAACACACGTATAAAAATAATTATAATATTAATAATTTAAAAATATATCACTATAAAAATTAAAAAATATTTTATAAATTTTCAATCTAAATAAAAATAATAATAATAATAAATTTCAAATAATTAAATGAGTACTATATAATATAATAATGTGAGTCTATCAAATATCAATCCAGTGTATGAAATATCTAGAAAGTTCAATTCAGTGTATGAAATATCTAGAAAGATCAACCATAAGATCGAAAAAGATAGGAACACTCTCGAGAAAATCAACTTTTAAAATATAAATGTTTTCTCAAATTTTATGTTTTAAAAGTGTAAATTTATTCTTAAATAAATTTGACAATTCAAAAAGTATATATATAAATTGGTGTTGTGATCATAAAGAAAGTTATTTTTTTCTTAAGTTTAACATTTTTTTGATGTAGAAATAGATTCAACATCATCAAAAAAATTCTTGACACTCAAAATTCTGAAATTTGATAAGCATAACTCAATTTTCAGAAATTTTTTGCTAAATTTAAAAAAAAAAAATTATAACAAAATTTGTAATCTCCTATTTTTATATAAATATAAAAGTAAAGATAAAATACATACAAAAAACATTTTTTTTAATAGAGGTCTAATCAAGATAACCTACAAATCTATATCCCCTGGCAATAAATTTAGGTGGACATTCAAATCTATATCCCCTGGTAATAAATTTAGGTCAACACTCTGTCAAGAGTTGCTATGTGACCATAGAAAAGTAGTTAATGACAAAGTTAAATCACTAAAACAAATGGAGTTGTTTATAGAGGTGGAGGAATTGACTTGATGGTCAAAAGTGGTTAGAATCTGAGCAAAAAAAATTAAGAAATTTTGCAGTAGTGGTTTGAATCAATTTTTGATTTTGGAAATGGATTCAGCACCGTCAAAAAGCTCACATGCACCTAAATTTTTGAAGTTTATAGCTATAACTGGGATTTACAAAAATCTTTGTCCAATTTTATTGATTTTCAAAGAAAAAAAACTGATTACTGATTTTATTAAAAGTTTGCCAAAATTTTTGGAAGGGATAAAAACAAGGTGATTAAACGACTACCTAAAAAGTAACTCAGTGTGTCAAAAGCATTCTTGAAAACAATAAACCGTTTTTAAATAGAATATCATGAACAATTTTTCAAAACAAGTTTCTGCTGTAACATTGCTACGAGGCAATCGGTTCGTGATTACGGCTTCTTCACCGGAAACAAATATGTTAAGATTCCAGAAGCCGTACCCACCACGAATAATCTCCAGGTTGGAGCCGCTCAAACTGTTTTAGTTTTGTTTCTAAAACTCCAGATCTGTTAAACATCTCACCTCTCGGGCTTCAGTCAAAAAAATTACGGAAGATGTAGCACTGATAGTGTACCTGACCACTTTGTAACAGATATAAACGTGGTCAGCTATCTTAATCTTCCTCTGCCCATCCGTAGACCTCCAAAGAGGTTCACAGTTTCAACATTCAACCATTCCAAGTTGAGGTCGTCGAGCGTTGTGAAATGCCCCTCTGCATCCTTCCCAGCTGCCATAACTGAGATGAGATACTCAAATGCATCTTCTTCGCAGGGGATGGTGAGGCCCAACTGATGCTCGAATCCAAACTCCTCCTCGGCCTTGCGGAGGAGCAAACCGAAGAGAGGGTGGTTGAGATACGAAGTGGGTATGATGAACCGCCTGCGCTCGCTTCCCACATACACCGGAATGTGACCCTTGGGAATAATATTCCCCTTCTCTAATTCTGCATGCCCACGATCCAGCCTTAAATACCGCCATCTCTTGAGAGAGAAGGCCTTTGGAACATTGGCTATCGCATGGCACTTCCTGGCCATCTGCCTGAGGAGAATATATATCTTGGATTATCTCGTTCCCCTTGCTACTCCTTCCTATTGTTATTACACACACTGAGAACCTTGAATCAATAGAACAGAAAGTGTAAGGATAGATCTGCTTGAATAAGAGAAAGATATGTTCTTGATATAAATAGTATCAATCATCCAGTCCCAGTCCAAAGGTGGACAGTTGTTCTGGTTCACACTATTAACAAAAATATAATACAAAGAAATGCCCGTGTAAAATAGATCATAGGAATCTTATGGAAGTTCAATGGCACAGTACCTCATGTGCTTACACACACTGAGTCATCATTCCATTCTATCGACCGAACTGATAGTGGTTGCTTTTGCAACTAGGCCACTAGTAAACATTTATAAAGTATTCAAAAGTTATTTCGGACATTCTTTATTATAATTAAATATATTTAGAAAAAGTTACAACTCATAGTGATTATCCACAATTATTCTAGAGTTATTTTGAATATTCTTGTGCAAATATATTTTAAGAAAAGTGATTGTACTTCATAGTGATTGTCCATTATTATTCATTTTTTTTTATATTACTATAAAGATAATTAGAGAAAGTAATGCCCTTCAAAATCTATGGAATTTTGATATATATTAATATTAAATAAATTTTATAAAAATTTTAATATAAAAATTAAGTTGGAATAGTTTTGTACGGTTAATTTTCATACTAATTTAAAATTGGATGATGGAGATTTAACACAAAACTATGATGTCTATCCACTATATAGAATGGCTTTAAATATGTCATATCAGCCCAAGGTTTTATTATTACTCATGGTTTTACTAAAAGTATATCAACATTTCATGAGCATGAACATTGTATATAAAATTTTGATGTAACATTAAATATGCCATATCAGCCCAAAGTTTTATTACTACTCATGGTTTTACTAAAAGTATATCAACATTTCATGAGCATGAACATTGTATATAAAATTTTGATATAACATTAGCGTAACCATAAGCATAAAAGATAATACTTCACTACTAACATTTAAAGCCAATTTGTATAACAAAAAGAGTTTCCATAATGAATATCCCTGACTTGCAAATTTAAATCTTCCCATAACATATACTATAACTTTATTTACTTATAAAAATATAGCATAGCCATAATGAATATAGTTGAAATGGTATATTTATTATTATTATTATTATTATTTTCTTTAAACTATGTTGGAATTAATATTCTCATATATATTTAGGTGTTTAATTATTACAAATTTTAAAATATTACAAAAGTTTGATAAATATAACCAAATTTGAAATTATTTTTTTCCTTATCAGATTTTCAAAATCCTCAATAATATTACACAAACATTCAAATCTACACTAGGATTAAGCTCAAATGTTTTAGCAATATGTCAAAGGAAGTTGTCTTTACTTTTTGGAGTTTTAGGTGCCTGAATCCAGTGAAACAATTTGAGGTGACTATGTTATTTAAATTAGTTTTTTGACTATATATAGATTCAGCACCTTAAAAAGACCCTAAGGGTATTTTTATTGTGCAAAGTTACACATCAAACTTTTTTTCAATAAATTACTGCTTGCTTTTAAAATAATTTAAAAAAAAAAAAAACAAAACAAAAACAAACAAAACACTTAAGAAAGTATCAGTAAAAACAACTAATATGCGAAAGTCCATTCCCATACTTTTCATGGAATTCTCGATTGAAATATTATTAAATTGGCAAATATCATATCATTTCTGAAACCATTATCGTTCGAAAAGCAACTGACCATAAATTTAACGCATTTCGTTGTCAGCGTGGTCGGCCAGCCTGCATCATTTCACAACAACTGGATTACGGTCAGGTGTATTAGCATTATGCAGAATTCCATTCCCATATGTTTCAGTGGAATTCTCGATCGAAATTTATTATTGAATACTTAAAATATCATATCATTTCTTAAACCACTCTCCTTGGAAAAGCAACTGACCATAAATTTAACGCATCTCGAGTAGCTACATTAGAAAATCTGAGGCGACGACGTGTAACTTTACTCTTTTAATATTATTCACGGACATGTACTGTACTTCAACGTACATTTCAGTGTACCGTCAGATCTTACGCATGTGACGTAAGAATTTCAGAAGTTTTACGGGTTTTAGGGAGCAAGGTTTTGCTTGGATTTTGGGTTTTACGGAGCCGGCTTTTTGGGGGCTGACTTTCCCGTCGACATTCGTTCAGTGATTGCAAAGATTGTGTCAATCTGTGATTGCAAAGATTGTGTCAATCTGTGTTTTATTTTAGAATAGTGGTTTAGATTTATAATAGAATAATTTTGAATGAACTTTTAAGATTTAACATTCTTTTAAGTAATTATCAGAACATAAGATTTAAGTTAATTTTTAAAGCAGTTAGTTACATGATTTTTATATTTGTATATTTAATATATATGGTTTTAGACAGAAAAAAAAATTCTTGCGTATATTATGTGCCAGTTCATACTTAATAACATGAGAAACCACAATAGTCATTGTCTAGAAAACATTGAGTTACATGAAATCTTTCTCCATTTTCGAGAAAACAAAAACTGATAACAAGAACTAATAAGCTTATACTCCGCACAGGCCTTACATGCACACATGCCCAAGTATTCCTATCGGAACAAAAAGAAACTCAAAATTACCAGTAGCAAAAAGCAAAAAATTGTTATGTGTGCAATCACCTAAAAAGCATACTATATTAGTGTAATTACAAAAACATATACCCAGCTCGATAAAAAGACGGCCAGAGTCGGAAAATTCTGGACTGATCACAATGAGAAGCATAGTTCAGATGAAATCAACCGAGCCGAGAGCTCCATGCCCGTCACTGTCCATCATCTCATAATTCATAGTCCCAAAAATTCCTTGCAGTCCCATTTTTGAAAGTCTGTTCGCTTGTGATTTTTTTTCCCTATAGATGTGTTGTAGTTTTAGTCCATTGAAATATCTCATCACCATCTTTATGTGCTCCATCCACGAAGTCAGATGTCCTGGGGAGAAAACTGTTTCCTTGTTTAGGTGGTCGATCAATACCTTCGAGTCCCCATACACCCAAAGGTCTTCAATACAAAGCATAGAAGCAAACCAAAGTAGTCCCCATAGTGCAATGACTTCCGCCCTTGTGTTCGTCCCATCTCCCCCATTCCAAAAAATCTTGTAGTTGCATTGAGGCGAAATCCTCAACCAAACTCCGCACCCACATCTAGAGTGTTAAGAAGCGCCATCAAAAAATCTGGCAGGATAACGCATTTCTACCGGTCTCGTGCATCTGGAGAGGTCATCTGGAGTCTTCTGTGCACTCTTAATCATGTCCCATGAATTAATGATTTGTTTGTGACGCAGGGTAACCCTGCGAAACCCAGAATCTCTCCATATCTATGCATATACAAAATGCATCTTCAACAAATGCCCGGATAAGGCTCTAAATCTGGGAATTTCAACTTAACTTACATGCGGAAGCTTGTAACATTGATTCACAAATTTTGTTGGTTCATGAAAACCATGCTTCAGTACAACTCTTGCAATTGAACCCAAAAGTCAATACAATCCCAAATTAAAAAAACTCCCTCAAGAAGCTCTACTTATGTCAATTCTACCCTTAAACCCCACGCTTCATAAAAACCTTCAATCTTCATGAGCGCTTACCCAAAAGTCTTATGAAAGACTTTTATTAAATCTCATTGGTTTATTTTAAATCCAATACTCACATATGCACCTTAAATAGCACCATATTAACTTCACCACTGTTAACATGTCAGGCCTTCTATTCAAAAGTCAACTTTGACTTAACCATAGTCGACTTTGCCAACATATAAGAGGGTTTCAATTCCAGCCCTATTCCCACGTCAATTACATATCCCCAAGCTTAAAAATGCCTACGGCCACAATCCATATTTTATTTTGATTAAAAGAAAATTAGTCCAACAACTGTTCGTGATTAACATACCTTCCATCCGCCCGAAAGAACGCAAACCTCGCCGTTACACCCATTTCATGGTTCGTTTCATGTTGTGTCTCTCCATCCGACAACGATTACAACAATTACCTATCGTCTAATTGATTGCTTACACCCCGCATCCTTAATTCAAAGCAAAACAACGTTTTAAATACCAGTGGAGGGCAAATCCGATACTTACCCATCCGAAACGCTACTCGTGTTATTAATTCCGATTATATCTTTAATTTGTTGCAACACCGTAATTTAATTCTTCAATTTTCCGGGCCGTAATAGAACGACCGGCCCCTCCTCATCTCTCGTGATAAACTACACCGTTTCAATCGATTTAAAACGTATTGAGTTTAAAAAAAGAATCATACTACCAGCGTCCATCGTCTTATACCGTTTCATTGTATATACAACTCACGCTTTGATTTCCCCCAAAACAAATCCTTCATCCACAAAGGTTAACCAACGTATTGCTTTCCAACATAAATTCATTCGGTTTATATTCAAACGACAATGTACTGTATGCAATTTAATATCAATAAAAAAATCGCCACTATTTAAAATAACGTTTTCCCACAACAATTTATACTCCTTCGATCCCCGGGATGCAAAAGCACACTCATCCCATTCAACGCAATAATGGACCTCGCCATGATTTTAAAATTCATGCTTGTTAAATACAAATGCGGCTTCTCTATGGACACCACGCAAATTCAAGCAATGCGCCCTTAATCGTACTCAATGCTTCTCATCTACAATTGATGGCTTTCGGGATTGCCAGTTTAACTTCGCAATTACATGACATTCATTCTAAACAAAGGTCTGCAACCCATTACAATTAACAACTGAAATGAATAACATCGATTCTTCCAACTTATGTGCAGAATCACAACACAAAGGTTATTAGAACCAAACGTATACAAAATCGAACTCAACAATGTGCATATGGCTCAAAAGTCAAATTCTACATTGATATAAAAACAACAATTACAAAGAACCTCTCATTCATGGCCAAATATTCAAAATCCATGGCCCTTTCAGCTGTACATAGATGTATAGGAAAACCCCTATCTCCTACTTCTCTCCCTATTCTGTTCTACATGATCTATTTGCCTTTGAGGCCTACTAATTTATACAATTTTAATTGAACCAATTTTGGTTCTCATCCCTTTAATCACTCAACAAATCCCCAAATATCTCAACACCCCTAAAAGATAGATCTTTATCCCTAAAACCTTGCAACTAAATCTATCTTAGGATTCCTAATTATCTCTTAGATATCTCTCATCTAATTTCTCTCATGTTTTCTAGTTGTTTGGAAACATTTACAAATTCTCACAAATAATTAATTATAAATATAATTAATCACTCAAAATAATATTAATATTTACATGAAATTAATAAATTCTCAAAAATATGAGACCCCTAGGTTCAATAAAAATACAAGGTATTTTCTCGAGCTAATGCTCCTGCATCAGACTCCCAAGGTTGAAAATGATCATGATCTCCAAATCATGCGTTTTAAGTCCTTGTCCACCTGGATCCCACACTTTTTTCTGCAAGTCATCATTTATATCTGCTGTCGTATGCTGCTTTTCTCTAGGTCTCCATATCTTATGCTGCATTGCTCCACTAGCTGCACTTTCACAATCTCTTTCTGTCTTCATTTTGTTGCTGCTGCTGCTTCTCTTCCTTGCTGATGTCTTCCTCTGAGATACTTTCAACATGATTCTTCTGATTAATTCAATTTCTTTGTCCAATAAATCTCCAGGCTGTTGATTTCTTGCTGCTTGCTGAGCTAAGACGGCTTGCTCAGTTCTTACTTGTTCTGTCTGTATTGTCACCTGCTGACTTCTTGCTGCCACCCAATCATCCATGCCCTCTTGTCTTCTGAAATAGAAAACTTCTTCTCTACCTTCTCCTATCAACAACTTACTGGACTGGTACATTGTGTACTTCTTTCTACTATCTTCATCTCTCTGCATCTGCAATTCCCAATTCTGAAATTGAGATTCCTCCTGCACTGAATCTGGACTATTCAACATCCTTTCTAGTAACATAACATCCTCACTCCATGGATTAGAAATTTCTACAGAATTTTCGTCTTTCTCCTTCATTTGACTGTTCAACTGAGTCAAATGTTCTTCAGCACCTGCAACAATACCTGCATTCACAAAACACTTGTTAAAACAAAAATCATAAGGCATCAGTGCCTTGTCTTCCTTTGCCAGCACTTTAGTATGCTGTCTTGAATTCTCCTTCACTATCAGCACATCAGTATGCTGATTCTCTTTGCCCAAAGAATTCTCAAGACTGTCAACCAGTCCTTCCTTCACACCATCTGTTTCCATGATGTCTTTCTTCTCTCGTTCACTGTACTGAACTCTTTCTTCTGCTGCAATCTCCTTGTCATACTCCGAATTCTTCAACAAATATTCCAACAATGCAATTTCTCTGTGGCATTGCTGAAGCATTTCATCATCACTTACAGTCCCTGCATTCATACACAAATCTTCAGTTTGAAAATCACAAAGTTCAACAGTCTCAACTGTTGGTTTATATACCAGCTCTTCAAGCTCAACCTCTTCTTCATTCACAAGAACTTCCTCTTGTACTGTAACAGCTTCACAAGATTGCACATCCTCCTCAAAAAAACTTGTAATCACATCACAATTGTCAGCTACAAAAATACAAGAGTTCTCATTATCCAGCTGATCTGGATCTGCCCAATAGTTCAAGAAATCATCAAAGATCTCCTCCTCTGTTTCACCAATGGAAACCTCCACTTTCAACTTAGCTGCTCTGAGTTCTTCATGTCTCAACTGTATACTCATCATCTGCTCGAGCTTCCTCAGCTCCTCTGTTAACTGCATGTTTATCTGTCGATCTCTTTTCTGTTGTAGCCTCTGCCACTTCACTTTCTTCTTCATGGTCCAACCATGTCTCTGGTCTTTCACACTTTCCTGTAACAATTCCATCAACAACTCGAGATGAACCGCGATCTCAACTTTCTCTTTCTCATACTCTTCATCAGTCCACTGTTTCAATATGCCATTTGCCTTGGCATATTTCTCCCTCATTCTACTATGGCCTCTCTCTGAACCTATGCTCTCTCCTTTATGACTTTCAGTAGTCATCTTCTTCGCCATGAGTTCCTTACCCATGAGTTGCACCAAGCCTTTACAACAGCAAGCTCTCCTGCTGCCACTTACCTCACCAATCCTTTCCTCCGGATCTGGTCTTTTGGTAATCACCGGTCCTCTGCTAGAACCCTTTGAGCATTTCTCCACTGCTCCTTCAGGCTTCTCTCATCTGTAACTTTATTCAACCTTTGTTGAATCTCTAGGTTCTTCCACTCTCTCTTAGAATCCATGTCGGACTCTTTCATCACTGCACTCCAGCTGTGATCTGCTTCTTCCCACTGAGATTTCTTCATTATGCTTGTAAATCAAATTATCCAAGTATAACCTTTAAACCAAAGATAAATAATACTTGTTAGCTCACCTTTCAAGATCCTGTTGATATCACTTCACCTCTTCGACTGCACTGCATCCCTATGCTGCAATCTTCAAAATCTGACATTCATTCATCACATGCAATTAACTCAATTTTAAAAAGAACTTAAATCTTCACACAAAGCTATTCCAGCTCTGATACCAAAATGACGCAGGGTAACCCTGTGAAACCCAGAATCTCTCCATATCTATGCATATACAAAATGCATCTTCAACAAATGCCCGGATAAGGCTCTAAATCTGGGAATTTCAACTTAACTTACATGCGGAAGCTTGTAACATTGATTCACAAATTTTGTTGGTTCATGAAAACCATGCTTCAGTACAACTCTTGCAATTGAACCCAAAAGTCAATACAATCCCAAATTAAAAAAACTCCCTCAAGAAGCTCTACTTATGTCAATTCTACCCTTAAACCCCACGCTTCATAAAAACCTTCAATCTTCATGAACGCTTACCCAAAAGTCTTATGAAAGACTTTTATTAAATCTCATTGGTTTATTTTAAATCCAATACTCACATATGCACCTTAAATAGCACCATATTAACTTCACCACTGTTAACATGTCAGGCCTTCTATTCAAAAGTCAACTTTGACTTAACCATAGTCGACTTTGCCAACATATAAGAGGGTTTCAATTCCAAGTTCGATTTTCGTTATGCAATTACATAACTCAGGCTTAAAACAAATTCCGGCTCTCACAATCCATATTTTATTTTGATTAAAAGAAAATTAAAGTCCAACAATCTGGTTCAGGCAATTAACATACCTTCCATCCACCTGAAAGAACGCAGACCTCAGCGTTACACCCATTTCATGGTTTTGTTCACAGTGTTGTCTCTCCATCCGACAACGATTACAACGATTTACCTATCGCTTCTCCAATTGATTGCTTACACCCTGCATCCTTAATTCAGGCCAAAAACAGCGTTTTAAATACCAGTATGATAACCAGATACTTACCCATCTGAAACGCTACTCAGGTTATTAATTCCATCATATTCAGAATTTGTTGCAACACTGTAATTTAATTCTTCAATTCTCCAGTCGATAGAACGACCGGCCCCTCCTCATCTTTGTGATGCAATTACAATCTATTTCAATCGATTTAAATCGACAGAGTTTAAAACAGAACTCTACGTCTTATACCGTTCCATTGTATATACAGCTCTACGTTTGATTTCCAAAACAATCTCATCCAACAGTGTTTAACCAACAGCTTCTTTCCAACATAAATTCATTCGGCTTATATTCAAACGACAGTCGATTGTATGCAATTTAATATCAATAAAATCACCACTATTTAAAATAACGTTTGCCCAAACAATTTATACTCCTTCGATCCCTGGATGCAAGACACTCATCCCATTCAACGCAATAATGGACCTGGCCATGATTTTAATTCATGCTTGTTAAATACAAATGCGGCTTACCTCAATGGACACCATACGCAAATTCATAATGCGCCCCCACTGTACTCAATGCTTCTGATTCATAATTGATGGCTTTCGGATTGCCATTTAACTCTTGGCAATTGCTATATGACATTCATTTCAAATTGTGCGCTGTCTGCAACCCATTACAATTAACAACTGAAATGAGTAACATCGATTCTTCCAACTTATGTGCAGAATCACAACACAAAGGTTATTAAAACCAAACGTATACAAAATCAAACTCAACAATGTGCATATGGCTCAAAAGTCAAATTCTACATTGATATAAAAACAACAATTACAAAGAACCTCTCATTCATGGCTAGATATTCAAAATCCATGGCCCTTTCAGCTGTACATAGATGTATAGGAAAACCCCTATCTCCTACTTCTCTCCCTATTCTGTTCTACCTGATCTATTTGCCTTTGAGGCCTACTAATTTATACAATTTTAATTGAACCAATTTTGGTTCTCATCCCTTTAATCACTCAACAAATCCCCAAATATCTCAACACCCCTAAAAGATAAATCTTTATCCCTAAAACCTTGCAACTAAATCTATCTTAGGCTTCCTAATTATCTCTTAGATATCTCTCATCTAATTTCTCTCATGTTTTCCATTTGTTTGGAAACATTTACAAATTCTCACAAATAATTAATTAAAAATATAATTAATCACTCAAAATAGTATTAATATTTACATGAAATTAATAAATTCTCAAAAATATGAGACCCCTAGGTTCAATAAAAATACAAGGTATTTTCTCGAGCTAATGCTCCTGCATCAGTTTGGTAGTCTTCTCAAGACTGCTTCTTATCTCTTCAAAGATCCAGCGCTTCCGGTTTGTTCAAATGAACCAGTGAAACAAGACATGCTTCTCATGTTTTTATTTCTCTGAAGACCCCAACTGATGAAATCTGAAGTGTTTTCCAGCCGGGGGAAGTCAGTTATGAAAAAAATACAAATTCCTTGAATAACATTCTTGGCAAAAGAGCATCTGTAGAAAAGATACTGGTTATCTTCACCCGCCTTCATACATAGTCTACACACTCCAGGGCCCATTTTCCCTCTTCTCCTCAAATTGTCCCATGTTATGTTTCTATCCTTCAGCACAAGCCATAAGAACAGTTTCATTTTCAACTGTGCATTATTCTCCCAAATTCCCATATAAACTCTTCTCTCATGTTCTTGTGCTGAATTGGAAACAAGTTTTCCATAAATGTCTTCAACAATTAGCATGCCATTTTTCATCGAACCATTCCAGATCACCCTGTCTCCTCCTTGATTACGCATGAGTCCTCTTCTCCTTAGATCCAGAGTGTAATCATTCCAATCTTGGACCAAATGATATGGAATCTGTAAGGCCTCCACAGTACTCCAGCGTGGGATGCCATTGATCATATCTTCAACAATTTGACACATGAAGAAAATGCCCTTCACTTTAAGGAAATAAATCAGCTACACACCACAAGGTTCCGTCCCTCCCCAAAGATTTGGTTGACCAATGAGGATCTTCCCCCCATCCCCAAATTTCCATGATAGGAAAACATTTAAGTTTGGCCAAATCTGTTTAAAACCATTCCAGATGATGGATGCACCCTTTTGATTGTTCCAACCCAGCATCAGCAGTTCTTCCAAACCATTCTCCTTTAAATACTTAAAACTTATGATCTCACTCCAAATTCCGTCAGACCTGATACCCCTCTAGAGTGACTTAATCAATAGTGCTTTCCTGAAATCAACTACACCTTTTAAACCCCACCCTCCAAAATTCTTGGG
The DNA here is from genome assembly GCA_034641835.2 of Pinus albicaulis. Taxonomy (NCBI): domain Eukaryota; kingdom Viridiplantae; phylum Streptophyta; class Pinopsida; order Pinales; family Pinaceae; genus Pinus; species Pinus albicaulis. The sequence continues at coordinate 1,382,504,629 of CM076570.1, forward strand.
CTTCCTAATCGATGACTAGCTAGTCAAATGATACTTTCCTTTCGAATCATTTCCGGTCCATAAAAAATTCATCATAACTCTTATAATACTGTGCAAGATCTTCTTTGGAATAACAAAGATATGAGCCCAATAGACCATAAGCTACTGAAGTACTTCCTGAATCAGAATGATTCTGCCACCTTTGGATAACCATTTGATGGACTAGCCCCTTATCCTTTTTTCTATTTTTTCAACCATCCATTGCCAGTCCTTAACAGAATAATTGTTTGCTTTTAGCATGCCTAGGTATTTAAACCCCTCTCCCAATGGCGCATTTTGAAAATTGAAAACTTCACAAATCTCCTTGACCAATTCCGAGACCTCATTATCCCCTTCTTTCTCATAGTAGATGCACGATTTAGTGTAGTTTTCCATCATACCCGTGGCCACATAGAACTTATTAAATAAATCATGGAATGAAATCCATACAGCCCTGTGAATCATGCCAAAAAGAAATATGTCATCAACAAACAAATTGTGACTGATTTCCCTAACCTTAGATATCGCAATGCCTCTAAATTGACCTAGGACAACATCATGTCTAATTCTCGTACTAAGAGAGTCCATGACCAAAATGAACAATAAAGGTGATAGAGCACAGCCCAGTCTTAGGCCGCGCCCAGGTTTGAAAAACCGAGAAGCCACCCCATTGATGATCACTGCCATAGAATAATTTGTCGTGCATCCCATAATCCAATTGACCGCTACCCTATTTAGACTGATCTTGTACAGCAGCAACCTTAGGAATCCCCAATCAATACGGTCATAGGCCAGGCTCAAATCAATCTTCATGACCAAAGCTTTTAACCGCCTGAAATGTATGGAATGGATAACTTCTTGTGTCGAAGCCACAACGTCATGAATGCATCATCCTTTTAGAAACCCTAACTGTTCATGTGAGATAAAGTCAACCAGCACTCCTTTAAGTCTCTCCGCAATGGTCTTAGTGATAAATTTATACAGTGTGTTGCGGAGAGAAATCGGTCTATAATCATTAAGCGATTTAGGTACATATTTTTTGGGAATGAGCACCAAAAACGTAGAATTTAAAGCTCCACTGATCGAACCAGTCCTCCTGGCATCATTCACCATCTTCGAAATTATGGGCACAAAAAATTCAACAAAATGCAGGAAAAAATCCGAGGTCGAGCCATCTGGACCCAGACTTTTGTCAACTGCAAGGGATTTCATCACAGAGAGAATCTCAGCTTCAGATATATGCCTAAAAAATGCCTTCAACCTGTTATCATCAAACATCATGAGAATCTTCTCCAGTGCCCACAACTGATCTTGGGAGTGATCTTCCCCCCTTTCCTTAAATAGGCTTTCAAAATATCGAACAACAGCCTCCTGTATGTCTTAAATGGAGTGTAAAGACATACCAGCCTCCTCAATCTGTCAAATGGCGTTGGAGCTTTTCCGCCTGTTAGCAAAAGCATGAAAGAACTTAGAGTTCTTATCCCCCTCCTTGAGCCAAACTGCCCTGCTCTTCAATCTCCATAATTGTTCTTCAACAAGGAGGATGTCTCATTTCTCTCTTTCCAACCTCTTAAGGTTATCCCAAATATCAACATCAGGAATGTCTTCTTCCAGACACTTCATCAGTCAGGCAGATTCCACCTCCAAATTTACTAATTTTTCTTTAAGAAGAGTCTTCTTCCGGCATTCCCAACTCTTAACCTTTTTCTTAAACCTTCTCATCAGACCCATAATGTAGCTCATCACCAAAGAGTGTTCAGTCCTGGGGTTCAAACTCAAATGTTCATGAACCAAACTAATAAAATTTGAGTCCTTTGACTAGGTCAGGTTGAACTTGAAGGGTACCCCTTCGATAGCCTTAGAAAAGTTCCAACTCAGGATAATGGGCCTGTGATCAGAAAAAAGAGCATCCGCAATCGATGCCTTCCAATTCCCCATCTGAGGTAACAATTAAGAGTTCACCACAAACCTGTCAATTTGTTTACAAATAGATTCTCTGCCTGCCTACTGTTGAAACAAGTAGGGCCCTTCACCTCCATCTTAAGGTCACAGAGATTTTTCGATTTCAATAAATCTATCAACATATCCTTCAATGGTTCAGAGTGCCCATAACATCCGCAGATCTCCCCATCGTTCATAGTCGCATTGAAATCACCAGCCACTATCAAATTTTCAAGAGACAAGATGCCATAGGAAGCCATCTTATTCCAAAAATTTTCTCTGTCCTGATACAGAGCATACAAATTAATAATGTGAAATATGTGCTTGAACCCTCTAAAGTGTCTAGAAAGCATGATTCCCCCACAAAACCTGAAAGCTTTAAAAGAGCCCACGTTCGGGTTCCATAGGATCACCTCCCATCCAGAACAACAAGAAGCAGCCCAAGCCACAGTGTGCCAGTCTGGGAACATTTTCTGGAAACAAGCAATAGCCTTGCAAGATTTAGTCATAGATTCTTGTATGCAAATGATGTCAGGATTACACTTAATAAAAAAATCCTTCATGGACAGAAATTTGGCCTTGCCCCCCAACCCCTTGATATTAACAAAAATTAAAAGGATCATGGATCAAGCTTCGAGGGCTCAAGTGCTCTAAGAACCCTGTTGAGTGCCATGGTAACTGGGATGTCTATGAAATTTCCCCCCTCCAAATCAACGACAATAGCTTGTGATGAAATAGATCGTTTCTTAACCCTCGGGCGACCCTTCCCACGCCGAATGGTGACATTAGAAAGATCAACTGGAGTGATGAGGATGGGAGGAGTAGGAGGCCTCCCCTTGTCCACAGTTAGAGGTTGTAACTGAGCCTCAGGCCCAAGAAAAGAAAGATTGATGTCACTGCCGAGCGAATTCCAAGGTGACTGGGCATGACCATCAAGGATTAGCGAGCAGGGAGACATCTTTGGGGAATAGGCCACCTTCGCATCCTTAACCCGGGGTGGTGACAGATCACAAGGGGGTGGCTTAGTCACCAAATGCAAATGTTCATGGTTAACAGAAACTAGGGGATTGGAAACGTTTAGGGAAGAGAATAGCGCCTCACTAGACCCCCCAGACCCATTAAAGTTACCATGATCATCCGACTCGAGATCCCCACAATTACCACTCCCCATAAGAACTACCTCATCTTGACTCGAAACATAAGAAACCGAAACTGAGTCGGTAGGGAGCTTCCCGTTCATAGAGAGAGCATGATTCGAGGCTTGATTAAACTTCACTCCAGCATCACAAGGGCTCGAAATAGATGCCGACTTCAATTGATCATGGATAACAGAAACCGGGGGAATGGAGACGATATGGGATGAGATTGGCATCTCACTAAACCCCCCCAACACATTAAATTGACCAGGAGCGTCCGACCTGAATTCCCCAAAATTACCATTCCCCACTAAAACCACCCCATCATGACTCGACACATCAGAATTCAAAACAGAGTCGATAGTGAGCTTACCCAGAAAAGGAGCGAGTGGATCATGCCGCACCATGTTCTTGGAAAGTGACTGATGTGAGGCTTGATTTTTCTTCGCTCTGTCCCGCAACCATCTTGCACAAGACCTCATCAAGTACCCATTTTCCTTGCAAAGGTGGCACCGGAACGACATGTTCCAATAATCCAGTTTTTGCCTGTGAACAACACTGCCCCACTCCAAATCAATATCCTCAGGGAGGCCTCTAGCGAAAGAGATTTCAACTAACACCCAAGCCATTCTTTTTTCGAAAAGCCAGAAACTTTAGGGTCCATGAATTTGTGAATCCCCACAGTGTTTCTGATAGAGTGGAGAATAGACGACACCCAAAACTGGATGGGCAAGCCCGGTAGCAGCATCCAAACCATATGCGACTTTGGAGCATTTTCCACCCGGTGGAAATTTACCGTCCAACGAAATAGGGGCAAGAACGATCTGCCATGAACCCAGGATTGCAGCAAAATCTCGGTGACATCCTCATCCTTCCTGAAATGGAAAACAAACCAGCCATTCAGTAGTTTGCCTGTTCTGGGTTCATATCCTATTAATTTGCTCCAAGCTGCCATGATCCACCCGTGTAGATCCTCAGAACTCTGACTAGCGAAATTCCACTTGCCAACCACTACCCACTTTAATAGGCTATCCACCCTTTCCCAGAGGACGTCACTCCTGAAACTTAAAAGCCTCCGTGAGCCAGCTGGTTTATATGGCTTATGCACTTGTAATTTCTCCAGGACCTTGGACAGCTTAACCGCATCCCCCTTAACTGACCCATCCCCCACCTCCTTCAAGCCTCCAAGATCCCCATCATTTACGGTTGTCCAATGGCCAAGCGGCGGATGCGAATTCAATGAAACCTTCGGCTGCCGATGCAAAACCTTAATGCTAGAAGAGGAATCGAGAGCTTCAACTTCTTCCCTTTCAATAGCTTTAACAATCTCATAGTCCAACAAGACAACATTTGGCTTAGATTGAATGCCAGCCGTCGCCATAATCCCATGACGAGGATTCCAAAACAATCCCAGCACCCGCGAATACCTATGCTATAAATGGATAGGATGTAAATGAAAAAGGACTTAAGAAAAAATTATGGGGATGAGTCCCAAAAATGACATTAACCCACCCCGGAGTCGATTGCATTCAACCGCCACCTCAAAAGTATTAGCTTAACAACCACCACCTGCTAGTGCCTTAAATGATGGTAGCCCCAATATGAAAAAGACGGCAGCAACGAGACTATGGGAGTGGTCCCATACCCATCCCGCGACACCCCCGGACGCCCATCACCTTCTTCCGCCACGATTCAAAAGGAAAAACAATGTCCAAAGTACGCTGCTAGTACACTGCCATTAGGTGTCTCAATCACTCCACTACATCGATGCCACCCAGCTCCCCCAAAAAAATTTAAGATGGACTGACCCAAAAGCTGTCCCGAAAAAGACAAGAAACCAACACCCGAAAAAACCAAAGAGGACCAGAGAGAACCTCCGAATGAAGCTAAAGACAAAATCTCACAGAGAAGACAAAGACTGGAACCTCAATTTCGAGCACAGCAACAACGGCATAAGAAACCAAGATTCCACCATTCGTCCCATAATTGAACTTTTAAGCATCGACCAAGGGAAAACATAACTATCCCGACTAGTGTCGTTAGTCTCCACAGGTTCCTCCCCCCCATCATAGAAACTAAGCTTCAAAACATTCATAAGTTCAAAGAGCACCGAGGGAACCTTGGTAATCACAAGAAAACATGAATAAAAAACAGTCCAGCCCGAAACACATGCTTAGATACCAATTCTCAATACATAGTTTTTTGAGAGTTCTGATGGACTCTCAGGATCCGACATCCCCTCCCCATATTAAATGCATGCATCACTATTGGCGTGGTAGTCTTGCATGTAAATGCCCCTGCATCACCTTCGGTCTGAACAACTCAACTTCACCCTCTACTCATACCCTCAACCTCCTTCATTCGTTAGCTTCTTCAAGAGAACAAAGTGATTCCAGCCTCCCATTTTTTTTATTTTTTTATATCTATATATTAAATATGGATATAAAAAAATATTTTCATATTTAATATATATAGATATATGTTTATATGTTTGAGTGATTTTCAAAATTTTAATTTAATTATTAATATTAAGTGGATGATATTAATTTATCTTTTATTAAATATTTAGTGAATATAGTAAATATTTAATTAAAAAAACATCATATGCATAAATGTTATTAAACTTTTATTTTTATTTTGCTTCTTAATCTTTATATATATATTAAGAATGGGTCTGAGGTGAAATTCTGCGGTGAATTTTTTCCATTAATACTTGGGTTTGTCGTGCATTTTCTGGATTAATACTTGGGCATAGGAATAAAATCTTAAATCAAATTAAATAACTCTTTTCTTTAAGTTCGATAGACCAAGAATTGGCTTCAGTGGAAGTTAACCATCATCATCACCATCATATATATATATATATATATATATATAGTAATAATAAACAGATGAGACTTTGAATTGAGATTGAATTGCTAGTTTTAAGATTGTTTTTGTGAAAAGATATTGCTTCAAATTACCCAATAAATTAAATAATAAATAAAAATATTAATAATTTAAAATAAAGTTATAAGTCTTTCTATTTTAAAATAAAGCTAAAATTTTAATTTAATTATCAATAATTATTAGATTAACAATAAAATTTAACTTACATAAAATATTCTACAAAATTCATAATAATAATCACATATCAAAAGTTAAATTTTATCTTACAAATAATTATTTCTTTTAATTATTAATTTAGAACCACGTATAGACAAACCTTAAATTACTATATAGTTGACTTAAAAACTTAAAAAAATACAATATTCCCCTCCCAAACCAAAACTATTTTATTTTTTAAAATATTCTAATTTCAATTTTTTTTTTTTTAATTAATTCTGATTAGTTCGGCATGCCTGTGTCTTATTATGTAATCATTTTGGGCGGCCCACAGGTGCATTTGCAGTACCAGATCGGATGGTGCTTCCAATGCTGACACTAACAGATCGGATCGTACTTAAATATGCAAGACTTGTCCATTCGTTTAAACTGGAAACAACTGCAGAAATGCTGATACAGTTCAGTGTATTTCATGCTGATGTGACATTTCCTTTCACGCTATGACGCGATATTGTTGGTCATATTCTGTTGCAGCACTATAACAACACTGTGACATTGAAACTATAGACTTGTTCATGCAATATTAGGTTTGTTTTTAGGTGTGTCAATAGACTGCATTGTTCATTTTATGAAATAAATTGCTGTCAAAGAATTTCTGTTAAAATATTACAAAATATTAAAATTTTAAATTATATTAAATTGCAATGAAATTAAATATTTTTGTAAATATATTATTAAAACATTTTATAATTAGTATTTTTAAAATTAGTAAAATTTACTAATATTCTTATGCTTAAAAATAAGCATAAATTTTAAATTTTCTAAATATTAATATAGACCAAAAAAAACTAAAAATTATAATAAAAGTTAAAAAAAACATAAAAACATTAAAAAAAAGTTACAAAGAAATTAATTATAGTTAAAAATAAAAACATGAATGCATTGGAGGTGCGGAATGGTTTAGGTTTGTTTCCTTATTTCAATATGTTAAGTGTTGGGTATTTGTTGCATTAAATTTTTTGTTTTGTTCAATGAGGATTGGCTATTATGTTATGTGGTGATTGGCGATTTTAGGGTAGCATATTCTCTTTCCTTATTCCAATATATTCAAGGTTGTTTATATGTTACATTAAATTTCATGCTCTGTTCTATGATGATTGGGGATTATGTTATGTGGTGATTGATGATTTAAGGGTAGTATATTCTTTGTTTCTTTAAGAAAATTTTGTGTTCTTTGTTGCGGAAGTAAACCCTTTTATTGTTACATATTTTCATTTCCCTAAAAGTCTTTGAAATCCTTTTTTTGTTCCTTGATTAATTGTAATTTTAACAAAACAAAATGGAATTTTTAATAGTCACAAGACTATTATTGTAACGTTTCATCAAGGCCTTCCCAACGAATTCCTTGTTCTCATTCTTCATCCAAACCTACAACTTTTGTTTCATGTTAACCTGTTCAGTGAAATATTAAAAATGCAATACATTTGAAAAAATAGGCTCAAAATGTTTCTATTATGCGCTCCTATGTATGAATGAAGAACTCAAATATTTGGTGAACACTCCACAAAAAGATTGTCCTTTAACAAAATATTATCATTTTAATAAACTATTAATCTTCTGCAACTATATCGTCGCTATTATTCTAAAATATATACAACTTTATACAATATATGTTGGAATTAACTCCCAACCACCGCCATGAATAAGACAGTGGCAACAACCCACGCTTCTTTGAATTTTGTTGCAGGGAAGGACGAGCACAGATCCAAGAACTAGAGGTGTTTTCACACAAAAGATCAAAGAACAGAGTACCCAGCCATACACTATGTTTATTTCTTGAATCACCGCATTAACTTACCTTTGCTCGCAGTGCGCAATCACAAGTTTTCTGGTTTACCCTTAAGCCTTCGCCACAATGTTAAATCCCCGCCGATGCGATATCTAGTAGGACCCACCTTAAACCTTACCACATAAAACAAACTGTGAAAACCTTTGTTTTCCACCTATTTCCTGTGTATTTCACTTACTACACTTACTGTAGTTTACCGCTCGCAATACCGCACTTTGCAGATTTTAAACCTTACCGTTAAGCCCTCGAAAAGAATCGTGCGATGTTGCAATGCGATATCACATCGCACATCGCAATCGCAATAGTTAACGCTTTCTGCCAAACCGCCCGCATTCTATATTATTTGACATGTGATGCAATCGTGCCACGCCACATCGCAATCACAACATTTCAAATTTACCTTCCGCCACCCGCAAGTTATGCTGTTTGTTTTGCAATGTGATATTGACGTCGCATATCACAATCGCATAAGTTTAAGTTTTCCGTTGAAGCACTCGCACATATTATATTTTCGTTGCGATGCGATGTGCCACGTCACATCGCACATCGCAGTTCTCAATGCTTAAATGGATAGCGCCACAGTTAAAGGTTGATATCACCGAAATGTGATAAGGGCGTAGATGCAATGTGATTTCAAAGTCGGAGCCGATAAAACTTCAGGTCCGGGCTTTTGTGTTTTGAACGCGTTTTGTACGTGTTTCTTGTATAAACTGAAATATGGTCTGTGTGTCATTTTAATGAAGAAATGGATCTTTTGACAGCAAAAAGAAAAGAGGTCGTTGAATGTCCATCCAACATTGAATAGCATTAGGTTTTTAGGCTTTGACCGTTTTGTATAAACAATGAAATTTCATGTTTTTAAGAGAAGACTTGAATAAATTGAAAAAGTTGTTCTCCTCCTGTTTTACGCTGTGTGTCTATATGTTTGACTGTTAATTTCGCAACAATTGTGCATTCTCTATGTTGTTTGGGAAGCATCCCTCTCCGTATTGTTTTCGTTCAATATTTCCAACATGGTATTAGAGCGGGTCTAGGCTCTCAGTGAAAGATGCATGAGCTCGCTCTTTACTGAAGAAGCTGTAAGATTAGTTTGAGAAGCGGATTTCTCCAGCAGTGATAAGGCTTCTATTTTACATAGTCAAGGAGATTATTTGTTTATACAGTCAGAATGGGAGCAGCAGGCACAAGCCTAACAAATCCCCAACTACCATAGTTCAATGGGAAGAATTATGACTATTGGGCCATTACAATTAGGGCCCTATTTTCTTCACAAGATATATGGGAGCTAGTGGAACATGGTTTCCAAGAACTAGCAGATGCAACAACGCTTAATGCTTTGACAACAGTAGAAAGAGACTTGTTGAGAGATAATAGGAGGAAGGACTCCAAATCCCTCTTCTATATCTTCCAAGCAGTACATGAGAGTATTTTCCCAAGAGTTGCAGTAGCAACAAAGTCTAAGGAGGCATGGGATATTCTCAAGACAGCCTATCAAGGCATGGAGAAGGTGAAGACAACAAAATTACAAATGCTGAGGAGAGATTTTGAAACTCTCTGTATGAAAGAGTCTAATAACATAGACTCGTTCTTCACACATGTGATTAGGTTGGTTACCCAAATAATGTCTCATGGAGAGACACTTGAGGAAAGGAGAATAGTGGAGAAAATCTTAAGAATTCTACCATCAAGATTTGATGCCATAGTAGTGGCCATAGAAGAGACAAAGGATCTCTCACAATTTTCAGTGGATGAGCTTCATGCATCACTGATGTCTCATGAGCATGGAATGAACAAAACAACAAACTCCTCATTGGAGCATGAATTCAAGACACAAATTCTTTTGGTCAAGGTAGAGGTCAAGGAAGATAAAACTATCAAGGAAGAGGAAGAAGTCCACACATAGGTGGAAGAAGCAGCCTTGCAAGCACAAGTGGAAGGGGCAACAACCAGAATCAAAGCGAAGGCTCAAGCCAAAATCAAACACAAGGACAGAGGTATGATAAATCTCAAGTCCAATGTCATTATTGTAAAAAGTATGGGCATTATGCCAATGAATGTAGAAAGAAACAAAATGATATAGGTAATAGACCTACTGTAAATTTTACAAGAGAAAATTAGAACCAAGGAAATATGCTTTTAACTTGTAATGTAGCACAAGAAAAACAAGGATATGTATGGTTATTAGATTCAGTATGTAGTAACCATATGACTGGAAACATAATAATGTTTGCCAATCTAGGTGAGAGTGTGAAATTTGAAGTAACAATGTGGACTGATAGCAAGGTCTCTGTCATGGGGAAAGAAAGAGTAAAAATACTAACAAAGAAGGGAGAGAAGAAGTTTGTGCCAGATGTCTATTACGTACTTGACCTGAAATGTAACCTTCTAAGCATTAGAAAACTCGTGAATAAGGGTTACAATGTGTTTTTAAGAATGATATATGTACAATCATGGATATACCTCCAAGTAAAAGGGTCATTGCAGGAGTGCATATGACAAGCAATAGGATGTTTTCTCGTAAGATCATAACAGACTTGAAGGAAGGAGGTGTTGTACCAGCAGTCACACAAGAGGTTTTTCAAGAAGAAGTGAAAGATGAAAACTGGTTATGGCATTTGAGATTTGGACATCTCAATTTTGGAGGTTTGAACCTGTTGCATAGAAAAGGGATGGTAAAGGGATTACCACTCATAGAGAAGCCTGGCAACTTATGTTAAGGTTGCATTTGGGGCAAACAACACAGAGAATAATTTCCAATAGGAAAGAGTATAAGGGAAAAGACACCCTTAGAGATTGTCCACTCAGATTTGTGTGGACCAATGCAAACGCCATCATTAGCTGGTAGTCATTATGTTTTGACATTTATAGATGATTACATAAGGAAGACATGGGTGTATTTTCTAAAACAGAAAAGTGAAGTGTTTGAACAGTTCTACCACTTCAAAGCTCTTGTTGAGAAGAAAAGTGGACACTACATAAAAGTGTTAAGAACTGATAGAGCCAGAGAATACATTTCAAAAGACTTCCTGCGTTTCTGCAGGGAGCATGGAATACACAAGCAATTTACCACAACCTATACACCGCAGAAAAATGATGTAGCAGAAAGAAAGAATAGAATCATCATGGACATGGTAAGAAGTATGTTGAAGGCAAATAATTTTCCAAATGAGTATTGGGCATGAGTTGTCAATTATGCAACATATATTTTAAATAGATGTCCAACCAAAGCTATTATGAACAGAGTTCCGAAAGAAGCATGGAGTGGAACAAAGCAGTTTTTCACTCACATGAGAGTATTTGGATGTGTGGCATATGCACATGTCCCAGATCAGTTAAGGAAGAAGTTGGACAACAAGGGGGGGAGTGTATATTTGTTGGATACTGTGATGAATCCAAGGCCTACAAGCTCTATAATCCATCAACCAAGAACGTAATAATTAGCATAGATGTTCAATTCATTGAAGAAGAAGCTTGGGATGGAATTTTAGAGAAAATTGTAAATGTGAAGACGTGTATTTCACATGAAGATAAAGAGGAATTGATTGCAGAAAATAATCCCTCAATGGTGGCTCCTCCTCCACCTACACAAGTTCAACAGAGCACGCCACAATAAGGCAATAGAACAACAGTGCAGAACCAAGGAAGTTCTTCTCCAAGCACACCGTGCAGGGATCAACAACTCCCTCGAGTTCAAGTGGAACTCCAAGCACACCAAGAAGACCAAGATTCAGAAATTTGAGTGAAATTTATGAGAAAGAAGAAGTAAATAATAATATTGGTCTAAATTATTTATTTTCTTTGTTTTGTCATGTTGATGACCCAGTCCATTTTAAAGATGCAGTAAAAGAAGAAAAATGGATTGAAGCAATGAATGAAGATATTGGAGCAATAGAAAAGAATGATACATGGGAGTTAGTGGACCTCCCACAAGGTAAAGAAGTTATTGGAGTGAAATGGGTCTATAAGACCAAAAGCAATATTGAAGGCAAGATAGAAAGACACAAAGAAATACTTGTTGTCAAAGGCTACAAGTAGCAACAAGGAAGAGATTATGAAGAAACCTTTGCACGAGTTGCAAGGATGGAGACAGTGAGGACAGTGTTGTTCATAGCAGCACAAAAAAAGTGAAAAGTCTATCAAATGCATGTAAAGTCAACATTCTTGAATGGAGTGTTGAAAGAGGAGGTATATGTTGAACAACATCCTGGCTATGAGATAGAAGGCCAAGAGCAAAAAGTATATAAGTTGAAGAAATATCTTTATGGGCTGAAGCAAGTACCAAGAGCATGGTACAATAGAATTGATGCTTACCTGATGGATAATGGGTTTGACAAGTGTGATGGTGAACCCACACTCTATATTAAAGAAAATGACTATAAAATCCTTATTTTTGTTTTAGATGTAGATGATTTAATTTTCACAGGCAATGAAGTTTCTCTCATTTCTCATTTTAAAGCAATCATGAAGAGTGAATTCGAAATGACTAGCTTGGGTTTATTGAGATATTTTTTGGGAATAGAAGTAAAGCAAAATGAAAAGGGAATTTTTATTTTCCAAGAAAAATATGGTGTAGAAGTTTTAAAGAGGTTTAACATGTAGAACAACAAAGCATCAACAGCTCCAACTGTCATGGGGTTAAAATTAAGCAAATAATATTACAACAAGAATGTTGATTCGACATTGTACAAGAGCATAGTTGGCAGTCTAATGTATTTGACTACAACTAGGCCTGATATTATGTATGTTATAAGATTAATTTCCAGATTCATGGAGACATCAAAGGAGACACATTGGCAAGCAACCATGAGAATATTGAGGTATGTGAATGGAACAATGGAATGTGGTGTTCTATACTCCTCAACTAATCATTTTAAATTGATTGGTTACGCTAACAGTGATTGGGCTGGAAGTGTAGATGATAGTAAAAGCACATCTGGGTATGTGTTTCATTTGGGATCGGAAGCCATTTCATGGGCTTCCAAGAAGAAACCAATAGTAGTAGTATGGATGAGAAGGATGCTGAGAGATTTGTGTCATGAGCAAGACAAATGAACCACAATTTATTGTGATAATAACTCAGCAATTGCATTATCAAATAATCATGTTTTCCACAAGAGAACAAAGCACATAGATGCCAAATATCATTTTATAAGAGAATTGGTTAACAATGGTAATATTGTTTTGCAGCATTGCAGGACAGAGGAACAATTTATTGATATCCTCACAAAGCCATTAGGACAGAGAAATTTTGTTTATCTTAGACAGTGTCTGGGAATGAATGATGGTGGCAATTGTGATTAAAGGGGAGTGTTGGAATTAACTCTCAACCACCACCATGAATAAGACAGTGGCAACAACCCATGCTTCTTTGATTTTTTTTGTAGGGAAGGACAAGCACAGATCCAAGAACCGAAGGCGTTTTCACGTAAAAGATCAAAGAATAGAGTACCCGGCCATACTCTATGTTTATTTCTTGAACCATCGCATTAACTTACCTTTTCTCGCAGTGCACAATCGCAAGTTTTTTTTGTTTACCCTTAAGCCTTTGCCACAATGTTAAATCCCCACTGATGTGATATCTGGCGGGACCCACCTTAAACATTACCGCATAAACCAAACCCTGAAAACCTTTGTTTTCCGCGTATTTCCTTTGTATTTCACTTACCGCAGTTTATTTCCTGCAATACCGCACTTCACATATTTTAAACCTTACTGTTAAGCCCCCGCAAAGAATCGTGCGACATTGCGATGTGATATCGCATCGCACATCACAATTGTAATAGTTAACATTTTCCGCCAAACTTTCCGCAGACTATGTTATTTGACATGCGATGCGATCGTGCCATGTCACATTGCAATTGTAACATTTTAACTTTACCTTTCGCCACCCGCAAGTTATGTTGTTTGTTTTGTGATGCGATATCGCTGTCGCATATCGCAATCGCATAAGTTTAAGTTTTCCGTTTTGGTTGCGATGCGATGTGCCACGTCACATCACACATCGTAGTTCGCAAAGTTTAAATGGATAGCACTACAATTAAAGGTTGATATTGCTGAAATCCGATAAGGGCGCGGATGTGACGTGATTTCAAAGTCAGAACTGATAAAACTTCAGGTTTAGGTTTTTGTGTTTTGAACGTGTTTTGTATGTGTTTCTTGTATAAAACGAAATACGGTCTGTGTCGTTTTAATGAAGAAATGGGTCTTTTGACAGCAAAAGGACAAGAGGTCGTTGAATGTCCATCCAACATTGAATAACATTAGGTTTTCAGGCTTCGACTATTTTGTATAAACAATGAGATTTCATGTTTTTAAGAGAAGCGTTGAATAAATTGAAAAAAGTGTTCTACTCCTATTTTATGCTGTGTGTCTGTATGTTTCACTATTAATTCCACAGCAATTGTGCATTCTCTGTGTTGTGGGAGAAGCATCCCTCTTTGTATTGTTTTCTCTCAATATTTCCAACAATATCACCATGAACATGTATATGCTAAACAATCTCTGAACATGTATATGTTGAACCATTCCTTCCTCATAATAGTATAATATACTAACATACTACATGCAAAACTTAGACCCACTTATTGGCATTAGCCAAGAAATAAATCCTCAAATGGTAACATTACATTTTCTGGTTTTCAAACTTGCACTGCCCATTAACGAAGACATAAATCTTCGAAATTTGTTACAATAGATGGATGGTTTTTAACATTATTATACTACATTGTGAATTGTATAATATGCAACCCAAACAAGTTTGATGGCCTCAAAACGATCAAAACACTTCGCCGGAAGTTAAGCTCAAAAGTTTCTGTTATGTACTCTTATGAATGAAGAGCTCAAGAATTTCGTATATGTTATAGAACACTCCACCAAAATAATTGTCTTTCAACAAACTATCTTCAGTTTACTAAACTATTAATCTTTTGCAATTATATCATCGCGACTAATTTATGACTTTTTTATTTGTTCAAAAATATATACAACCATGAGTATAATATACTAACATACTACATGCATAAGCATTTGTAAACATTAATCGATAATCATGTTGGCATGAATTCAATTCGTACTTCTAATAGTTGAATATTTATACTCAAAAAGGACAGTTGTAAATGTTAATGGATAAGCATGATGGTGTAGATCAAATTAATAGATGTCATATTTGATTGTGGAAAGTTGTTGTATAAGGTTTTCCTTGTTATATAATTAGTTTTTTTTTCCGATGTAATTACATTTTCCGGCTTCTAATTATTTTTTTTTCTATTTTTGTGTTATTAAAACTTGGTGTTGATAAAATTTTCTTTTAATAAAAAATTGTTTTAATGATATTTTAATAAATTTTTATTATATATAGCTAAAAATAATTACTATTAGAAAATTATAAACTTTATTACATTCTTTTATAAATTTGTATAATAATTAATTTGTATGACGCATCACCCAGTTTCATTATAATAATTTTTTCTTTATTTTAAGCAACATGTTCCTTGCTTCTTCTCGAAATTTTATTGTTCTTTATTGTGTGAGTAAACAAATTTTCAGTGAGTTGACCAAATTCTCTTCTCGCTGATTTTCTTAAATATGCTTTAAGCATAATGAACTTCATTTTTCCTCTATGCATGGTTGTTTATATGTTTGTTGTTCTATGATTTGGGCTTCATAGCACTTAAGTGTGGGAGACCTTGGGTTAAGTGTTGGATACCTTGGGTTCCCTTTTGTAATAGTTTGTTCAATTTTTGAAGTGTGAATTGTTCGAAAGTTTATAAAATATAAATATAAATTAAACAATTTTAAAATTAATATAATTATATACTCAATATAAAATACTCTAATAATTATTTATCATTTAAATTTAAATAAATTTAGTATTAAATTATATATATTTATTTTTTTGAATTTTTTTTAAAGATTTCTTTGAACCAATAACAAGGTTCAATAGTTGTTAGTATGATATGCAACAATCAATCTATTCTCTGGACACATTTTTTCTTTCTATTAGAAAGAAATGTTGTTTTTAAGTAATAATGATATGACTCAACAACAATATTGGTCTCTTGATTTGCATGAGAAAACTCTCGACAACCTTTCACCCACATCCCTAATTGCAAATAGAATCATGTTAGTCTCAATATATCACCTTTATAAAAAACAAAAATGTATATGATACGAAAATTTTGTTTATTTATTAATCTTATGTCCAGAAACCCAATTCTTGTGGAAATAGTCTAAAAACTTTTCTTCATCTGCAAATTTGATAAAAAAATTGACTTATTTAATCTTCCACTTCATTGTTGATAGTGTGTTTCATGATGAAACCTAATTCACTGAACATGTCATTGGCTTTTATGGAATTATTGGCTAATCGATTGACATTTTTTAACTAAGCCCTCCATACATGCCAAACACATAAGATCACACTACAACCTGTAATCAGCCTACCATATTCAATGAATTTTAGTCTGCTACTTTTAGAAAAAATGAAAGTTTAGTTATATCATGAAAATGTTAAAGTTACTTCAAGATAGTGATTTCAACCAATATATCATCAACTATAAAAGCATTGACTTTCCAATCAAGACGGGTTTCAAAACACTTGTACATGAGTTGCTCCAACCATAGTGCAATATCATTTGATGTGTTTCATGATGCCACGACCCAGGCAACTGGCACCCCACTTTGTTTTTCATTAAATTCCACAAGTGTATACAACCGATACTTTCATATTGAATGTTACATAATGTCGAATACAAGTTTTTAATCATATTAAATGTTTACAACTTAAATAAGTATATTCAATCAATCATTGGCATTTGACTTACTCCATATTTATTTGTATTAAATCTTGAATCCATGGCTAGTAAGCTATTGTGCGATAGCTTAACCATGGTCTCCAACATCCACTTTGTTTGAATCCCTATTATAAAAGGGGCCTCCACACCATTGGGATTTTGGTAAAAAAAAAATATTTCAGATGCTTTTGATACCAAATTTTTACTCATTTCATCCTTTTGGTGAAGTTAATAATTTCTCTTCTCCAACCTATTATATATATTTATAATATCTTTCCTGCATAAGAATAAATCCATATCTCGAGTTTCTGCATCCATGTCAATATGTCTCGTAATGTGGGTTGTATGCACTATATCAACATGCACTCCTAAAAAGAAACAAATCTCTACATATGAAATAATGTCGCTTGAAATCTTAGGCCTATGCAAGGTCTCGGTATCACCTGAAGTGTCATGTTGGCCATGCCAAGGACAACCTTTCACATCTTCATGTTCATACATATTGAAAGTTAATATTTCTCTATTAGGAATTTCATTCATAACGTTGACAATAAAATGGCTTTGGCAATCCATTTTTTGCACAAAGGAGGTCCTTTGTTTAGTTGGAGGATTTCATTTTTTGTTCTCTGGACCAAATGAACAAGGATAACTACACCAAAAATTTCAAGTGTTAGTACATACAAAGAAAGATAAATGTGGTTTCAAAGGATCTAAACCATGCATTTTTGAAATACTCACATTTCATATTGCAATGCAGTGGTAGCTCTTTGTTTTGGTTCTTTGCTTGTTTTCCGTATGAACTTATATGGAGCAATGAGATTTTCTTCCTCTCCTTTGATAATGTTAGAAACTTGTTTTAACAGGATTAAGGCAACTCAATCAATATTATTGTTCTTTCAATTTATTTCCATCCAAACCAAGTCTTTACTAGAAAGGATGATTTTGTCTTTGAGGTCTTGCACCTCAACATTCATGATATGCTACAATTTGCTTTTCTTTCCCATTTTTAACTGATCTGGTTAAACAATATGAAAGGACATTAGATAAATAGCCTATATAGAAACATGTTAGCAGCAAAGCTATCTATTCTAAATAAAAATTGAAGCTATACGTCCAAGAACTTCAACAAGACATTGTTCATATTATCATGTTTAAAAAGGAAGCCCTCAACACTAATGAACAACTCAGGCAAGCACAAGAGGATTTTTATCAACATTTAAATGAGTGAATAAACCTGAGAACTAATAATAGGTTTGTACTTAAACTTCTTAAGATATTATACAAAAATGTTTTACTTTTGTATTTTTGTTTCCATACCCATTCTCTATAAGGCACCCAAATATTGAGAATTAAATCCACTTAGCTAATAATATCTTACATAGAGGAAGTGATCTTTGAGTTTACAGTGTTTAGGGTGTATCCATAAATTACACAATTAAGAAGGATAATAAATCAAAGTTTCCCCATATAGAAGGTTATGGAGATGCCAAGGTACTGCATGATAAATCAGTCCAAAGTTCAGTGTTTGTAACATGTTATTCAATGTACATATTTCAAATTATGCATTGGCATGTCATTTTAAGTGATATTATTAGGTAGTTAGCTAAACATTCCTCTTCTCACTTAATTTTCCAGAAATTGTTGCAGATCTCAAATGTTTGGGATGATGAACTACATAATGTAGTTAGAGTGGGAGTTGGACCAAACATTTAAACCCCTTTATGCCACACTCCCTACTGATACCCAATTTTATCAGTTATAAAACTTAAATAACATCTTTTTTTTTTTTTGGTAAGTCAGCACCCACGGGGGGATTGGAACCGGTGACCTATTGCATGGAGTGCCTTAACAAAGCACCCTTCACCATTGAACCAAAGCCCCGTGGGCTAACTTAAATAACATCTTACATTTTATAAAACATTTTAATTAAAAATTAATATTTACAAATAATTAACATTGATTGATTTTTATACCAAGACTTATGAGTGATAGAATTTAAATCATGTCTTACATTTTATAAAACATTTTAATTAAAAATCCATATCGCTGATCCTTAAATTTTGGAAAACATCTTAATTAAAAGACCATTTCCCCACATAATAGGACTTGAGTTGCATAATTGGATCTTAGCTGATTCTTAAGCTCTGCCTCCTTTAGTCCCAAAATTATAAGTCTTTTCAATCCATATTGTTTGGATGAGTGCATGCTCTTCTCAACTTGGATTTTATATACACCTATCAATGCTTCAATACTCGATAAGTAATCCCCCTCGGGTAGGAAAATCATTAGTGATTTAGAGATGCAATTGCCAAGGATTTCAAACTAGTCCAAGATTCAAGGAGAGAGATGTTGTCCAAAAAAACATCACAGACTTTTGATCCTAAGAAACTGAGTAGATCATCTTCTATCGAAAGGTACACTGATATAAATAAACTATGTTGTTGACAATTATTAAATAGACATGAGTAAGATGTGAGCTTGAACTATTGAGGCTGTGAAAAATATGTCCAGTTGATTTCTTCTTTCCCACTTGCTGTTGTAGAGTAGGATATGTTTAAATTGTGATATTCATCGGTTGTTGGGTTTAGGAGAGGTTGATCTCTTCTTCCCCACTTGTTGCTACAAGGTAATATCTGCATATATTGAGATATTGATGGGTTGTTGAATTTTGACAATTATATAATAGACATGAGTAAGATGTGACCTTGAACTGATTTTTCTTGAATGGTGTCTGTGAAAAAAAATTCAAGATAATTTTACTTTGTCACTTACTATTGTAGAGCTGCTTACATTGTGATATTCATGGGTTTTTGGGTTTATGAGAGGTTGATTTCTTCTCCTTCACTTGCTGTTGCAAAGTAGGATTTTGATAGATTGTGATATTTATGGGTTCTTGGGTGGGAAAGTGTCTCTCTATTTCTTTGAATTTCAATCTTGGAAAGTTGAGGTTTATTATATACCTTCACACTTAATATTCTCCCTGATATTATATTTTCTCTCTTAAAGCCTCTTCAAGTTTTTATTCTACTTCCATTCTACTAGCTTACTTTCTGCTCTACAACATTGCTCTATTTTTGAGGGACATGTCTGAAGATTTCAATTATATGTGTAAACTCGAGATTGGCATCCTCCAACTTTAGAAACATAGATTAGCATATGTTGATGTTGATATTTGCATTTCTTTGTATACTTACAAATAGAAAGGTTTGATGGATGAATCACCCTAGTATAATATATCTCCCTTTAAGTCACAAACTGGATTTTACCTTAATCTAGTGAACATTTTTGTTTTTGAAAAGTCTCCCTTTCAAACTATAACTGGTTTTTACTTGATTATTCTACTAATTATTTCTGCAAATGTATGGAATGAATGAGATGAGTGGTTCAGTCATAAAGAGCAAAACAAACACATCAATCAATGAGTGGTTCCAAAAATAACAGTATTATGAAAATTAAATTTCTGAATATTCTGAAAATTAGATTTCTAAATAATTTGAGAGGACAAAATATTGGGGTTTCTGGAAAAATCTGAAATAATTTTAAAAAACAATGAAGAGAAATGGGTTCGCAAATTTCAGAATGAAATTAAACAAAAACGGGTTTTTAAAGTAATTTCCTAAATTAAAAAAAATGAGTTTTTTTTTCCCTTTTAGTTCATTGTGCTCACTTTAAGCAGGGAAGGAAGCTTTTGTTTTGTGTTTTAGGTTTTTTCTTAGCGGTCTATTTTCATTGGATAATGGATTCTGTATGCAATCTATGATTATCCAAGTTGAGTTATTTATAGCAAATATGGCTTATAGAATGGAGTGGCTTCCAGATTGTTAATCGACCAACGAATTTTTAATCGGGTGGCTTCAACGACCAAGAAATCATTAATTGGTTCTTATTAAATTGTTGCAGTAGAATGTGGAAGAATAAGTGGAATCGGGTCGCTTGGCAGACGGATTTGGTCTTTGTTGACGCAAGGAGAATTTGGTCTCTGTTAGCATGGGCCTCTGGTCTTGTAGGAAGCTTGGTGGGAGCAGAAGCAGGGAGGTCATGGAGCAGAAAGATGAGGTAATACGTGCGGTTTTGGGTTGCTGAATTCAAACTGATTAACATCGCCCAACCGCCACCCTCACTACATTAACTAGCGAAGCAACCTGGCAGTCCCGTAGAGTCACATCGCAGATTTCATCAGATTCTCTGTCAGATGTGTGGGGGTTAGAGGACTGGCCGGCCAGAGCCGGAAGGTTTTCTAACCAGTGACGGAAATTGGGAATTCCTCCGCCTAGTTAGACTCTTCCTATATAAACTCAACAAATTATTTATAGAATAATTTTGAATGAATTTTTAAGATTCAATTTTTTTTTAAGTAATTACGAGGATACAAGATTTAAGTTAATTTTAAAAGTAGTTAGTATATATATATATGTTTAAGTGATTTTTGAAATTTTAATTTAACTATTAATATCAAGTGGATGGTACTAATTTAACTTTTATTAAATATTTAATTTAAATAAATATCATGTGCACAAGTGTTATTAAACTTTTATTTAAAATTGTTGTTTTACTATTTTTGCTTCTTGATCTTTTAATATATATATATAAACTCATGAGACTTTGAATTGAGAGTGAATTGGTGTAGTTTTAAGATTGTCTGTGTGAAAAAGACGTTGGTTCAAATTTCCCAATAAATTAGTTAATAAAGAAAATAAATAATAATTTAAAATAAAGTTATAAGTATCTCTATTTTAGAATAAAATTTATAGAATTTTAATTTAATTAATAATTATTAGATTGATAATAAGATTTAACTTACATGAAATATTTTAGAAGATTCATAATAGTAGTTATATATCAAACGTTAATATTTATATTAAAAATAATTATTCTATTTAATTATCATCTCTGAAACAACATATTAGATGAACCTTGAATTACTATATAGTTGACTAAAAAAAAAAAATCACATTACAAACTAAAAACAATTTATTTTTAAAAATATTTTAATTTTTTTTTTAATATTTTAATTTTATTTTTATTTTTTAAATTCTGATTAGTTTTGTATGCCTATGTCTTATTAGTCCCTACTATCTGCGGCATCGCAGGGACTATTGTAATTGAAATGGATATTTTCATTAGTCTGTGTCGACTAACCGAAGTTTATAAATTCAATTTACCCCAATGTTTTTGAATTTAGATCATGTGCACTGTTTGGTCAACGTATGAGATTCCTCCAGCTGTTATTTCAGCTAATAGGAAACTTTGAGGTCTTATTTCGCCTCATATCGAGGAAAAATGTTATGAAACTTAGGTTAAATGGCAAATGATACCGAGAGTTTAATTTTCAACCAAGTAATGCTGACATTAATTTGTTAACATTTTATGTTTATAATATTCTACCACCTACATGTAAGAAACGTGGCTATGCATGTAAACAACGAGGCTTGACCAGTGTAAATCTCTTTGGATGCTGGCAAGAAATGCTGATACAGGCTTCTTGATAGCTGATATATCCTGATAGCAAATGGTTTCCTCGATGCCTTCCTCTCTTCGTTCAAGGAGGGCACCTCCAGAGTCATCGACGCTCAGCAGCAGACATTGGGGCACTTCCAGCTGGTAGAAAAGAGAACCGTAATAACCATGGAAACATATACATTTTCTTACAGTAATAAGTTAAGAACAAGCTATACAATCTGATCTATGCCTATGCGGGATTAACACTGGCCACTGGAAATGGATATGGATCCGCGGATCAGTTGCTGCAGCCCTGAGCAATATATAAGTCTAAAGGAAGCGTTGGATAAAAATCGATCTCATTGGTCCATTACGGTGTTTTCTTATCTAAGCGACATTGACATTATTTGTGCATCCAAAGTAGAAGAGTACGATAATTTCATGGCTAACTAGAAACTAAGGGATGACATTAGTTGGTTCTCTAAATTAAAAGCCCTTACCAATTGGCAACAATTAACATCGATCTCGTAAAATTTCACCATCGATTAGAGGTCTTATTTTGGGAACATATAATTTGTATTTAATCCGTAATTCACTATAATTTGTATTTAATCCGTAATCCGTAAAGGCCTCGCAAGATATCTATATTACACTTGTGGAACGAAGGATTAGCACTATATTGCTGCAAGTATTGTAGTTATGCTAATGTTAGCTGGTTGGTTCCTATGATTCCATTCTTAGCTCTGCTCCTCTCCATGCGCTTCTATTTAAATGTTAAACAATCATAACTATGTGTTACTTGTTTGGATTCATTTTAAAAAGTTTTTTTTTTTAATTTTAACGCTTGGATGCTGCAATGGTGAATATATAATCTAATGTTAAGGTAATATCAGTGCTTTGAATTCAAATTTTAGCTATGATGAATTTTTTCATGCACTGAATGTGTTCTGAATCATATTGTCTTGGACCTAATTAGGACTATAGAATTTCTTGTTGATCCAGTTGAGTAAAACGGATTTTACCTTGTGTTGATTGTATGAGTCTAGGAGTTGTTGCAAATTGCCCACTGTATTCCTCTGGTTGGTGTTAAACAATAGAAATCTCACATGGGAAAATTTGATGAGAAAGGGAAAGTTTGGACCTGGAATCTGCTATTTATGCTTGAGAGGGGGAGAAGATAATCAACATCTTTTTTATATTTTCTCATTTGCTAGGAAAGTTTTACTGGATTTGGGTTGTTTCTTTAAGATAAAATTTCCAGATTTTGAAAACACGATGGACTTCATTGTTTGGGGTAAGTCAAAATGAAAAGACTACAGAGTTTTTCCGGCTCTGTTCCACTTGTTTATTTGGCTCAGCTAGAATAAGGTGATTTTTGAAGGAATGAAGTGCAGCCCTGAGGGGACTACTACTAACATTATTTGCTTATGGGAAAAACTGAGAACTGGCCAAAAACCCTCGGTGGATCTCTCCAAGCAGCTACGACCTTTTGAGATACATTACCCTACCGAATTCTTTGATGGGGCATCACAACTATTTGTTTGTGGTTGTGGTACGTGGCTATTGATCTCGCCACAATATCAATATAAGATTCATTGGTTTGGTGGTGAAGGATTGAATATGAGGGTGGAGGTTTTGGCTCTATGGGGTTTATTATGGTTTGCGTCTCAGCTGTACATTGACAACCTTTGGGTGTTCAGTGACTCGAAGGTTCTCATTGAGCACCTTAACAAGGACACGGATCTAGCCCCTAGCCATTTGATGACGTGGTTAGATCGCATACACACTTTGAGGACATCCTTTTCAAACATCAACTTTATGCATATCTTTTGAGAAATGAATGTACAGGCTGATAGAATTTCTAAAAAATGTTTGACTGGATAGTTTGGTATCATGCAATATGAGTTGGTGGATGCAGTGAGACCAGGAGCTGTTGGTAATGTGAGCTTCTACTGAGTTTAGTTTTCTGCTCACTTTTTTTTGTTTATGACAGGTATTATATCAGTTTATATCTGGAATGATTTTGGAGGCCATATCTCGTTTCCATCTTTGGTAATCGCTGCTGTTAATTTCTGATCTTTGGAGGTAGCAGTCACCATGAGAATGCACAGCTTTAGATCCTCAGGCAGGGCGACTATGCTATGAATGGGGACTAAAACTAATTGAACTTTTTGTCAAATGATGGGGAGATGTAATAGAAACTATAGTTTTTTTTCTTTTTTCTTTTTTCAGAATAATATGCGTACATGTTGTAGACTGGATTACTGTAATTTTTGGTTAAAAATGTTTTCATTGGGTGAATACCTAAGCAAATATTTTCTAGATCTCGGATCTATGCTGTAATGTTGATTTGAAAAGTTTTCAAATTAAAAGACTTCTGAATGGCATAGTATGTAAGCCATAGTTTTTTTCATCGTGAAAAAAAGTGTTTTCATGTAGTTGTAACATGTTATTGAAGGGATTCCTAGCAGATTTGCATAACTGGAATATGTAATCTAAAGATGGTAATACTTGAATGTAGGTAGAAGATGAGAGTGCTTGACGATGGCTGTCGTTGATTCATCAAATGGAGCAACTACCAATGCTAGTTCTTAGACGGTTCCCAAGCCTCCTCCAACTCCCTCGCCCTTGCGTTACTTGAAATTATCACAGGTATCATGAAGTTGTTTGTACTAAATCCAGTGGGTATTCATGCAATGTATAGTTTGTACTTATGAAAATTCAATGCAAAGTATATTGGGCGTCTTCCATTATTTTTGCTAGTGGGCTATGTGAAATAAGCTAGATTGATTGCGGCTAGGATCACCTATGCAAATAGTCTTGTAATCTGAAGATGATGCAATAAATATGTCAAATTATGTGTTAGACTTGAGATCTTGTAAAGCCATTCAAGGAAGGCAGGGTCTAACTTCTATTAAGGGCATGTAAAGGTGGATTGATAGACTTTTATACCTGTCTGTTGAGCAATTTTGTTGGATCCTTTGTGGGGAGGGTAATTTTGAGATTGGCTTGGGCCCTGGGACTTATATGAACAGAAGTGTAAACACATAGATCATGATGCTAAAATACCCCTATAAAATTGATGCAGATCTCCCAAGACATGATGAGAATGAAATTTTACCAAAAAGGGCAATGCACATTTCCTTTATAACAGTGTTAATTGCTTGCAAAACTAGAGATGGACACTCCTTTCACAATTCATGTCACTCGACAGAAAAAATGGAAGACAAAAATGGCACAATATCTGGGATGAATTACAAACTGGGTATAATTTTTTTCGAATGCAGACATAAAAGCACGAACTAGGTAGAGAAACCAAGTCCTTGGGAACTATCCCCGCCTCCAGGTTGACACTCCCATTCTAATTCTCGTCCTGTTTCTGGGTTGCGGATTGGAATATTGAGGTAAAAAAATTGTTCTGTAATTACTATTTGCAGTTTTGTAATTGAAAAGAATTGAAAAACTGAGAAGTAAAATGGAGCAGAGAGTTGCTCATCTGAATATTACGAAATAGTTAAATAGATTACATTGTAAACATCGGTAATAAATAACTGTACTGTAACTGGACTAAACTGGAGTAACTAGAAACTGAACTGGACATTTGGACTGACGGTTTCAACACCTAGCAGGTGGTTGAGATTACGTTCTTTAACACTCCACTTTAATTTCAACCACATAAAAAATTTAATTTAGATACCTGCTGGTCTATGTCTCAGCGAGGCTTACAATTTAAAGAAATTGACTTCAACTAGATTTGGTTTTCTTCTTCTCTTCTTCCAAATTTTGTAGCCTCTAAATTGTTTCAGATTTTTCGCTTTGCTGTATCCTTGAGAACTATGTTTCTTCATTTTCTAGTGCAGGTCTTCTATTGTTCTAGGTTGTCTAAGCATGTTCTGGACATCTTTAGGAAATGTGGGCTGCTGCCACATATTGTCTTTTGTAGTGCGCTTTTCATCATCAATATGCTGCAACATAAGATCAGAATAATATCCTATCTCTTCAAAACTCCAATGCATGAAAATTTCATTGACATGTTCATCATGCATGTCATATTCATCATTCATATCTACATCTTCTGTGTAGATCTCATCTAGACATGGTGTTGCAAGCCATGTTTCAATAAACTTTAACTATTCTTCATAATCAATCTGTGTACCTGCACACTGAAAATCAATGTTAGAATTAAAAACATCTTCAGAACGACATTGGTTCTGGTATTTTTGCTCTATAATGAGAGCTTTATTCAATTGTGTTTCCTCTTCTGCTTCTGCCTCTATCTCTATTTCTGCTTTCCTTTTGCAGACAAATTTATTTTCTTCTGTCTCTGATGCTTTCTCTATTTCTTCCTTCTGCTCTGCAATGAGAGATTTCTGCCATTGCGCTTCCTTTGTTGCATCTTCCTCTGTCTCTGTCTCTTTCTTTGTCTCTGCCTTTATCTCTGTCTTTGTTTCTGTCTCTTTCTTTTCATCACTAACCTGTGCTACTGCAAACGGGTTGTCTTCCACTAATTGAAGTGGGAGTATCTCACCAAATAGCATCATGTCGATATCATGTTTATGTTGCATCATCTGCAACCAGTCATCATTAGCCATAAATTCATTATCAAATTTTGCATCAACCATCAAATTTTCATCAGCAAGTCGTGTTTATGGATTCATCAAAACATCATCAGCAAGCTTTGTTGTTGGATTCATCAAAACATCATTAGCAAGCTATATTGCTGGATTCATCAAGTTTTCGTCAGCAAGCTCTGTTTCTGGATTCATCAAGTCTTCGTCAGCAAGCTTTGTTGATGGTATTATCATATCTTCGTCAACAAGCTCCATTGCTGGTATCATCAAATCATCGTCCACTTGTAGTTGTGTACAGTGGGGTTGAGAAGCATCTTCGTGCTCTCTCTCTACTTCTTCTGACTCTTCATCTCGCTATAGATCTGCTACTACAGATCCACCTTCAACTTCAATGCCCCCCCTTGCACCAAAACATCTCTCAAGGGTATCCCATGCCTCCTTGGTTGTCTTAACATCTGAGATCAGAGGGGGAATGCTATCATCGACAGATTCTTTTATGCATTTTAACGCATAGGCATATTTTTGCCTTCTTATTTCCAGATTTAAAAAGATCTCAAACATTTTCTGTTTCTACTTTAGCCTCTTGGCTTTTCCCATGACCTCGTTGCTTGGCTTCCACAAACAGACGAGTCTACATATGCATAAAATACCTTGCTTCTAAAAATTTCATTTCCTCAAAAAATATCTTTCTACAGTTTCACTTTCACAAGGCTCTCACAATACTCTTTTTAAATTTCCATTAAAAAAAAATTCCTTTTTTCAAAAAAATTCCTTCTATAAATTCACTTTCACTTTCTCACATCACAACTCTAAGTTTTTTGTTTTTTTTTTAAAACTCCCAAAAAAAATTCTTTTAAATCTCGTCACCACATGCTCTTGCGTAACCTCTTTATAAAAAACCTTTTGACATTTTAAGTTTTATTTTTATAGAAAAAAAATTAAAAAAAAAAAACTCTCCCTTAAAATGTTGAAACCTTCGTATAAAACCTTCGCATAAAGCATTTTAAAAATCCTTCATCCTTTTTAAAAAATATATATATTTTTAAAACACTTCACATGGATACTTTGAATACGACTTCACATGCAATATACGTTCATGCATTTACCTTTTTTTTTTTAAAAATCCTTTGAATGCGTTTGACAGTGACGGATCTGGATTACCTTAACGCAGGCGATAGAACCTCTTTACTTAATCTGGATTTAGATCTGATACCTTAACACAGGCAATGAATTTCTTGTTATGCGTTAATGTTAACGCAGACGCTCCACGCAGGCTCTACGTCAGGTGAGATCGGTGCAAGTGATTGACAGTTAACACAGATTTTTTTGCTGACTGCTTAACGCAGGTACTAAACTGACAACTAATGTAACATGGCTATGATGTATTGTTTCAAAAGAACACTTGCTATATATATGACAAAGATCCTCATAAAATATTGATAACAAAAGTTGAAAAGACCAAGAGTAGGATGTTTCCATTGACCCTTAGAAGCCAAAATACCAACCAATCTTGAGTCCACAATATATCAAGAATAGATGAAACTCATCTATTGCATTTTAGGTATGGTCACATTCTAGTCAAGAGTCTAAGTCTGCTTCAAAAGAAATCTATAGTCATTGGTCTACCTACTATCAGTGAAAAAGTCTGTAATTGTGAAGTTTGTGTCTTGTCCAAGCATAAAAGAGATAGTTTTCCCTCATCAACCTCAAGGGCGAAAGAGCCTTTGGCACTTGTACATACCGACATATGTGGTCCAATGCAGACATTGTCCATTGGTGTTAGTTTCTACTTTTTGACATTTATTGATGACTTTAGCATGAAGATATGGGTGTATTTTTTAAAAAACAAATCAGATACCTTCCCTAGATTTCTGGAGTTCAAGGCAGAAGAAGAAAAACAGAGTGGAAAACTCTTGAAAGTACTCATATCAGACAGAGGAGGAGAATACACCTCAAATGAATTCAAAACATTTTGTCGAAAACAAGGTATCCTAATGCAATACACAACCAGATACACTCCACAACAAAATGGAGTAGCAGAAAGAAAGAATCAGTCAATCATGAACATGGCGAGATGCATGCTACGGGAGAAGAAGTTGACAAATAACTATTGGGCTAAAACAGTGTCGACAGAAGTGTATGTTCTTAACAGATCTCCAACATCCAGCCTACAAGATAAAATACCTCAAGAAGCATGGGATGGAAACAAGGTAAATGTGTCACACTTTAGAATCTTTGGATCAGTAGCTTTTTCTCATGTTCCTGAAAAACTAAGAAAAAATATTGATGATAGAAGTGAGAAATGCATATTTGTAGGTTACAGTGAGCAGTCAAAAGCTTATAGACTTTATAACCCCATTACCAAAAAGTTCATTATAAGCAGAGATATGAAATTTTTCGAAAATAAATCTTGGTTTGACCATGTAGGTGAAACTTCAAATCAGCCTTTTTATCCACAATAGTCTCCAAGATTGCAGGTTCAAGAACAGCTTGAACATTCTGAAAATGGAACATCATCAAGCACTGATTCAGCCAGTGATCAAACATCTTCAGAAGACGAACAAAAAACAAGAAGTGTCATAGAGATATATGAATAGGAGCATGAATATGAACAATAGAATACGTTTGCATTCATTTCAACTCAACTGACTCATTTTGAAGAAGCAGTTAAAGAAAAGCATTGGGTCGAAGCAATGAACCAAGAAATTGCTGCCATAGAGAAAAATCAGACTTGGGAATTAGCTGATCTCCCAAGAGACAAAACAAAAATTGGTGTAAAATGGGTATATAAGACCAAGCTAAATGAAAAAGGGAAAGTTGAGAAACATAAGGCAAGGCTGGTTGCCAAAGGATTCTCACAGCAGTTTGGTGTCGACTATGGTGAAACATTTGCTCCAGTAGCAAGGTTAGACACTGTCAGAACCATTTTGTCCACAGCAGCTCAACACAAATGGAAAGTCTATCAGCTTGATGTAAAATCTGCCTTCCTAAATGGTGTATTACAGGAAGAAGTTTATGTAGAGCAGCCTCCAGGTTTTGAAGTAAAATGACAAGAGCATAAAGTATATAGATTTAAGAAAGCTTTATATGGTTTGAAACAAGCTCCAAGAGCTTGGTACAATCGCATCGACACCTATCTCATCAAAAGTGGTTTTTCCAGAAGCAGCCATGAACCCACTTTGTATACCAAATCTCATGAAGGTAAAATTCTTATTGTATGCCTTTATGTAGATGATCTTCTTTATATAGGAAATATGATGTTAGAAGATTTCAAAGCAGCAATGCAAGCAGAGTTTGATATGACACATCTAGGAGTCATGAAATATTTCCTAGGAATTGAAATTCACCAATCTGATAATGGCATTTTTGTTAGTCAACAAAAATATGCCACTGATATCATTCAAAAGTTCAGAATGACCAATTTCAAATCAGCTGATACACCAATTTCTCAAGGTACCAAACTCAGCAAAGAAGATGTCGCACCATCTGTTGATCCCACATTGTATAAAAGCCTACTTGGTAGTTTGTTGTATCTTACTGCAACTAGACCAGATATTATGTTTGCAGCAAGTTTTGTCTCCAGGTTTATGCAGTCACCAAAGCTTACTCATTGGCAGGTTGCAAAAAGGATCTTAAGGTATATTGCAGGGACCATAGACTATGGCTTGTTTTATACACATTCTGAAAATTTTTCACTTTCAGGTTATACAGACAGCGATTATGCAGGGAGTTTAGATGATCGCAAAAGTATCACAGGGTATGTTTTTCATCTTGGAACAAATCTGATTTCATGGGCATCCAAGAAACAGTCAATCGTTTCAATATCTTCTGCAGAGGCAGAATATGTAGCAGCAAATTCAGCAGCTTGTCAACCAGTATGGTTGAGAAGATTATTGAAAGAAATTTCAGATATTCAAAAGGAGCCAACTCCAATTTACTGTGATAACATTTCAACAATTTCTTTATCAAAAAATCATGTTTTTCACAAAAACAGCAAGCACATTGACACATATTTTCATTTCATTCGTGAACTTATCAATGATGGGGACATCACACTTTCTTTTGTGGTTCCAAAGATCAGCTTGCAGATATTTTCACAAAGCCATTGGGAAAGACTGTATTTGAATTTCAAAGAGAGAAATTAGGCATTGTTAGTGCCTCCACTTGTAACAGTTGAGATTAGGAGGGGATGTTGAGATATTAATCTCACTGTCAGTTAGGTTCAGTTCATTCAATTTATTGTCTACTAGATGTCATAGGTAGTTTAGTTTTACTTCAGTTTACTTCAATCATTTATTGCTGATGTTTCCAATGTATTCCTATTTAACTATTTCGTAATATTGAGATGAGTAATTCTCTGCTCCAGTTCACTTTTCAGTTTCTCAATTCTTTTCAGTAATTTCCTATTTTCTAGAATGCATATTTACGAGTAAGAAAAATGCCATATTTGCTGCTTTCATAATTGAATTACGATTGATTTCATAAAAATCAGTTGATCATACTTATCAACATAACGAGAGCCACGTATAGAGGATGCCTCATCAAAAAATTGTGCTCCATTAAAGTGATTTAGTAGGATTTTCAGAAAGCAGGCAATGACACTTCGATTAATTGCTTCCATGGAGGACTCTGGTACTATCTGCAACTCTCTTAGCATCAGGACTTTGAATATATCCTTTGAACTTAGGATCAGTGGGATATTTGCACATGCATTTAGCCTGAAGTTTCAGCTTATTGCAGCAATCAGCAGTTGGTTTCGGCTTACTGGGACTGAACATTGCAGCAACGCGTGGGCTCAAAGCCATTGGATCAAAAGTAACCGCTGCAACAGCTTTTCCTGCATAAGTGCCCAACAGAATCATGTACACTAATTCACCTGCAATTATCATCTTGAGCCCCATGATGATTGATTACACTATGAAAATATCAATGCAGATTAATCTCTAGGCTCTCACTTATGGTGTTTGCAGAGGCCAACCTCGTGAATTTATAGAGTCATTAGCACAGCGGGGTAGCCATGAAAAATATGAGAGCTTTCACGAAATCGCGACATTCATCATATCTTGGAAATTTACCATATTCAAGCAGAGAGGCAAAATTGATAGAAATACATGACTTTCTTCCAAGTGGAGAACTTCTCTTCCAAGTGGTTGTTATCACTCTGTGGTTAGGACTCGTGGAACGTTCCCAGGTTCCTCAACACCTCGTTTATGACAAAGTCTTATTCATTCGAGTGTTTCCTGTCAATTGACGGGCTTTATTATACATTCTCTTCGTGTTTTGTTGCCTCTAAACCGACCCGCATTAAAACTTAAAAGGTTTTTAATATATTGGATAATATATGAAAAAGTCTTTGAAAAAATAATTGCTAGGACTGAAGTCAAGCAACGAAAAAAAGAGTTCACCATACTCAAGTGCATAGTAACTAGAGTCTACAACATAATAAGGTGTTTAGATAATGTTTAGCCCTCAAAACAGTGTTCGGCATAACTAAACATGTTTATACATGGTTTATACAATAATTTTATCACTACTGTACTCAGTGCATATGTGTGAAGTAGCGCCTGCAAGTGCAAGACTGGAGTATTTCCCAGGCTTCAATGGAAAACTTTGCTCAAAAATATATACTGGGTAATTACCATATGCATACATACTATTCAAATACGAATCATAAACCTTCAAAATATATTCATACATATATACACACATACACACATTGTCATTTTTCTTTTCTTCTCAGGGTATATGGCTTTTTCATACCTCAACGAAAAATAAAACAAATGATAATAACTATTATTATTTTAAAGTACAAAAAATAGAATAAAAGAATTAGTCTTTTTTAACGGTTCAATATCCATCTTAATCGAGATTCATTCCATATTAATTCGTGAATATCTTTTTTCACGTTTTTCATACTGTAATTTGGTTGAATTGAGACTACATTCCTATTTCAAGCATTCGAAATGAAATTTAAATTGAAATTGTACAATTTGGGTATTGGTGCAGACAGTGAAAGAAGCTTGTAATGGAAGTTATTGGAATCCAATTGATGATGCTTGTATGTCTAAAATGCAAATAGTATGGCAGGTAATTATGCAAGAAGATGTGTTATATCTATGTGGGAATTATGCAAGGGCTTGCTCTTAGGAGTCTGTGCTCTCTGAGTGTCAACTCAGAAATCTAGTTGAATATCCGCTGGGTCGAGGTTGCAGGTCAGCTACTTGCCCACTCAAGGCAGGGAATTGCTGCCCCGCAGGCCCTCTTGTTATGTATGCATTTGCATTACAAGATCGGATCGTGCTTCCAGTGCTGACAGTACCAACGTGTATCAATAAATAATCATTGCATAAGATCGATTATGGATTTAGTTTGGCAGATCCATTGCATTAAATATGCAAGACTTCACCATTCGTTTAATCTGGAAACAACTTCTGAAATGCTGATACAGTTCAGTGTATTTCATGGTGAGGTGACATTTCCTTTCACGCTATGACGCGATATATTCCTAGTCATACTCTGTTGGAGTACTATAACAACACAGTGACATTGAAACTATAGAGTCGCTTATGCAATATTAGGTTTGTTTTTCGGTGTGTCAATAGATTGCATTGTTCATTTTATGAAATAAATTGCTATCAATGAATTTCTGTTAATGGATTTAAGGATTTTATACATGTAGGTGTAAATAAGGAG
Organism: Pinus albicaulis; assembly: GCA_034641835.2. Lineage (NCBI taxonomy): Eukaryota > Viridiplantae > Streptophyta > Pinopsida > Pinales > Pinaceae > Pinus > Pinus albicaulis. Next base: position 1,382,538,113 of record CM076570.1, read on the forward strand.
TTTATAATATGAAATGGAAATATGTTTTAGTATATAAAATATTAAAATTTGAAATTATATTAATTTTTTATGAAATTAAATATTTTTATAAATATATGGTTAAACATTTTAGAATTAATATTTTAAAAATGAGTAAAATTAACTTATACTTAAAAATAAATATAAATATATAAATTTCCTCTTATTATAATAAAATATATTAAAAAAATAATATTATTTTTATTTCCCAAATGTTTTCACCAAATGCATTTAAAATAAAAAATAAAAAAAATACATTTAAATAAATCATAACATGATATGTTCAAAATAGAAGATATATTAAGGTTTTAACAAAATCTTCATAAGAGTCTTAATCTTAGTATCATTTTCAACCCCTAAAATAAATGACTATCCTTTCACTATATATAATATTAAAATAACCCTAACATAAGTGATTATCCCTTTCATTATATATAATATTAAAATAAGAACTTTAAAAAAAATATGACTAGTATATTTGTACATTATAACTAATGTCTAGATGTTCTAACTTAGCCATTTTTGTGACTATGCAAGACACTTGGTTTTACAACATCAAATATAAGTATAAAAACTTTTTAATTTTACAACATAATATTTTACATTATGATTGTTTTCTATTTAAAAAAATTGTGATTTTGTAAAATGATTTGGTCAAAAAAAATTTAGCTATGAAACAACAAACTTAAAAATATGATCACTCAAGGTCAATATAATCAAAGTCAACTTCTTAAGCTCATAAAATTTAAAACTAAGGCTTATAATTTTCCCATTATTATGATTACCACGAAATGCTAGCTATGCAACCTTGTTAATAATTATTAAGTAGACTGATTAGTAGTCACATAGCAAAGTTGAGATTTATCTTAAAAATAGTTGTGCTCTTTCTATCGTTTTAATTAAAATAAATATTTCCATCGTAAAGTTGGTGCATCTCCATGGTTAAAAATATTGTTACATGTTTTTTTAATTGTATATATGTTTTACTAATATATGAATTCTTTTTTAATAATAATAATAATAAAGCTATAATTTAACAATTTTTAATGATTTTTTTTCAATCTTGACAATGTAAGATGCTTGATTGTCACGCCCCTACACCTCGGGTGTCTTCCAACCACGCTTGTAGGCAGGTGCGGCATTGTCGTACTTTTTCTTTTTTCAAATACTAAGTACCCAGACTACGCCTTTAGCAACATTCGTTAGTTATTATACAAATTTTCTTTCAATTATGCGGAATAAAACATAAACATCAATATCTAATCCACAAGTACACCCATACATACAAGGGAGGGGCAACTCCCTATTAAAATGAGTCTGCCCAGATAATATGTTTCATAAAAATATGAGTTTACAATATCCAATCCAGCAGAAGCCACTCCTGCTCCTTGTCAAGGCTATTTGCCTCTTGGCCAAGCTCTAAGGCTTGCCAATCATCAAACTAGCCAACAAAAGTCTTTTACAACCATCAAAGTTCACCTGCAGAAGTGCTGCCCAAAACTGCCCAAGTGCTGGTCACCTGGGTCACTCAACCGTTGCTCCAAATCAGTGCAGAGCGTTTCTTGAGCTGTCCGTGTTTCCAATCCATCTCCCAACTATATGGTTGGATGCGGCCCGTCAATACGCACGTTCTGCAATTTACGGCACCCAAATCCGACTCCCGACACTCCAGGAATCGCGTTTTTACTGTCGCCCAGTTCCGTTCCTAGGCGCCTAGTTCAACCCAACTCGACCCGCCCGTTGTTCAGTTGCACCCGACTCGACCCGACCTGACCTGCGGTGCGGCCTGCGGTGCGACGTGCCCAGCTGCAACCCGACTTGACCACGCTTCGTTTGTCGTCGTTTCTTCGCCCAACGAGTTGTTGGCAACTCGTTGTTGTACCCTTGACTGTTCTTTGTGTTATGTTTGTTCGTTGATGCTTGATTGATGCCTCCACTCTCCAACAAATCCACCAATATATATGAATGCTAAGTGGAGTGTGGGTCGCTCATTTGACACGAGCCGACCCGTGTTTGGTCATCCGCCCACGAAGTGTTGCGTCGGCCGCGCCCAATACGTCGGCCGACCCACCAACTCGCGCGTTGGCTTGGCTCACCCAAGGTGCGCCCCGTGGTGGTATAAATGCGTCTTGCCAACGCCGTGTTGGTCAAGTGCGACGTGCCTCTCCTCCAACTCGCCCCCGTGACGTGCCTCCGCTACACACGCGCCCGTGCCTCTCTGGTGCGACGTCCCGCCCGTTTCGTTGCACGACGCCCGAACTCATCCAAACGCCTGGCGAGCGCGCCCGTTCCACCGAACGCACCCATGAAGTATTGGGGCCTTACGTCCTCCTCCACTTCAAAGAATTGTCATCCCTTGACAACATCATTCTATCATCGCACGGTCCATCACAACTCCATGTGTGAAATATCGTCGCAACTTCCATCAAAGTGTTGTTGGACGAACTATTGTTGCACCCATGTGCACGGTATCATCCCAACTATCATCGCAAAGTGTTGATGACTCCAACATCTTCCAAATGTGTTCATGTCTCCAACTCTGCTATAAAGATATGAATAGCATCCAGATGTGAACACTCTTGATCTGCTACATGCCTCGGTCATGTCTCCAATTCTACAAGAAATCATGTGTTGGTACCCCTTACGTTGGTGACAAGTTGGGTAGCTAATCCAACCGAACATCTCCTCCACAAGAAAATATGTTCCTTCCATCATCACAACTGCCAAAACATCCTGCTATCAAGTGCCCATCTCGCTCCATAGCCTGCTCATAAGTTAGAGGTCATCATTGCCCTGAGCAGATGACAATGAGCCTCATCCTCCATGTATAGTCCATGTCCATGACTTTGGCTGCCCATGTGTTCATCTAAGTGAACTCAACTCAACTGTCATCATCATCATGTCTGTACATATCGAGGTGAAGTGCTCTCGGTCACTCCTAACTTCATCCATTATGAGTACTTCCTTCAGGCTGCTCCTCCACTAAAGGTCTGCCAAGAGGTCCATCTTGGTTGAAGCCATGAAGAAGTCTACTCCACCAACGTGCCCTACCACCAAGGTAGTCTATGGGTCATGTGGGGCACTTGCCATTCTGTGGCTAAGCATGACCCCTTTTCATCACAAAGGTCATCACGTTCCACCCTTGTCCAGGGCATTTGAACCATCAAGTGTACGGTCACAAACTGCCTCATCAAGGTTTGTAACATTCCATGTCCCTTGTTCCATCAATGTACAAGGTCTCATCGTAGGCATCCAAGGAGTAGTCATCCATGGTGTTAGCAAAGAAGCCGTCTTCTTCCTCATCCCCATATGCGGTTCATTCTCCTTATGCTTCCATGAAACACAAGTCATATCTCCATGAAGACTCCTTAAGTGAGTGTCCTCCATCCTCAATAATGCCTTTGATGTGTTCGATCTTGGTACCACCTGCTCATCAAGTTCCTCCTCAATCATGGTCACATTTGCAACATCTCCATGTGGTTTGTTCACTAATGCTTGCAATGCGTCTTGTCTTGGTTCAACTTGTGTCACAAGTTCGTCCTTCATCTCTTCCATCTTCATAACATCCTCATGAGAATCATCCATCTTCGATGCTTGCAATGTGCTTGGTCTTGGTCCAACTTGTTCATCAAGTTCATCCTTGACATCTTCTACATCTGCAACATCCTCGTGTGGATCAACCTACAATGTTTTTAATGTGCTTGGTTCGGGTTTAACTTGTTCTACAAGTTCTTCCTTCTCCTCAACCACATTCCCAACATCCTTTAGTTCGGTCATAGTGGACTTCATGTCACTATACCTCTTTATAATTTCGCGTTTCATCTTCTCAAAATCAAGCTTGACAAGCTTCTCTTGAAGCATGCGTTGCTCTTCAGCCAATTCCCTTAGCTCCTTTCCATAACTGTCCAATATCTTCATAAGTCGGTTGAATTCATCCTGGTTCATGTCGGATATCCCTTCTGCATACATTGCATAAAGGGTCTTCTTCAACTCACAAAACTCTTCCACGCTTTCATCCGTTCTTCTCAAAGATTTCCGCAGCCTACTTTCGAAGTTCTTTGGAATTAACTCTTCCATTGTAGCTCTAGCCTTGAAAAATGCCTTGCTTCAGCTAAGGTCTCAAGAGAAACCCCAATATATAGTTCAGCTTCAACACCAACTGCAACCCTGCAACTGTGTTCCTGCTTCAGTACAAAATCTCCCAGTGAAGGTAGCTCTGATACCAACTGTCACGCCCTTACACCTCGGGTGTCTTCCAACCACGCTTGTAGGCAGGTGCAGCATTGTTGTACTTTTTCTTTTTTCAAATACTTAAGTACCCAGACTACGCCTTTAGCAACATTCGTTAGTTATTATACAAATTTTCTTTCAATTATGCGGAATAAAACATAAACATCAATATCTAATCCACAAGTACACCCATACATACAAGGGAGGGGCAACTCCCTATTAAAATGAGTCTGCCCAGATAATATGTTTCATAAAAATATGAGTTTACAATATCCAATCCAGCAGAAGCCACTCCTGCTCCTTGGCAAGGCTATTTGCCTCTTGGCCAAGCTCTAAGGCTTGCCAATAATCAAACTAGCCAAAAACAGTCTTTTACAACCATCAAAGTTCACCTGCAGAAGTGCTGCCCAAAACTGCCCAAGTGCTGGTCACCCGGGTCACTCAACCGTTGCTCCAAATCAGTGCAGAGCGTTTCCTGAGTTGTCCGTGTGTCCAATCCGTCTCCCAAATATATGGTTGGATGCAGCCCGTCAATATGCATGTTCTGCAATTTACGGCACCCAAATCCGACTCCCGACGCTCCCGGAATCGCGTTTTTACTGTCGCCCAGTTCCGTTCCTAGGCGCCCAGTCCGACCCTACTCGACCCACCCGTCGTTCAGCTGCACCCAACCCGACCCGACATGACCTGCGGTGTGATGTGCCCAACTGCGACCCGACTCGACCAACGCTCCGTTTGTCGTCGTTTCTTCGCCCAACGAGTTGTTGGCAACTCGTTGTTGTACCCTTGACTGTTCTTTGTGTTATGTTTGTTCGTTGATGCTTGATTGATGCCTCCACTCTCCAACACGTCCACCAATATATATTAACGCTAAGTGGAGTGTGAGTCGCTCATTTGACACGAGCCGACCCGTCGTTTGGTCATCCGGCCACGAAGTGTTGCGTCAGCCGCGCCCAATACGTCGGCCGACCCACCGACTCGCCCGTCGGCTTGGCTCGCCCAAGGTGCGCCCCGTGGTGGTATAAACGCGTCTTGCCAACGCCATGTTGGTCAAGTGCGACGCGCCTCTCCTCCAACTCGCCCCCATGACGTGCCTCCGCTACACACGCACCCGTGCCTCTCTGGTGCGGCGTCCCGCCCATTTCGTTGCACGGCGCCCGAACTCGTCCAAACGCCCGGCGAGCGCGCCCGTTCCACCGAACGTGCCCATGAAGTCTTGGGGCCTTACATTGATGAACTAGGTGTTTGAAGCTTAATGATGTTATCATCATTAATTGTTATATTAAATTGTATATTTTTTTAAATGTTGGCAATGTGTGATGTATGGTGGCAATGACTATTATGATTTATGCATATCTATATTTTTCAACTATGTAATTACGTCGTAAGGGCGTCTTTCTTTAAAAACAACTCTCCTAGTTGCCTTTCTGTCATAATCTGTGCCATTCGATCCTTTGTTAGACGATTGGATCATGATCAACCATTGATTTGAATTGTGGCAGTTGTTGACAGTTGCGAGAGTTGCGAGGCAGTTACTACTTTCCTTATAACAATAACAGTAGTCATCGTCCCTGCCTGCCCTGCTCTATTATTTGGAGTCCGTGGTAGAGAAATCTCCTGTAATTGCTGATAAGAAGCTTGTGGTAGAGAAATCCCCTTTTGCTAATAAGAATCTTCCTCCTTTCAAGGTCGGGAGGACACTGCCCAAGGAAGGCGAGAAACTAAAAGGCAAGAAGAAGCACAAGAAATTGATGACAGAAACATACAAACTATATATCTTCAAGGTTTTGAGGCAGGTTCATCCTGAGGTCGGTATTTTCCAGCGCTACAACAAGAAGCCGACCATTACCTCGCGGGAAATCCAGACTACTGTAAGGCTTGTTCTTCCTGGGGAGCTCGCCAAGCACGCTGTCTCTAAGGGCACCAAAGTGGTTGCTAAGTTCAAGAACGCTTGATTTCTCTGAATTTGACATCGTGTTACGCATCTTTAACCAAGAATAAAATTCTTTAACCAGGAGCAAGATTTTTATTTTTGTTAATTTGCCACTAATTGTGTTACGAATCTTTAATCAAGAACAAGATTTAGCCATTGTTTTGCATTTTGTTAACCAATAGTTTTAAAATTGAGATTGATAAGATTCAAAATAAGTTTAGATCAAGTGTATATAATTGAGAAGATTCAAAAGAAGTTTAGATCAAGTGTATATAAACACTGTGCGAGCATGGCCTTTGAACAAGGTTATTTCATGCCTCTGCATTCTGGCAAAAGGGATTGATTGCTTCATGTCCTCTGGATTCCTACGGGAAGGCATTAATTCTGTAATTTACTGTAAAGGCACTGCTCGTTGATAATGAGCTGAATATATGCAAACCTAGGGTCATGATAATGTGTTTTCTGTTGATGTTTGTGTGATGTGAGATATCGTTGTTGAGTCCAAAAGTTGTAATCAGTCCGTGGCTCAGAAAGCTCGCGAGTGTGAGCTGAAAGATATCTTGGGGAATTGGAAGCGCATAGACAAAGAATGGGTGTAAATTCAAGTGAAAAATAGCTGCAAATATTGCGATGCGAAGAGTGTGCATGTGGAGTACTACAACGGCAATTTTATTCTGGATAAGCCCATTCGTGCGGAAAAAGAATACAGTTTCAAACATAAAATTCTTCCCTGTGAACTTAAGGCCTCTGAGTTTGACATTGTGAGTGTAATATTTGTTAACTGTCATGCATAAAAGCACACGAGAAACATATATATAACTACTGTAACATGCCAATTTTTGTGTGTTGGACTCATTTATAATGTTCAAGCATTTTATAATTTGATTATAGGTTGTTTTCGTTCTCGATATTCATTTTCATGATAGTCTTTTCATTGTATTCTAGTGTATTAAAAATTAAATTTATAGGTATCATTGGTTATTAAAATTAGTTTGAAATTGGGGATAAAAACCTCGTAAGGTTTTAGAAAAATTGTTTTACTAATTTACAAAAAATATTTGAATTGTATTTATTTTTAGTTATATATATATATATATATATATATATATATATATATATATATATATTTTGATTTTTTTAATGAGGTATAGGATTTTTTTAAGTTATAGGTTCAAATTTTATAGAAAAGAAATGGGTATGGAAACTATTTTGGGAAATTAAATTTCTTTGCCTAGCACAATTATGACGATAAACATCTTATTATAAATTGATCATTCATTTTTATCCAGTAAATGAACTAACCCCAACCTTAGCTTAATCTAATTAAAAATATTGAGAAAAAGAATGATTGAATTGTTGAATTAGGTTGCTATTTATTTGAATTTATCTTTCTGGCTCTCTTAGATGCTACGTCTAGTAGTCGTTCTCTAATGGTGGCCTCAAAGGAACCTCATCTCAACCCCTATTCTTTTTCTTGAGGAGTTTTTGAGATTTTAAGTTGTATTTTATTTGTGCTTTAGGCATTGTCTTCACATGTATTATATGATGCAATTTGATTTTGTTGTTAAATAAAGTTAGAGAAAATAGTATAGATTTTATACTAAAATGAAATTTAGATTTCCAGCTATTAATAAGAGCATGGTGTTCTCTGCTCATTTTTGCAATGTTTATTTTTCAATATTGATTCAGATTGGACACTTAGTCCATTTGACATAGTTGTGTCACTTTTCTGGTTATCACAGTCTTCATAGATCAGTTATTTGACACACACAGTTCTGTACATAGCAGCACATTTCTATTAATTCTACATATTATTGTTTGGTGTCGTCAGCATGGTTATGGTTTACCAAGTGATTCCGTTGTCAATAGTTGTTTCAAAGAATTGTTTTATGTATCTTGCATTTGGAGAGCAAAAGCAAATTATTGCAGATTGAACATGTTTTTTTCTATAACTTTGCTTTTAATTACAAATACAAATTGAGACAGGGCATAATTTTTTTTCCTCCCTTTACTAAAATTAAGCAAAATCACTACAGATATCTTTCTTAGCAACTATTGGATCTCTTTAAGAATCTTAAAGCGTTTCCTTTGCAACATTTGGTGATGGTGTGATTTCTTTGGAAAACACTTTTGCCATTGTGGATTAATGTTCACCCTTAAATCCATTGTTAGATGATTGAAAAATGATGCCTTCAAATATAAAAAAACACTTAAACTTTAGAAAAAAATAACTATTAAATATAATAAAACAGTTATAACAAAATCTCAACGAAACAGGTACAAAGAAATTAAATTAATAATAGTTAAAAAAAAACATGAATGCATTGAAGGTGCCTCTTGGTTATTAATTAGGGCTATTTAGCGTCTTAGGTTTGTTTCCTTTTTTCAATATGTTCAGCGTTGGCTACTTGTTGCATTAAATTTCTTGCTCTGTTCAATGAGGATTGGCTATTCTGTTATGTGGTGATTCGCAATTTCAGGGTAGCATATTCTCTTTCCTTATTTCAATATGTTCAGTGTTATTTACTTGTTGCATTAAATTTCTTACTGTGTTTTATGTTTTATATGGATTGAGGATTATGTTCTGTGGTGATTGACGCTTTAAGGGTAGCATATTCTCTGCTTTTTAAAGCAAATTTGTTGTTCTTTGTTGTGTGAAGTAAACCTTTTTATTGTTACACATTTTCATTTCCCTTAAATTCTTTGAAATCCTTTTTTGGTTCTTGATTAATTGTAATTTCAACAAAACAAATTCCAATTTCAACAAAACAAAATGGAATTTGTAATAGTCATAAGAGTAAATTTTTGTAACGCTTCATCAGGGCCTTCCCAACGAAGTCCTTGTCCTCATTCTTTATACAAATCCGCAACTTTTGTTTCATGTTAACCTGTTCAGCGATACATTAAAAATGCAGTACATTTGAAAAAATTAGGCTCAAAATGTTTCTATTATGCACTCCTATGTATGAATGAAGAACTCAAATATTTGGTGAAAATACAAGCCTTTTATTTGTTCGAAAATATATAAAACTTTATACAATATAACCATGAACATGTATATGCTGAAGAATCCCTTCCTCGTGACAATATAACTTAGACCCACTTATTAGCATTATCAGTATTAAGGACCGGCTCTTTGTGTATCTATTAATATCAATGTTCGTCCTTAGAGTAGAACTGTTTTCATCTCTCATTATAGAATTCAATAATCTGAATTCTTGTTAGCGTGTCTGCGTATATATTTGAAGACATCAACTTTACCTAGTTGCCAATTGCTAATTTCACGTTCCTTCTTCGTTACATTTCAATTTTTTCTTCTTTTCTCATTATTTCGACATCCTTTGATTTGGGTTTCCTTCATCTGTCATTATTATAGTAGATTTCTATTTAAAATATCCCTTGTAACAAGAAGGGATGATTCTAATTCCGACATTTACATAAAACAAGAAAGAATGATTCTAATTCCAACGTTTACATAAAATTCACATTTGCTCCGAACTTGAACTTCCCATTAGCCAAGAAATAAATCCTCAAATGGTAACATTACATTTTCTGGTTTGCAAACTTGAACTGCTCATTAGCCAAGAAATAAATCTTCGAAATTTGTTAGGATAGATGGATGGTTTTTAACGTTATTATACTACATTGTGAATTGTATAATATGAGGCCCAAACAAGATTGATGGCCTGAAAACGATCAAAGACCTTCGCCGGAAATTATGCTCAAAATGTTTGTGTTATGCACTCCTACGAATGAAGAACTCAAGAATTTCGTATATGTTACAGAACACTCCCTCAAAATGATTGTCCTTTAACAAACTATCATCAGTATACTAAACTATTAATCTTCTGCAATTATATCATCGCTACTAATCTATGACTTTTTTATTTGTTCGAAAATATATACAACCATGAACATGTATATGCTGAGTATAATATACTGACATACTACATGCATAAGCATTTGTAAACATTAATCGATAATCACATAAATTCAATTCTTACTTGCAATAGTTGATTATTTATACTGAAGAAAAAGACAGTTGTAAATGTTAATGGATAAGCATGATGGCGTAGATCCAATCCATAAATGTCATATTTGATTGTGGAAAGTTGTTGCAGAAGCTTTTCCTTGAAATATAATTAGGTTTTGTTTTTTTTTTTTTTTTTTTTTGTCTTCCTCCTATGTAATTATATTTTCTGGCTTTTCTTTAGTTATTTAAACTTAGTGTGTGTAAAATTTTATTTTAATAAAAAATTATTTTAATGATATTTTAATAAGTTTTTATTATATATAGCAAAAATAATTACTATCCTAAAATTATAAGCTTTATTGCATTTTTTTATAAATTTCTATAATAATTAATTTGTATGATGTATCACGTAATTTCATTATAATAAAGTTTATAAATTTTTTCTTTATTTTAGGCAACATATTCCTTGCTTCTTCTGGAAAATCTATTGCTCTTTGTTGTGTGAGTAAATCTTTTTCTTTGTTACACATTTTCATTTCCCTGACAAAATTTCGGTTGGTTGACCATATTCTCTACTCGCTGATTTTCCTGTAATATGCTTTAAGCATAATGAACTTCATTTCTCCCCTATGCATGGTTTTTATATGTTTGCTGTTTTATGATTTGGGCTTTATAGCACTTAGGTGTTGGAGACCTTGCGTTCCATTTTGTAATAGTTGTTTATTTTTTGAAGATTGAATTGTTTAAAAGTTTATAAAACATAGATATAATTTAAATGTCTATATTTTTTAAGAGTGAATTATTTAGAAGTTTATAAAATATAAATATAAATTAAATAACTTTAAAATTAATATAATTATATATTTAATATAAAATATTTTAATAGATCATTTATTATAATTTATTTTTAAATTTAAATAAATTTAGTATTAAAGTAACTATATATATGCATGTTTTATTTGTATTTACTTTATTCGGATTTTTTTTTTTAATTTTGTCATTTTGAACAATGAAATTATTATAATTAAATAAATTAAAATTATATAATATATTATTTTATTTAAATAATATATTTAAAAATAGAATTAATAGAATCTTATCCTGTGGAAGAGTACTATATTAAAATAGTTGAAGAAAATATAAGTATGAAACACTTTTTTAATTCATTTAAATAAATAAATAATAAATCTCATAAATCAAATTTAAAATCAATTATTAATAATAATAGTTATGCTTTTTCTAATTTTGTCCCATATCCTATATATAATTGTAATAATCATAATTGCAATTATGTTATTAAAAATAGTGACATCTCTTTAACCCATAATTATAACTCTCTTCCTATTTCCTCCTATATTGCAGACATATCTAAGTCATCTTCCCCCTCCCCTCTCAATCCCTGCCATTCTTCGACTCCTTCCTCTTATCTTAATGCCAAAGTGGTTAACCTCTCATTGATTAAGCTTGATTCCCCTTCATTAAGCCTACTTGAGAAAGGTTTTGACTTTGCTCCTGTCCCTCTCTCCATCCCCTTCGAAGATATTATTTTCTCTATCGAATCTATATTTGACTCCCTTCCCTCCCATTCAGTTGAAGAACTTCACCAAGGATGTGGTCATATTCTTCGGAATTCCAACTCCCTAAGCCCAACCTCTCTAAAGAAGAATTTTTGGCCCTTCATCAGCTCAATTCCAATCCCAATATTCTTATTCTTAAAGCTCATAAAGGATCTACCTCCATTATTATGAATTCTTCGGATTATCATCATAAGATGTCATATCTTCTTTCCTCTTCCTCATACCACCCCCTTTCTTAAAACCCTCTCCAATCTATTACCAACAAGGTAACCAAAGCCATTAAGGCATCTTCCCTCGACCCCATCATCCAGAAACTCCGTATCCCCCTCAACCCCCTTAACCCTAGGATTTATGGTCAACCAAAAATTCAAAAGCCTAATATCCCCCTTAGACCCATTGTCAGCACTATAGGTGGCCCCACCCGTGCCCTATCCAAATTTCTTTCCAAGAAGCTTTGCCCCTATTTCATTCAGTCTTCCTCCTTCATTAAAGACTGGTAATTTTATCAATAAAATCAAGACCCTTAAGCTTGAGAAGAATGACATCATGGTTAGCTTTCATGTTGTTTCTTTATTCACCAAAATTCATGTCCCTGAAGCCATTGACCTCATGTCCAAGCTTGTCAATTTTGAAACTCTTAGCCTTATCTACCTTTGTCTCACCACCACCTTTTTCACCTTCAATGGAGTTTGTTACGAACAAACGGAGGGCACAACCATGGGATCTTCCCTCTCTCCCATTTTCGCCAACATTTTTATGGAACACTTTGAAGGAAGACCCTAGAAACCTTCCACCTCTAACCTAAATGATGGAAACATTTCTTTGATGACACTTTTGCCAATTGGTCCCAAGGTATTCCTACCCTCCGCAAATTTCTTTTTCATCTCAATAACATTTTCCCCCACATCCATTTTACCATGGAGTTGGAAAAAAACTAATCCCTCCCCTTCCTAGACGTTTTTGTCACGCGCTTATCTGATGGCTCTCTAACCCACCAAGTATATTGAAATAAGATTCATACCAATAGGTACCTTCATGCTAACTCCCACCACCACTCTCCTAAAAAATATGTCGTTCTCAAAACCCTTTTCAACTAGGCCATTCGAATTTCCTCCTCCCAAACCTTTCCCAAAGAAAAATCCCATCTTTCCAAGGCCCTCAAGTCTAATGGTTACTCCTCTTCTTAGATCAACAAGGCCTTCCATTCTAACATCCACCCCCTCCCTAAAATCCCCCCCATCCCCTCTCGCTTATCCAAGTAACCCTTCCTTACATTTAATGGGTCACTGATCGTCCATCCATAGTCCTCTCTAAAAAGAACATTAAAACCTTATTTAAACCCCAGAGAACCCTTAGCCATCTCTTCAGATATGCCAAGGATAGAAACGACTCCATGATAGGTCCCAGGGTCTATGAGATCCCCTGTTCTTGTTGAAATTATGACATAGGAAAAACGAACAGACCCTTTAAAACATGGTTGAAAGAACACATGGCTGACACCAACCACAATCGCATTACAAAATCAACCATTGTTGAACACTCCCACTCCAAAAAGCATCTTGTTTGTTTTTATAAATCTAAGATCTTAACTTCCACCCCATACCATTCGAGCTAGGTCATTAGAGAAGCCCCTGAAATTGAAAAACACCCAAATAACTTTAACTGTGATGAGGATTATCAATTAAGTCAGTCCTGGAAGCCCACCATGCACTTTCTTTCATCTAAATGCCCTCCATCTAATTCTAATCTTTCCTCGATTATTCTCTTGTGTTTCTCCTTTTGCATGGAAGGATCACATGTAGGCAGTATTAGATGACAATGGATTGCTAGAATACATCAAATCAGATGTTGCAAAACCATAAGCATCTGATGCCCATAACCTTGCTCAGTGGAAGAAAGATGTAGCCAAAGTGAGAAGAATCATATTGGAGGGTGTACGGGATCATATTATATCAAATATTCAAGGAAAGGAAACTTCATTCACAATGTGGAAATAACTGGCATAATTTTTCGAGAATAATAGTGACCACAAGAGGCTGACGCTTAAGGATAAACTTAGAAGTATCAAGATGCATAAGAATGACACAATTCCATGGTATCTAAGTAGGTTCACAAAATGTTGTGATGAACTTGGTGGGGTTAGTGTTAATGTCCCTGAAGAATACTTGGTAAGCCTAGCCCTTCTGGGCCTTCCCAATAATTGGCACAACTATTAAGACTTGGTGAGTGGTAGCGAGACACTACTGAATTGGGAGCACTTACAGTATCATTTGGTACAGGAGGAAATACGGAGGAATACTAGAGATGGGATTTCATCCAAGGGTGAGGATGAAGAGAAATTTGCATTGGTTGGAAAGGAAAATAATGGAAAAATGAATAAATCTCAATCCAAACTAGAATCCAGTCAAGGGGAAAATAAGAAATATTTGTGAAAAATTAAATGCTTCCATTGTCATCAATTCGAGCACTATGCCATGAAGTGTACACAAAATAATACAAGCAAGAAGACCTTAGGAGGAGAATAAGGTGAAGCCTTGGTTTCATAGTTTGAGCTTCAATTTACCCTCATTGCATGCATGGCCAACACAGTGATGGGGAGCGTGTGGTACTTGGAATCAGGTGCATTGTTCCACATGATGGGGAATAGAGATTTTCTCAGTGGCCTGAAAGAGAAATATTTGTAGATGCACATTGAGATGGGGCACAACAGAAGGTAGAGCATGACTAGGATTAGTAAAATCACCTTTCAGAGGAATTCAGGCTCCCCCCTCAGTCTTAATAATTTCATGTTCGTTCTAGGCCTAAAGAAAAATATTGTCTTTGTTGTAGTTTTGGAAGAACGTGGTTATGATGTGATATTTAGCAAAGGAAAGGAATTCATGATACACATAGCCACTGGACAGGTGAAGCAGATCAGGGTTCATGTGAAGAAATTATACAAGCTATATGTAGAGGATTATGTTGAATTGAGAACAAAGGCAGAGAAAGTGTAGAGTTACGATGTCGGTGAACTTTGGAATAAATACTTGTCCATTTGCATCATGGCCCTTTGAATATCATGTAACAGATAACCACATGCCTCCCCAAAGGAGCACTTGAGCAGTAGGATGTATTCAAAGGATGTACTTTGGGTAAGTACACAAAATCCACTTTCCATGATCCGGACAACAAAGTGCATGCGATTTTTTAAAGGATCCACCTTGATGTCTATGGACTTTTCTTGATAGCCTCCACTGCTAGGCATAAATATTTTGTCATTTTAATTTATGACTTCTCACGAAAGTGTTGGATCTTCTTCATGCGGAAGAAATATGAGACATTCCCCAAGTTCATAGAATTCGAGGAACTAGTTGAGAAAGAAACAAGCAAGAACACGAAGGCACTCAGGAGCGATAGTGGAGGTGAGTACATGTCAAATGAGTTTAAAATTTTCTGTGTAAAAGAAGGCATTCCTCGGGAGTTAACAATACCCCACAACCCACAACAGAATGGGGTGGCTCAGAGAAAGAATTGTAGCATTGTGGGAGAAGCGAGGGCGATGTTGCATGAACAATGCCTACCTCTGCACTTGTGGGTCGAACAATGCAACACAAAAGTCCATTTATAGAACCAGATTCCTCATCAAATTCTGTGCATTATTACACTAGAGAAGGCTTTCTCAGGGAGGAAGCCAAATGTGTTTCACTTGAGGATTTTTGGAACCTCTATCTACAACTAAATCTCCAGATATGTAAGGAAAAATCTAGAGTAGAAAACATAAATGGGGGTATTTGTGGGTTACACAGAAACTCCCCATAACTACCATATGTAATTTTCATCCTTTATAATAACAATTGTGTGAAGGGATGTAAAATTTTATGAGGATAAAGCAATGTGGTGCTCTCTTGAGAGGGAGTTTTATATCGCACTAGAAGAGGAGCTCTCAGCTCCAAATTAGGAACCTTAAAAAGTTATGGAGAAGCCACAAATTGAGGAGCAAAGAGTGGAGACAACTACTCAAGTAAAACCATCCAGAGAAGGCAGGAAAAGAACTAGGGAAGCTGAGAGACTTATGCAGGCTACGAGGGAGAATATGGGTGCTCCTTCAAATCCATGCAGGCAGAGAAGGTCACCATATAGATACACTGGCCACATGGATCTAATGACTGAGCTTGTAGAGAATAATACATCCTCTTTCGAGTAAGTAGTAGAGTAACCTGTATGGGTTGATGAAATGGTGGAGGAGTACGAATCCATTGTAAAGAAAACTATTTGGGAATTGGTCCCAAGACTAGCAGAGAAATCAGTTGTGGGTTCGAGATGGATCTTAAAGATAAAGAAGACAACAGACGAAAGCATAGAAAGGTACAAGGCCATATTTATGACCAATGGGTACTCTCAAGTTGAAGGGATTGACTATGAGGAGACCCTTTCTCCTACAGAAAGGTACTCATCCATGAGATCAACTCTTTCTCTTGATGTGCAGATGGGGTGGAAGATCCACCATATAGATGTGAAAAAACATTCCTCAGTAGAGTTTTTTGAGGAGGAGTTGTACATAAAGCAACCAAAAGGGTTTGATACTTTTGATCGAGAGTCTCATGTGTGCAGACTCAAGCGAGTGTTGTATGGTCTCAAGCAAGCATCTCATGCTTGGTACATTAGGATCAATAAATATCTCACCAGTTTGGGCTTCACCAAAATTGAAACAGATGCAAACCTCTATCATATTTTGGTAGAAGGTAAGTTTTTTAGTATTGTCTTATATGTTGATGATTTGATTTTAACTGGCGATGAAAAATTGATCATATCCTGCAAGGAGGATCTTACAAGAGAGTTTTAAATAAAGGACATGTGTTTCATGCACTACTTCCTCGAATTGGAAGTGTGGAAAGGAGATGTAGAATTTTTTGTCTCTCAAGGAAAGTATGCCAATGAGATACTTCAGAGCTTCTGCATGGAGATTTGAAAACTTATGGAGATTCCTCTAACGACCAACTGGAGGAAAGAGGATGCTAGTTCAAGTGAGGAAGTGGTTGCTATTGTTTACCGGCAGTTGGTGGGTTCACTAATGTATCTTGTGAACACACGATCAGATATGTCCTAAGCATTCAACCTATTCTGACAATCCATGGTTCGATCGACTAAATTATTTTCGAGTGCAACTAAGAATGTTCTGTGGTACCTGAGAGGCACTACATAGTTTGGATTATGCTACATACGGATAAAGGGAGTGAAGTTGCATGGCTTCACAGATGCAGATTAGACAGGGAGTCCATCATACTAAAAGAGTACATCAGGTGGAATTTTAAGTGTTCGGTCCACTGTCGTTTCTTGGTACAACATGAAGCAAAGATCTAGGCACTTAGTTCGAAAAAAGAATAATACATGGCTTACAATCAAGCAACATGTGAGGCGATATGGATGAGAAAGATATGTGTTGGATTGTTTGGTCAGAAGATGGATCCAACTGTGATCTACTGTAATAATCATATTTGCATCAATCTCTCTGATAATCTTATTTTTCACGATCAATCCAAGCATATAGATATCTGGTATATCCATTTACGGGATTGTGTGAGAGGTGGATGATGTTGTTGTTATACATTCCAATAGAGGAATAATATCTTGATATTTTGACAAAGGGTCTGTCAAGAGGGAAGTTCGAGTTCCATAAGTGCAGGATATTGGTGGTTGATAATCCCTTTCTTGCTGAGAGGGAGTCTTGAAAAATGGAAAAATAATTTCTCAATTTGATTTTTCCTTGATTAAATTGAAAAAATTTAAATTTCCACGACAATGGACAACTTAGATGATGTTAACTTAAGTGACATCGATTGTTTCACCCATTTTACTCTGTAAATTCAATTTGGAGAAGTTAGAGTTCAGTTAAGCATGTGTATTTCTAATTTGTAACAATCAAGGTCAATTATTTAAGGTTGTTTTCAGTTAAACTAGTTCCAACTGTTGGAAGAAATAGTGGAGGGTCAAGTTGTGCAGTGGGACTTAAATCAAACTCAGTGATCATTGAGTTAACTGATTAATCAACCCAAAATAGCTAGTGCATGTAGAGAATTTGAGTTACCTAGTTGAGATGGAGATTCCAAGGCAATGTAACATGAGTTT
The DNA here is from genome assembly GCA_034641835.2 of Pinus albicaulis. NCBI lineage: Eukaryota > Viridiplantae > Streptophyta > Pinopsida > Pinales > Pinaceae > Pinus > Pinus albicaulis. Next base: position 1,382,555,949 of record CM076570.1, read on the forward strand.
TAGATTAGTTCTGAGTGAAAAATTGTTGCATGTAGTGAGATGATCACCCTAAAGGAATTGTGCATTCAATTTGAGAAATTTCCTAAATAATAAGGGCCCTATTCCTAAAGGAAAAATGCAAGGAAATATGATCTCAAGCCAAGGCAAAAATTAACTGAGTCTCGGTCAGAGGCCCTCAGTGAGAAGAGAGATAGGTTTGTGTACTTGCATGGTGAGCTCACTGGAGAAAATAAATAGTAATACATCTCTAATCATTTGATTAATGCAAGTGCCATTGGGTTTTTTAGAATATTTATTTCCCGAGGTAAAAATACTTGTTGCATGTGTGTTATTTCTTCGTGTGTGTTTGAATTTTTTTCTTTCTAAACTGTACATTAATGTTCGCAAAGCAGTAGAGTATGTTTGTGTCTCGTGATTTTGATTACAAATTCATGAGTAATTGAAAATCTACAACATAAATTCTACATAAATTTATTTTGTAAGCAAGCTTGGGTTGAAATTTGATGATCATCCCATCCCATATTTGTTATTAAACAAAAAGTGATCACCTTGATAAAATTTATCAGATTATCAGATTATACCTTTGTACTATGGGTTTTCCACATTAAACCCCACTTTCGTTTCATCAACCCATGAAAATGAGGGTATCCTCCTTCCCATGTTTATATTCTTGTTATATCTTTTATATAATCGAAACTATTGTGGGGTGGATTTTAGTGGTTGTGGTGCCTGAAATTATGAAAAGACTAGTTCTATTCTAAGTGATATTTTGTAAAGTTATGTGGTCATTGTGATGGAAATGTTCTTTAGGTTACATTATATGAACAAATTCCCCAATCCATGTGCCTTTTATGTTGATTCTGTCACTGGATATCAGATTTTGGTGCGCTCCCTTATGGAGTTACACATGTTCATCATACAATGAGGTCAAAGAAAAAATATTTCCAGATTTTTATTAAAATCTTTTGTGGGAAATCCCTAATATTGTGGATTAGAAACACTAATTTTATCTTATCTCTAAAGGAGTCTATTGGGTTGAAAGGGGGAATATCCATGCTATTTAAGTGTTTGCAATTTTCTAGAAAGATCCTATAAGACTTTGCATTGATAAAATGCTATAACATCACAAAAAAATCAACCTTCATTTTGAATTCAAGGTTACGTGGGGGTGCCCCTAGTGCTAAGACACCAAATGGAACTCTAGTTTCCTATAAATTTGTAGTTAAAGGAAATTTTACAACTCCTGCAAACTTTGGAAAAAATACTTCAGGACCCTATGTTGTGGACAAAATGGAGTGAGCTCCATCCATGGAGATACATAACTCAAAGAATTATTCCTTATTTTTTATTTTTTAGTCAAAATCCAGCATTTGTAGATTCAACTATTACTGGCCTAAACCAAATGGCCTTTTTGCAGTGGGTGTTCACCTCTTGGACACCATAATGTGACAAATTTTTATGTTCTAAAGGATTTTTCATAGTCCAATTTGAAACACAAAATGATCTAGATTTTATTCAAAACAAAGGACCGTGGTTTTGGGGTAGGTCTAGTTTATCCATCACTCCATGGTTTCCCGGTTTTTTTGCCACATCTATGGTGGTTATAGCTATGCTAGTATGGGTCAAACTTCCTAACCTCCCTCTCTTGTTTTGGAATTACACAATTATAGACAAAATTGGAAATGCACTCGACAAATTTAAAAAATGGATCTAGAGAGAACAAAGAATGGCCTCTTCACCTTTGCCAGAATCTATGTGGAGATAGATATAAGTAAGGGGATACTAGATTAGATAACCTTGGAACATGGAGACTTTCAATGGTCCTGAGTTTTAGATTATGAGAACATGACATTCTGGTGTCATGTATGTTTTCATACAAGTAACTTGCAAAATACATATACATTGGCTAAGAAGGCTACAAAAAAGAAAAAAGGACAAGTAAATTGGTCAAAAGGATGACATTTCTTCAAGATCTCCCCCTTCTGATGTTGAAGAGGAAGAAAACAAAAAGACCCAATAAATTCAACTACAGGTAAAAAAAGTCGCGGACATCGTGGCACAATTAGGGGTCGATGCATAGACCCAGATATGTGTTGTACTACACTGCTATCAGATGTCGCCAGAACATTAGATAAATAAGACTGATAATGAGGATAGGACATTGGGCATCAAATGTGTCTATATATCAAAAAGCTCGGATTAAAATAAAGAGCATCCTTCCAAGGTTTTTATGAGTTCCTTCGGCCATAGTTCCAATGGACCAAAATGTTAAAGAATGACTTCATGTCGAAAAAAAAAAAAAAAACACGTGTCTTGAGTTATTTAATCTTCCTCTTAAATTTTTATTTTTCAGTTATTTACACTTTTCATAACATATAGTACACTTACTAAATACTTTTAAAAATATATAGTGATAAATTTTGGCCAGAGTAAATCCTTTATAACTACATAGAGTAGAACCTTTATAACTACACATGTTATATTTGTGTATATTAAGAATATATTTTTTTGCTCAACATAAATGAAAATACAAATTATTTTTGTCAAGAAAAGAGATATTTTATAGGTCCCGTAGATACATTCATAGTAATGAAGATATGTACTCATGACTTTCTAAATATCACATAGAAATATTTTAAAAGATTATAAAAGTATTCTAAGCCTAACCATAGGGTTGTAATTACGTCCCACCGTCAACCTACTTCTTGTGCATATTCGCACCAATCACTGTAAACACTAGGCTATCGTTACCATTTGACTTTTCCTTTAAAACAAGACCGTCAAAACAAACACTCTCTTTTTAAACTATATGGTATGAAATTATTAATTTGGAGGAGATTTAATTATATACCATGAAATTATTCATTTACTTTCTTTTTTACTTTCTTTTATATTTCATATTTAAAAGGACATTTGTTTTTTTTTTTTTGCAAAGTTGGATTAACCTTTATCGCAATAAAATAAGAGATACACTGAGTCGTTTCATAAAACAGTTACGCGTGTACCATGGTTATACTAGGAAGACTCATTTTCAATTTCCCAAATTAATCAAATTAAGAATTCTCTGGAAAATTGTCAATTTCAAGCCTGAAGGTGATGACCATTGTGATTTTTTTAACATTATGGACCCCATAAAAATTTTAAGTGAATGTAATATGCGCGTATATTGTGGAGGCTGAACTTTTCGTACTTTAACGTATAAGTATTAAGGCTACAAAGTAAGGCTACAAAGTAACTAGTACATGTTATTTAGTTTAAATATAATTTAATTAAATTAAAAAATAATAAAAATATGAAAATTTCACTATAAATATAAAATAATTAATAAAATATTATATTGTTAAATGTATTAAAAAAATTGATTAATTAATATTATTTATATTAACATATTTATATTTTAATATATAAGTTTGTTTTATATGTGTGTTTTATTTTTTTATTAAAATATATAATTTTTTATAATTGAATTTATTAAATTATGTTTATAATATAATAATAAGTCATTTTAAATTATAAATATGGAAAAAAAAATATAGTTTATGAAAGTGGAAAAAATAGAAAAAGAGAAAAATAAATAATAAAAAAGTTAAATGAAGAGGAAATAGAAGTTACTAAACAACCTATAATAAAATTTCAACCAATCACCTTAGAAATAAATACATTTAAATAATAATAATAAATAACAAAAAATAAATTCTTAATATTAAACTATGACGACACACATTAAATTTTAGTCAAAAAAAACTAATAAGCCTCCCACAGGTATAATAATGAATGAGAAAATAACGGAATATCAAAGAGTTTAATTTAAATAAATAAATGAATAAAATTTTAAAAATAAATGTTAAGTAATTAATCTATTTTAATAATGTGAATAAAGAAGAAAGAGAAATTGATTAGAAATTAATTGAATTGATTTTAATAATAATATAATTTAAGTATATTGATTTGAATAATATAATAAAAAATGATTTAAAATAACAAAATAATTCAATACGTTTGTGAGGTTTTGGTTAAATGGTAATAAGGCTGGCTGTTATGACAAAAAATAATAATAATTTAATAGGATTAGAATAAATTCTTATGAGTTTTATAATGAAATTGGACATTGGTCAATTTCCATAACGACATGGAAAAAAAAAGTTGTCACCTTTATTTCTTTTAAATTGTCTATCTTATATTCATATTCAATCTAATTTTAATACTTTTTACATTCCATCCTTGTTGATCATTTAAGTTAGTAAATTTATAGTAATCCTTAACAGCTTTCTTTATCAAAACATTGTAACTCATCATGTTGCTTTCTTTATCAAAACATTGTGACCTTTGGGAATAATATTCCCCTTCTCTAATTCTGCATGCCCACAATCCAGCCTTAAATACCGCCATCTCTTGAGAGAGAAAGCCTTTGGAACATTGGCTATCGCATGGCACTTCCTGGCCATCAGCCTGCGGAGAATATATATCTTGGATTCTCTCGTTCCCCTTGCTACTCCTTCCTATTGTTATTACACACACTGAGAACCTTGAATCAATAGAACAGAAAGTGTAAGGATAGATCTGCCTGAATAAGAGAAAGATATCTTCTTGATATAAATAGTATCAATCAACCAATCCCAGTCCAAAGGTGGACAGTTGTTCTGGTTCACACTATTAACAAAAATATAATACAAAGAAATGCCCGTGTAAAATAGATTATAGGAATCTTATGGAAGTTCAATGGCACACCTCATGTGCTTACACACACTGAGTCATCATTCCATTCTATCGAGCGAACTGATAGTGGTTGCTTTTGCAACTAGGCAACTAGTAAACATTTATAAAGTATTCAAAAGTTATTTCGAATATTCTTTATTATAATTAAATTTATTTAGAAAAAATTACAACTCATAGTGATTATCCACAATTATTCTAGAGTTATTTTGAATGTTCTTTATATTATACTGTAAATATATTTTAGGAAAAGTGATTGTACTTCATAGTGTAAATATATTATTATTCGAAAGTTATTTTGGATATTTTTTTATATTACTATAAAGATAATTAGAGAAAGTAATGCCCTTCAAAATTTATGGAATTTTGATATATAATATTAATATTAAATAAATTTTATAAAAATTTTAATTAATATAAAAATTAAGTTTTAATAGTTTTGTATGGTTAATTTTCATACTAATTTAAAATTGGATGATGGAGATTTAACAGGAAAACTATGATGTCTATCCACTATATAGAATGATTTTAAATATGCCATATCAGCCCAAGGTTTTATTACTACTCATGGTTTTACTAAAAGTATATCAACATTTCATGAGATGAACATTGTATATAAAATTTTGATATAACATTAGCCTAACCATAAGCATAAAAGATAATACTTCACAGCTAACATTTAAATTCAATCTGTATAACAAAAAGAGTTTCCATAATGAATATCTCTGACTTGCAAATTTAAATCTTCCCATAACATATACTATAACTTTTATAAAAATAATATAACATAGCCATAACTTTATTCACTTATAAAAATATAACATAGCCATAATGAATATAGTTGAAATGGTATATTTATTATTATTATTATTATTATTTTTCTTTAAACTATGTTGGAATTAATATTCTCATATATATTTAGGTGTTTAATTATTACAAATTTTAAAATATTACAAAAGTTTGATAAATATAACCAAGTTTGAAATTATTTTTTTCCCTATCAAATTTTCAAAATTCGTAATAATATTATACAAACATTCAAATCTACCTTAGGATTAAGCTTAGATGTTTTAGCAATATGCCAAAGGGAGTTGTCTTTACTTTTTCGAGTTTCAGGTGCCTAAATCCTGTGAAACAATTTGAGGTGACTATTGTAGTGGATTAGTCGCACGGGTGTACGAAATCACACCAGCTTAGAGAGTATGGTCTACTTTCTAAACTATTGGTAACAGGCAGAAAGTGGGGGAGCTCAAAAGCATAAAATTTAATGGAAATAGTATGCTAAAGTATGATCTGGTTAAACTAAAACTAAAAACACAAATATACAGAAGTTATATAGAGAGTTTCAAACGATAATAATACAAACGATGGCTCGATGGCCTCTTCTTATTAAACGTTCGAAATGGAGAAGAAATTTTACCCACTTGCCAAAGGGCCCCTAGGCGATGGCTCTAGGTCCCGATGCAAGGATGTTGCCTTCCAAGCTTTGCCTCTGATGCAGTCTCACTCTCTCTCTCTCTGCTGTGGTGGACTAAGATGTTGGGTGGCCAACTATCGAGTCCTCTTTAGCTCCAGCTCTGGGTCACACAAAATGCTGGTGTTGCTTGGGCAACCTTGGCCAGCATAACACTGTGATCACCCTTTCTTCATCTCTTGGTGGGTTTATATAGGTGAGCTTCAAATCCTCCTTCCCTCCCTTGGTACATGATAGATGGTGACCCAAGGGAGAGGTGTGATTCCATTGTGTGCTCAAATATTATTTTCTATGCTCACATAATGTCTAAGGAGGCGCTACTGGCTGTCCTTAGGCGGCTTTCACGTAAGGAGTAACTGTCATTTTCTTGGTGTGGTCCTGGAAAGTGAATTTTTTCCATTTCCAGGAATGTGCACTTATCGGGAAAAAAGGCGTGTAGAAGGCACTCTTCTCGAAGGATAAAGTGCGCATTTGAGCATTTATGACTAGTTCAAATCTAATTTTCTCAAAACCTTAGAGATTTTTAAATACTTCTTGATTCCATAATGTATTCATGTCCTGTAAATCCTTGGGATCGACATTAATTGATGTCATTTTCTGCTGTACGATTTTCCAGTGTTAACAGTTGCCCCCTAATGTGTGAGGTCTAGGAAGAACTGTATAGTCGAAATACATTATAGTTTCTTTTAAGTATCTTATGCAGAGAGAGAGAGAGAGAGGTCTGCATGTATTTTGGAATTGACAACACCTTGCACTGTTTCCGAGATAACCATGACCTAAGGGACCCCCTGCAAGCAGACAAAATATACAACATATTTACAAAATTTCAACGAGGTGGACATGTCCCATGCTCATGATGCTATGGCTAGTTAAACAAAATTGACAGATACATGTGCTGTCTGTGCCACTACTATGGTAGTGATGTTGGTGGTTATTGTCGACGACTACTGACACCCTCAGGGGCGCTTTTTTCTTTGACGATAGGTGGAATGTGGTACCCATATGCGTAATCTTGGTATGGAATATCATTGCGCAATGTACGCATATGTAATGGCTGGGACCTTCCCATGTAAGCATTGTTGTCAGAGATGCTTATGGAGGCACGGGTCTTCGATAGATCTGATCAAAGTGAAATGGTTGTAAGGTACGATACCATCATGACATGAAAGCTTTTGTTGTGGTCGAATGTCAGGAGGATCGATGACATCTGTGGATAATGATGTCTCCCACAGTGCCACCCGAGGATACCCCTTTGCATGGGAGGGGTCATCTAAGGTACCACTTCCTTTTTGGAAAAGAGGTGTTGGGGTCGACAAAAAGGAAGCCTTAACCGAACCATGAGTTCTTGACCTGAGGGTTCGGGGACCGAGATATGATGGGTTTAACATAGGCATTTTTGTGAGAGGTGACTGAAAACAGATGATGGGGATTCAGTGGCCCGAGGTCGAAGTATACTTGAGTAGCTTGGAAGTAGTCATAGTTATTTATGAAGGGAAAATTTCCTAGAGTCGGTAGGACTTATAGGGCGGGTAGAACCAGCTATGAATGTCGGGATGGTATGTGGATGACGTGAGTGAAATACTTTGACCAAGGGGAATGAGGGACTGCTGCCATGGGAGAAAAGGTGAAATATGAGGGCGAAGTGGAAAAGGGCATTGTTTGCGGTCTTTGTACACTTACCAAAAGAATAAAATAATGGGGTTTGGTTTGTACAAAACACAGAGATGGGTACCCCAAAGCATGAAAGAGGGTTGCTCACTGTAGGTGTGAGGACAGTGTTTTGCTGAGGGGGTAGAGGTCCCATTGGTTGGTCTCATGTGAGGGGTTGATGAAGCAGAAGATGTCGCAGATGGGATTATGCTGTTGGAAGTATGGCGGGCCAAATGCGGTGCGTGGAGGTGTGCTTTCAATATGCTTGTACAACCTGATCATCCAGGAAGGGGGTTTGAGTTTGAATGGTGAACTTGACCTTATGCATGATATATGGATGGGCATGAGGTGCTTCCCAGACTAAAATGGTATGGCCATGGCATCACTTGTGGGGTGATGTATGGTCTACTTTGGATGATGATCGCCATGGAGGTGAGGCTCTACCGACCAACGCGGGCGTTTATCATATGCAGGGTGAGGTGATGATAAACATGGTCGGGTATGAGGACCCTATGGTTTATTTCTAATGGAGAAATGATGTCAAGATATGCAAGGCTCTCTGGGACTCTATCATGCTGAGGGAAGAATGATACATGCTCCGGAACTTTTAGTGAATGGTGTTGTGAACGGTTTGCAGGTTCTTCTTGAAAAAACAACTACCTCAAGTGAAAGAATCTTATTTTCATCCAATATTATTGAAAAACATGAATTTTGGAAAGGAAGATGGGAGGGTGCATACCTGCCAGTGTTGAAAAAAATAATTTTCTAGAAAGCGAATGTGGGGCATCGCTTTCATTCGTCGCGACATACTGATGATGGTGCAACTTACGGTTTGCGGAATGGACCTTCTGATCTCCTGTTATTGACCTCCAAAGATCTGGTGAAGGGCGATAAATATGGGATTATGGCCCTAAGACTATTCATTTGTACTTGTTGAGTGTTGGGAGATCAGACGTGATTGCAGAGCCTTTCTTGCTGTTGCGGTCAGCCTGTGTACTGGGGATTAGCGATATTATGCCGAGGTAACTTCCATGATGTCCTGCATTTCAATTTTTCCAGTTTGATGATGTCGGGGGCCGTACAAATTGGGTTTGTACAGCCTCAAAGGGACTTTTTGTCCTAGATTTCAGGGGCGATCTAGGTAAAGAGGTGCCCCTCTTGTGCTTATTTTCGAGGGACAACCGCGTGAGGGCACGTTGTTCCCTCCTTTTTGCGTGTAAGGGCACACCTGTGAATGAAACAGGCACGCAAGGGCAGGGTTTTTGTAAAAACTTGGGTTTTTGTCCCTTTTGATGTTTTTATCTGTACTGATGGGTGCCTGTTGCTTGGTAGGTTGGTGTGGAGAGAGCGAGACTGGCCCGAGATCCGGACTGCTCTGGCTGCTGATGCTGGGGCGTGCCGTCAGTTGGCCAAATGGGGCCTTCTGAAATTTGTGGAGTACGAGTTCCTTCGATCACAGGACCGATTGTTACATTATATTATACAGCATTGGTGCAGGAGGTGCAATATGTTCGTACTGAGGGAGAAAAACTTGATTATCCATCTAGAGACGGATATATACTTTGTGACCGAATTACTTCCTTAAGGTGAGGCACTGAGGTATCCATTCCCTACTAGGAGAGTGAACATAGATAGGTTCCGGAGGAGGCATTGCAGTGGTGCGCCTCTTACTGAGGGGTGCATCATATTGCATCAGTGACAGATGTGGCCAAGTGGTGTGCCCTTGCCATCATTGTGCGATTGTCGGGGTTGTATGCTCCGCATTGGGCATTAGGCCCACAGGTGGGAGTTTTACGCCGCTTGAGGAACGGGCATTTTTTCGATTTCACCCGTTTCTATTTTGAGGGTATGGTGTCGCAACTAAATAGGGTCCAACGTGGATCCAAACCATTTGCATATGCTAGCATCTTGTGCAGCATTATGTATGAGAGGGTGGTGTTGTTGAGGCCCGTTGTGGCAGTGCCTATTGGGGGCCGAGGGAGCCACGCATGAGGAGGTGGGCTCTGATGATGCCACGCGGCGGTGGTGGCATTGTGGGTCATTATTGGAACGACACGAATGAGGCCTAGTTCGAGGCGAATTCGCAGATTTTTTTGCCATACCCATACGCGGGGATGGACTTTCATGCTGATCCAGATATTGGTCTCCCTTTCGGTTATGTTTGGGGACCCCAGGTATCTGCTATATTTTTTCATTTGTTCGAGTTTTTATATACTTGTGTGTTTTGTTATTGACACTGACATTATTTTGGTTACTCGTGTAGATGTTGGCGAGGTGGGACGCCCAGTGGCCCAACTGATGGGTCATGACCCTCTGCCACGACCGCAAGGTGGTCGGGGAGGAGGTGTCGTAGGTGGACCAGGTGGTGGTGCCGGTGGACCTGGCAAGGATGGTGTTGGCCCTTCTGGTGAGGGCAACAACTGAGGTAGTGTTCGAGCGAGCTCGTACAGATGCGGCTAAGGCGCGCATCCTAATACTTACGGCTCAAGTGGCCAATTTAGAGGACTTCTGGGGTCGAGTGGACCGTTTGACCCAGGGGATGCCTGCTCGAGGTTTTATGGATGACCTCAAGGAGGTTTGGCTAGAGATGGTGATTGATCCAAATGGAAAATGACATCCACCCATGGTATTCAGCTACCCATGTTATCCATCCACCCATGGAATTTACCCATGGTATTGTAAATGGCATCGACCCATGGTATTCATCCACCCATTGTATTTGTTCGCCCATGGTATTGTAAGTGGCATCTATCCATGATATTCATCCACCCATGGTATGTATCCCACATGGTATTCATCGACACATGGAATTTACCCATGGTATTGTAAGTGGTACCTACCCATGGTATTGTAAGTGGTATCTACCCATGGTTTTGACCCATGGTATCCACCTATGGTATCTACACATGGTATTGTAACTCAAAAAAGGCTATAAATAACAAGCCTCAGTTTGTAAAAAGATATATTGTCCACCACAATGTAGCTTCTAAAGTTATTCTCTATTTTAATAAAACAAGTTTCTTTGTGGTTTTATTTTCTTTGTGTTCTCTCTTCTTTTCTGGCATTGTAATTTTGCAGATCTGGTCAGATCCATTTCAAATTTTTAGATATTGGGGGCCTCCCCCCAAGATCTGGATCAGTGGTATTAGATCAGGTTAGAATCCATGGGAATGAGGGTTTGAAACATATTTCAGTTTCAATTTTTGGCAGCAATCTTCAGCAAACTCCATGAATTTCTTGGGCGGCGAGTTTGAAGATCAGATCTGAAAATTTTGGTGAAAAAATTACAAAATCTAAGACCAGATATGGATTCCTTGCAAAAAAACACCCAATTTCAAAAAAAAAATCAACCAAATTGGAGTTCGGATGAGGGAGATATCATTGATTCTAAATCAACAATGTTGTAGAAAATGTTCTAACGAAAATTCGTGGACGGTGACCCTCTTGTCATTTTTCACAGTTTTCATTACACAATTTCATAGAAATGGCTATACATCTAAGCTCCCCTTGAAAAATCACCCAATTTCAAAAAAAAAATCGATCGAATCAGAGTCCGGATGTGGGAGTTATTGTTGACTTAAAATCAGCTATTTTTTCAGAAATTTTATGACGGCGAGACAGTTCCAGCGCGAATATGAGAGTCTACAGTCTCCAGATAGCGGTTTCAAATATATGAGAAGATGAATAATGATCATTATATTTCCAAAAATAGGTTATAATAAATATTCCGAGTTATATTTACCGTGTTATGCTCATTTTAAATTTGTAGTAGCATTCAGAGCGGGTTCCCTTTGGAGACGTGCCCTCCCACCCTGCTTTAGTAGGCACCTGCGTCACATTCATCAGTTTCAGCATAGCAATGTTCATCTTGGGTTATTTGGAGACATGCTTTCCCACCCCAAGCTATGTAGGAACCTGCTACTTCATCAACAATCAGCATCACGGTTATAGGTCAACCGCACAAAATCCTTTTCATCGAAGTCCATTTGCTAGGCCGCACACTGTTAGTAACACAGTTGGTCACAAGCATTATAGGGTATCTCTATCCTTGGATCTTCATTTTTCATGGTTTTGGTTCATCCACAAACCGACACTTCATTGAAGTCCATTTGCTAGGCCGCACACTATCAATATCACAGTTAGTCACAAGCGTTTCAGGGTATCTCTATCCTCGGATCTTCATTCATCACGGTTAAGGGTTAACTACACAAAACCATTCTCTTTAGTGGCTCTTCATATTCAACAAAGGCTTCTCAGTAAGGAACTTCACGCAATGGGGACCATTGCTTCTTAAGAAGGGAGGAATGATCCAAATGGAAAATGGCATCCACCCATGGTATTCATCTACCCATGTTATCCATCCACCCATGGTATTGTAAGTGGCATCAACCCATGGTATTCATCCACCCATTGTATTTGTTCGCCCATGGTATTGTAAGTGACATCTATCCATGATATTAATCCACCCATGGTATGTATCCACACATGGCATTCATCCACACATGGAATTTACCCATGGTATTGTAAGTGGTATCTACCCATGGTATTGACCCATGGTATCCATCTATGGTATCTACACGTGGTATTGTAACTCAAAAAAGGCTATAAATAACAAAACTAAGTTTGTAAAAGGACAGATTGTCCACCACAATGTAGCTTTTAAAGTTATTCTCTATTTTAATAAACAAGTTTCTTTGTGGTTTTATTTTCTTTGTGTTCTCTCTCTTTTTTTTTTTCTGGCATTGTAATTTTGCAGATCTGGTCAGATCCATTTCAACTTTTTAGATCTTGGGGGCCTCCCCCCAAGATCCAGATCAGTGATGGCCCACTAGAGGGATTACCGGCCCACTCTACGATGGGTAGCTATTGTAGTGGTGACAACATCTCTGGAGGTGGCCCCACGAGTCGTGGTGGGCCAAAGTGCTCCTCTTGAGGGGGCACCCCCCTAGAGTAGTTTTGTACACAGGGAAAGCACCCGTTATGAGGATGCTTCCCTTATTTTTGATGACCCTTGTATTTGTGGGCTGGCCAATGGGCTAGTGATACTATTTTTGTACTCAGATACAAATATTTTTTGATATATATATGAGAGAGCTTTCTGCGGCTCTGTATGGTGTGCTATCTATTTCGGTTTATGTATTTTGTGTTATGCTGATGGATATCTATGTTTTTGGTTTTTTATGTATGGTAGTTTATTCGCGATGCATTCTAGTCTAGGATATTGTTAGCTATGCGATCAGTTGCTTGGTTTTGATTCCTTGATACATGTGAAAATGTAATCAAATTGTCTGCTTAATCTTTTTGCATGCAAATATATTCTAAATAGGTTTGCGTCTCTGGTTTCAAATGTTTGGTTTAACTACGATACCGCTAACTGGGAATCGAGGCAGACATGCATATGGCGGATGCCCTGATGGAGGGCCTCACACATCAGTCTAATAATGGCATCATATTTTGCCTGATTTTTGGTTGTTGATCCGATGCACACAACGTTTGAACATAATGGTGATCGGTCACGGTGGTAGATGACCCAGGCGGCTGCAGCTAAGTTTTGAAACCATCACGATGCTCCATCAACAAATCCGAAATATGGTTCAAGTTGGTGATCCATGGTGGTGCTTTGAGCGCGTTTAGGTCCTTGGATCAAAAATATTTTGGTGTTGGGATTTTTGTGTACCCTAACTCTAGGGGATAAGGGTTACTGGGGCCCTTATGGGTAGAACTTCTTGAGGTAAAGGCCATTGACGGGGCTAGTGAGGTAGGTACTGTCTGGTTCTGTCAAGATGTATGCCCCGAGTCAGAGACAATGTTTGATGATATAGGGTCCTTTCCACAAGGTTTCGAACTTTCCTGGCCCTAAGGCCTCTTTTGCGACATCGTAGTGAAGGACTAACTCTCCCTCAGTAAATGAGCGAGGGGTGATGTGGCGGTCGAATGATGCTTTTACCCTTTTCTTATGGGCCTTATTGTGTTGTAGCAATTGTCGTCGACTTTCGTCAACTAGCTCTAGTTGTACTAGGCGTTGTTCTAGAGGCTGGGTGTCATCAAGGAGTTCGATAGTGCCATGCAAGTTTGGGATCTCGCGTTCTATGGGGATCACGGCTTTGATCCCATATACTAAGTGGAAGGGAGTAAAACCAGTGGAAGTCTTAACCGCCGTGCGGTATGCCCACAGGGTGAAGAAGAGCATGTAGTGCCAGTTGGTTTTGTGGTTATTCACCATGTGTTGTTACATAGTTTTGAGTACTTTGTTAATGGCTTCTACCTGTCCGTTGGATTGGGGGTAATATGGTGAAGCGAATTCATGGGTGAATCCGAGATGATGAGAGAGCACCTCGAAGAATTCGTTTTCAAAGTGCTTTCCATGGTCAGAAACTAACTCTTTGGGGACGCCAAATCGGGCGATCACGTGGTTGAATAGAAATCGAACGACGGTTTTTGTTGTGTTTTCGTATGTGGGCATGGCCTCGGCCCACTTGGTGAAATAATCGATAGCCACGATTATGTATTTATGGTTGCCTAATAAGGTTGGGTTACAAGTCATGAAGTTGATTCCCCACTTACAGAAGAGGCTGGCTACTATGACAGGATGTAGAGGGACGGGTGGTGCTCTTGCCTTGCGGGTGAAGCGTTGGCACCGCTCGCATCTTTTGACTGCCATGATACAGTCACGAAACAGGGACGACCAAAAATACCCTACTCGTAGGAATTTTTGGGTGTTAGCCATTCCGGATAGGTGGCCGCCGCATGCACCTGTGTGGCAGTCGTTCAGGGCTTGCTCTGCTTGATTTTGAGTGAGGCATCGCCGTAAGATTGTATCGATGCCTCTTCTATATAAGACATCTCCCATGAGGAGGTATCGAGGGGATTTTTGGCATATGCGCTGACGGTCTTCTCGTGTGAGGTGAGGTTTAAACTTTTGGGTTCGCAAGAATAGGAGAATATCCCCATACCAAGGGCCATCGGTTGCTACAAAGAACAGGTGTTCATCCAGTAGCAAATCGTTTACTGGTGATCCTTTGGAATCTCCTGGGAGGTCGGTAATGAAATTTGCTAGGGCAAGTGCCTTTTTTATTTTGGGAGAGTGAAACTGTAAGTCGTATTCTTGGAGAATGACTATCCAACGGGCGTACTTGTGGTTCATTAGTCGGAGCGTGAGCAAGTACTTGATGGGATTAGTATCTTCTATGACCATGGTAGTTTTTAAGATGATGTAGTGGCGAAGTTTCTATACTGCATGGATTAATACTAGGGCAGTTCTTTCTTCAGGCTCATATCTTAATGTGGGGCATGATAGGGTTTTATTGACGTAATAGATTACGTTCTCCCTCCCATCTAGGTCATCCTGGACCAATACTCCGACCAATGTGGAGTTAGAGGCTGATAAATACAGGATACCATGTTATAGTCCGGGGGACTGATAAGTGGTGCTGAATATAATGTTTCTTTCAGCGCATCGAATTATTATTGGGCATGATCATCCCATTTAAACGGGATGTCTTGGTGGAGGAGGCATAGGAACTCTTAAGCACAAGTGGCATAATCTGGGACAAAGCGTCTTAGAAAATTGGCCTTTCCTTGCAGGCTTTGGAGTTGTTGGAGGGTTCGAGGTGGAGGGACTTATTTAATGGCTTGAAATTTTAAAGGGTTGACTCGAATCCCTTGCTGGGACACAATAAAACCTAATAGTCTTCCTGCGTTGGCGCAGAATATGCACTTAAGAGGGTTCAAGCATAGGTTGTAATGACGACACCGTTGGAATACCAATCATAGATCCTCGAGATGGTCGGAGTGTTTCTTGGAGCATACCGTAAGGTCATCTAAGTAGGCGAGGATAAGGTGTGCCAAGTCATGAAATATGTAATTCATGGCCCTTTGGAAGGTGGATCCGACATTTTTTAGGCCAAATGGCATTACCTTGTATGCAAATGTGCCCCAAGGTGTGGTGAACATAGTTTTGTACCGATCTGTAGGGTGGATCTGGATTTGATTATATCTGGAGAACCCATCCATGAAGGATAAAGCCTCGTGTCTAGTGCAAGCATCGATAACTTGGTCGATGAATGGGGTGGGATAATTGTCTTTAGGACAAGCTTTGTTCAAATCCCGAAAATCGGTGCAGATGTGTATGGTGCCCTATTTTTTCATGACGGGAACGGGGTTAGAAACCCAAGATATATAGGCAATGGGGTAGATAAACCCGGCTTTAAGAAGCTTGTCGATTTCTCATTTTATTGCTTCTGCCTTTGACGGGTGCAGTTGACATTGTTTTTGGCGGACTGGGGTTACATCCGGCCAAGTGTCAATATGGTGCTCTACAATCGTAGGACTAAGCCCAGGTATTTCTGAGTAGTCCCAAGTGAAGAGATATCGATACTCTTGTAATAATTTGGTATAAGAGGTTACCTCTTCTAGAGAACATGCTGCCCCCAGCAAGATTTCTTCGACCTTTAACGGATTTTGAGATATGTTCACCTTGATGGTAGGTGAAATATTCAACATATTGCCTTCCTCAAATGCATCGGGTGCTGGGATGGGGTTTTTAAACCAGTCAAACTTTCTTTATGGAAGAAAGTCTTTAGATTCGATCGCATAGATCTCTAGTTCCGTTGTCTTGTCAGTATTTACTATTTTCTTGGAAAGAAATAGCGAGCGGTGATGCATTGCATCCCATGGGTAATCAGGCTCCATCATGGTTTCTAGAATATCCTCATCTGAATGAAACAAGGTCCCGAAGGGGGATTGTTCCTTCGTAGGTTTATGCTAAATGGGGGTGATCCTGGTGGAGCTAGTTGAGAAACACGACAGAGATTCCATCGTGGATGTGGTGGAACCAGACGCCGTAGATAGAGTGCAGACAAATTGGGTCTATACTGTCGTAGGGACAACTACTCCTGTAGCTGCAGCTGTCTCGACACCTATGGTAGATGAGTAGACAGCTCGAGTCATGGTTTCGATGCATGATGTCATGAACCATATGTGGTGTGTCGCGTCATCAGCGTCTGGTGGGGAGCGGATTTCCCTAATTGGCTGTCTTCCGGATGGCCACGACGGGGTGGATGTATTTGTCATACCCTCTTGGGTTGTTGAACTGTCCATGGAATCCTCGTCTGCACCGTCTTCTTGGGAGAGGCAAACGATGGTTGATCACATACAGTCTAACGTTGTGCGGAATCTTGGCACGTAGTGACAATGAGATACAGGGTGGTTGTCCTCGCATATATTGCATGAATATTGGATATCCATGTTAGCGTGATACACTACATGGACTGGGTACCATCGTTGGAACATTTCCAAGGCTTGGCAGTCAATGATGAAATGATCAAGTTCATTACAAAGTACGCACATTTCGACTATGGGAGGTGGTATGGCGAGGGGTCTCTCGGGTGATTGTCGCTCTTCCTGCAAGTACAGGATGATACGAGGCTCATCGTTGATAGACTGGATAGAGGGATCCTCTTGATAGGATCACTCGATCGTGTGTAAGGCATCCCTATATCGTGGTATTTCTGGAAAATGGTGGGTATAGTGCCCATAGGTGTCACAGATAGCGCATGCATGATTGGTACGCAACGGTTTGCTTGTACTTTTGGTGGCAAGTTCCTTTTTATGGGAATGTCGTGTGGAGGTGCCTGCTTCGCAGTCAAGGAGTGGTTTTTAATTTGTCCAACTCCGGACATATGTGGGTAGGGTGTCCTGTGATGTCACATAAAGCGCAGGCTTATGACTCCCTTTGCATGGTGGGGGTCACCGCTTTATTTCCTCTATTGGCGATTTTCTTGGTCATGGTCACTGGTTTCGCAATGGGAATTTGCCTTGTGGGGGTGGTTTCGACCGTTGCTTATGTAGGTTGGGGCTCCTCGGGACTGGGGGGATTTAACCCAAATGCAGTAACGTTGGTAGTTGTTGTTGCTGAAGGGGGAATGAGGTACCAAACTAGGAATTCCAATTATATGTTTGGTAACACCAGTGTTGCCAAAACCTGTTGGGAGATGAAGCTAGGAGGTGGGTAGAGGAAAGGGGTTTGGGGGGCAGCGTAGACTAGGGAGGCTGACGTGGACGATGCCTCGGTGTCGTTACTGCTTGAGTCCATGTCCTCACTAACCTCGGTGCTTGATGTGGACATCATGCATACCGGGGCCCCTATGGCATCGAGCGATACCTCAAGGATAATGGGAGGATCTCCGGGGAATGACCCTAGGACAGATGACGGTTTGAATTAGCCAGGGCCATATTCTTGATACTGTGAAATACCATCTGCGGCTATATCTACATAGGGTATAATTACATCTGTGTTGGTGAAGGGATGCTTTTCACTGTGCGTCAGCTGGTCTATGGTAATGATTCGATCCTTGTGGGGGAACATCATGATGCAAAAGATGAAGGATGCTATGGCAGACATGGCATACATGTAACTCCACCCAAGGAGTATATTGTAATCCAAGTGAGAATCCAAGACTTCGATGTCTATGTGGACCGTCTTGCCGGCTAAGCAGATTGGTACATTTTGGAAGAGACCAATGGGGGTCGAGGGACAACCGTCGTATGCTCTGAGTGTGATGACGAAAGGTTTGAGTTCAGGGGCTCCTAACTTCTGCCATACATTCTTTGACATGATGCATGTGGATGCACCCTCATCAATGACACATCGGTGAATAGTGATATTCTGTACCGATACTGGTATCTGGAAGGCGACCATGGAGGGAAGCCTAGGGGTGGCTTTTCTTAAGTCAAAAGCCATCATGTGCATGTCGGCAGGGTCGACAGCGCCTAATGCGAAAAGTAGGGCTTTCCATTGTTTTTTGAATGACAGCAGTACTTCCAATGCGGACATAGCAACAGGTGATTGAGCTAAATCGTCTATGATGTTATAATTGTGGGTCGCTTTGGAGTAATTACCTGCTCGCCTATTAGGCCCTTTTACCATTTTTGGCAATGGTTCCAAAGGAATCTTTGGAATGGTTAAAGGTGTAGTCAGTGTGCTTGTACTATCCCCTGGTGTACAGGTGTCTGGTGGGGTGTCGTAGCTACGATTCCGAGTTTGGAAAAACATTTCTTCCCCATCCATGTAAATTTCATGGTTGTTTTTCCCAGAATCACCTGGGTTTTGTTGCTAAGTACTAACCGTTCCTTGATGGGGAAGGGTTCTTGCATAACCACAGTTTTTTGGGAAGATACTCCTTGTCCTCGGTTACTCTGAAGATTTTTAAGTTTAGGGAGTTCGGAACAGTGGTGAGTATAGTGCCCGTACTCACAACATATTGAAAAAGAATGGTTTGTTCATAGAGGTGGCATTTTTCCTTGCCTTTGGGCATTACTTGGCTCCTGGTTCTAATTTTGGTTGGAGTTACCTCCAGCCTAGGATCATGGTGGGCGCTTTTGGTTGCTACCCCCTGTCCAGGGTTCCCTTTGGGCTTGCTTTTTGCCTTTTTCTTAACCACGTTAGGAGGGTAGTTCTCCTGATCATAATAGTGTGGTTGATTTTGGGATGACTACACAAAGTTAACCTGTGCATTGTTTTGCGTAGGTGGGTTATGTGCTTGGGATTGAGCATATCATTGTCTCATGTTTGCACCTGGTCGTTGGGGGGGATTTCTTCCGTCAGTCTTTCTTCTTGCGTACTGGGTCCCCTCGACCGGAGGATAAGGCCCTCCTTGGTGATACGTTGGTGCCCTATTAGTCAAATTTTGTTACTGCATGTGATGACTTTGAAATCTGGATTGAGACATATTCTGGGTAGACCCATGTGTGTAACCGAGATTTTTACTGCTGTTGCCTAGGTACCCTTGGGTCATTGATGCAATAAGTCCATCTGCAGAGTTAGAAGCGCCTGGAAATTCTTGATAAGATTGCAGGCGCGAGGCGTTGGGCAGGATATTGTATATGTATCTTGACTACGTGTAGATCAGTTCAAGCTGCTAGGCTTTACTGATTACGTCCTCTTCGGATGTGGGGTTACATTGCACCACATCATTTGAAATCTCCACCGTCAGAGTTTTTAAGAATAAATCTAAAAGGACTCAGTCGTCAAGTTTTTCTTTGCATAAACTACAACGCCACCTCCATTCATGGAGATTCTCTAAAATATGAGTAGAGGGGGATTGTCTGAAATGATTCAGTAACTCCATTCTCGAATCATGGTGAATGGGCAACTGAAAGTATGTGAGGAACGCGGTAGCGAGGGCACTAAAGGCCCATGTGAAGTAGGGGGTTGCTCCACATACCATTTCGTGACCACTCCCATAAGAGTGCGTTGAAATAGCCTCAACCGAATAGTATCGTCCATGATGTTATTTGATGAGCACCACAGGTGAAAGGTCATTATATGATTTACTGGGTCTTCTTTTTGCTTGCCTTCAAACTTTGGTATGTCGGAAGGGAGCTTCGTGGGCATGGGAGGCCAATTGGGGTCGTGTGCGATGGGGTCTATTGTAGCTCCTAGAGACAGCCTAGAGTTGTGATAGACTAGTGCCTAGGACATCTTAGCATAGCAATGAGCATATAATATAATGTATGAAGTTGTCAGCTTCGGCTCACATGCTATCTCCTGTAAACAGGGAAATAAAATAGAATGGGACCAGACTCTCAGAAACTGACACAAGAAAAGAGATACTGCAGAGGCAAGATGCAAAACTCTAATACAAAATCAACAGACAATTCAGAGCAGTTTACTACAAAGCGGGTCGATTCAGAAATACTTCACAGACATAAATTATCAGAAGGCATATGTAGTGAAAGAAATATTGAGAATATATTAGTTAACATTGAGCTGATACCCAGATATACAATACCACCATGCATGGGATTACCAATCTAAGAATCCATACATGATAATAGCATTTTAAAAGCACCCTCCCAAGGCAACTAATATAGCAGAAGTATGGTTAGCTGAATAATGGAACAAAATATCATGCATGAGTCATATTTAAAGTGCTTGACTAATCCAAGTATGGGCATCAACTAGGATGAATCCATACCCAAAATCAGTGAGCCACTCACATTCCAAAACATGATACAAGAAAGATGGATGAAATGGTGTTAGGTCCCTATATTACTAGTATAGTCCCTTATTGTTGTTAGTGTAACCCCCTTATTGTTATTATTGTACCCTTGTAACCCCCATTTTGTTATTATTGTGCCCTTAAATTATTATTGTTAGGTCGGCTAGGATTACATTGTGGTCTACTAAGATTACATTATGGCCCCCTGGACTCCTATATATAGAAAGGAGGTTTTGTAAATTGTATCATCCAAGAATTGTTCATTTACGTAATGTATTGGAGGTTGCCCCCTCGAATTGGCTCATTTCTAAGGTGTTGATATCTCTTTTCTTCTATTTTTGGAGCTGGTTACACAACATTTGGTATCAGAGCTTTGGATTCTAGGGTTTCGCTACTCCAAACAGGTCATCATGGAATTTTCGCTATAAATTTTTTTATACGAAGTTTCAAAAGCTAAAATTTTTAGGGTGCGGAGCCGAAATCCTGAGGAAGATTGTCTAAAAATTTCAGAGCTTGGTTCACAATATTTTCGGAGATATGATCTGTGGAAGTTAGGTCTTTTTTTCTACAAAGGTTCAGAATCGGAAATTCTTATGGTGCGAAGTTGAAATCTTGAAGAAATTTTTCAAAATATTTCAGAGCTTGGTTCAGAATATTTTTGGAGATATGATCTGTGGAAGGTAGTGCTTTTTAAAGCTCTTGAATTTCATCTCAAAGAGGTGATCATGGGAAAAGTTCAATAACTCTCTCTCTGGGCATCAGATTGGAGTGCCGTAAAAATTGGTCACAAGTACACGGACTTTAGTCTCTTGGCTATCAATTTTAGAGACGAAGGATGAAACAGTAACAGGTGGCAAGTCGTACAAGTTCTCTCTACTGAACCAGTCCATAATTAGGTCATTGTGGGAGATTGGACACAACTTTGTCTTGGAGAAACCAAATCAGGTTAGACCTATGGCATTCGAAAGATAATTCAGAGGGCTACGTTGGTACCAAAAATCAAATATTGAAGTGCTGCAATCACAAATATAATCCAATTTCAATATCGAGCTCCTCAAAAGCAAGAAAAAGGTGTGTATTTTTTTTCCGAATTGCATAAGTCTTGTTTGAAGAATCAATTTGAATTGATTCCAAGGGCATATTGTAGAATAGATATCAGTATTGGGTTCTAAAATATGCCTCGTAAAAATAATTTAACACCCATTAAGCCTTCAGAAGGCTCTACTATGACTCATGAAGATGAAGAATTGCAACATGATCTATCAAAATTACAAGAGCAAGTGCAACAAATTTCACTCTCTCAAAGAGCAACAAAAAATGAAATGGAAGTTTTGAAGAAAGGCGTGGAAGCTAAGATGGATGGAATGGAAGTTGGCATGGAAGCTAAGATCGAAAACATGAAGAATGATCTAAAAACAGACATCGAAGGTTTGACAAAGTTGATACAAGAAATGTTTCCTAATGGTGAAAAGATAGTAGACGAACCTCATGATGAGAAAAAAATCAATGTTAATCGTGATTTCATAAACTCTAATGTTGGCGGGAAGAACCACCATATTCCAAAAATGGATATGAGGAATTTTGATGGAAAGGATCTTGTAACATGGATACTACAGATGGAGCAATATTTTGATCTCCACAACGTGCAAAACACACAAAAGGTACGCATTGCAACTTTACATTTAGAACAAAATACATTTGTATGGTATCGATGGCTTTGCTCCCGCAATTTTTTTTTCACTTGGTCAATTTTTACGGAGGAAATGATAGCACATTATGAGGATACAAAGAGCAACACCTTCTTTAGCCAATTGATAAATCTCAAACAAAAGGGTTTAGTGGGGCAGCACATTGAGGACTTCCAAAAATTGAATATAAGGGTAACTGATATTCCAGAGGAACACAGGATCGATCTCTTCATAGGCAATTTAAAGGATAACATCCAACATGAAGTTCGTGTTTTGGAACCAGATTCATTGGAGAAGGCATTCAGGTTGGCAAGAAAAGTTGAATGTAAAATAATGGCGACAAGGAAGCCTACCACTCAATTCTATAAAGAAGGAAGTGTTGCTACGCCTAGATTTCCATAACCTACAAGGTTGACACCACAAAAATTGGAAAAAAAAGAGAAAAAGGGCTTTGTTACAGTTTTGATAGCAAATACACTAAAGGTCATAAGTGTGCTGAGAAGAAATTATTTTACATAGATTGTGAAGAGGAAGAAGAAAATGAACAAGAAGAGGATATACACCAGGAACCAGCCCTAGAAGAGGAAGAAATGATTCCAACCATATCGTGTAATGCACTAGCAGGAATTACCACTCCTCAAACTCTCAAGATAGAAGGACAAATCAAGAAGAAAAAGGTAATAGTGTTGATTGATTCAGGTAGCACCCATAATTTTATTCATTGTAAGGTAGCCAAGGAATTAAATTGTTTCCTATACCCAACACCCAAATGTCAAGTGATGGTTGCAAATGGAGGAACTATAAATTGCTCTAGAAAATGCCATAATATCAAGCTAGCCATGGGGGAATATGTATTGACTAGTCCAATGCTTTCCATTCCTATGGGAGGTGTTGATGTTGTACTAGGAGTACAATGGTTACAATATTTGGGGACGGTAGCTTTTAATTTTCAAGAACTTTTCTTGAAATATTTTTCAGAAGGAAAGGAAGTCGAATTACGGGGTATTGAAGGGAAGCTGGGAAGGATAATAAGCTCTAATGTCATGACAAAGCTTCTAAAGAAAGAAAAACGAGGCGTAATTGCACAATTATTCTCACTAGAAGTTCCAACATCAAAATCATCTATTTCTGTAGATCTCCAACAAGTCTTGGACAATCATTCCAAGGTGTTTGAAACTCCCAAAGGACTCCCTACCTATTCGTGATCATGATCATGCTATTAATTTGATTCCAGGAAGTGTTCCTCCAAACATCAGGCCTGATAGATATCCTTACTTCCAAAAGAGCGAAATTGAACGTATGATTGCAGAAATGTTAGAGGCGGGTATAATTCAACCTAGTCAAAGTTCTTTCTCTGCTCCTGTAGTATTGATACACAAGAAGGATGGATCATGGCGAATGTGTCCAGATTATAGGGAGCTAAATAAGCTCACCATTAAAGATAAATTTCCCATTCCTGTGATTGATGAATTATTGGATGAATTACATGGAGCAATTTATTTTACCAAGTTGGATCTTCGTTCAGGATATCATCAAATTAGAATGAAGACCGAAGATATTCCAAAAACAACATTTCGAACTCATGAGGGTCATTAGGAATTTTTGGTCATGCCTTTTGGCCTTACCAATGCACCTTCTACATTTCAAGGGTTGATGAATTCCATTTTCAAACCCTTTCCTTAGAAAATTTGTGCTAGTATTTTTTGATGATATACTAATCTATAATAGGTCTTGGAAGGATCATGTTCAACATGTTGACAGGGTGCTCAAACTATTGCAGGAGAAACAATTATATGCAAAAACATCCAAATGTTTCTTTGGAGTACAAGAGGTAGAATATCTGGGTCATATTGTATCTCATGAGGGTGTTAAGGTAGACCCTAACAAAATTAAAGCCATTAAGGAATGGAAAGTCCCCACAACCATAAAGAAGTTGCGAGGATTTCTCGGGTTAACAGGGTATTATCGCAAGTTTGTTAAGAATTGTGGGAGAATAGCAGCACCTCTAACAACATTATTGAAGAAAGATGCATTTTCATGGACTCCTGAAGCAACTAAGGCCTTTGAACATCTTAAAGAGGCAATGTGCCCAGCACTGGTCTTAGCTACGCCAGACTTCACAAAAACCTTTATTGTGGAATGTGATGCCTCAGGAAATGGAATTGGTGCAGTTTTAATGCAGGAAGGAAGACCCATTGCTTTTGAAAGTTTTCCAATCAAAGGAAAGTATTTACAGAAACCTATTTATGAGAAGGAAATGTTAGCAATACTGCATGCACTAAAGAAATGGAGAACTTACCTAATGGGAAGACACTTCAAGGTAAAAATCGATCATGATAGTCTTAAACACTTTTTGGAACAAAGACTATCGTCAGAAGAGCAGCAAAAATGGGTCACAAAGATGTTGGGTTATGACTTTGAAATAATCTACAAAAAAGGAAAGCTTAATGTTGTTGCAGATGCACTCTCAAGAAAGAATGAAGAGGTGGAAGCATTGCTTTGTGCTATTTCTATTATCCAACCAGATTGGATAACTGAAGCAAGAGATGAATGGAAGAAGGACAAAGATGTATGGACACTCATTCAAAAGTTGCAGCAAGATCCTAGTACATCCGATACATTTAGTTGGAAAAATGATTCCTTATGGTACAAAGATCGCTTATATCTTTGTAAGAATTCCCAACTAAAACAAAAGATTCTTCTGGAATTGCACACTTCTCCTTTAGGAGTACACTCAGGATTTTTAAAAACTTACCACAGGGTGAAGAAAGAATTTTTTTGGGATGGCCTTAAATCTGATATTCAAAATTTTGTGGCGGAATGTTTGGTTTGCTAGCAGAATAAAGTGGAGACAATTAAGACCCTGGGACTTCTACAACCTTTATCCATTCCAAGTCAACGTTGGGAGGAGATTTCAATGGATTTTATCACAGGTTTACCTAAGTCCGAAGGAAAGAATGTCATCATGGTGGTAGTTGATAGACTTACCAAGTATGCACACTTTTGTGCACTATCTCATCCATTTAAAGCAAGTACAGTTGCTACTACATTTATGGATAGAATTCAAAAGCTACATGGAAGCCCAAGGGTTATTGTGAGCGACAGAGATCCCATTTTTACCGGAAATTTTTGGATGGAGTTATTTTCTTGTTTGGGTACTCAATTAGCTCATAGCTCATCTTATCATCCTCAATCTGATGGTCAAACTGAGATAGTAAATAAATGTTTGGAAGAATATCTTCGTTGTTTTGTATCTGATAAACAAACACAATGGGTCAAGTGGTTACCTCTTGCTGAATGGTGGTATAACACTTCCTTCCATACCGCAGCAAAAATGACCCCATTTATGGCACTTTATGGATATCATCCACCATCCATCACATCATCTTTAAGAGAAAATTCAAAGGTTCAAGCAGTGGAAGATCACATCGAGCATCAACAAGAAGTTCTCCAACTCTTAAAGGATAACCCGAATTTGGCACAAAATCGAATGAAACAACAGGCAGATCAACATCGCAGCGAGAGAAGTTTTGATGTAGGAGATTGGGTATTTTTACGGCTACAACCATGCAAACAAATGTCCCTCAAGCAAGCTAAGAATGATAATAAATTATCGCCAAAGTACTATGGTCCTTACAAGGTGTTACAAAAGATTGGTACTATGGCATACAAATTGAAGCTTCCTGCTTCTTCGCGAGTGCATCCAGTTTTCCATGTTTCATGCTTAAAGAAGGTTATAGGTGAAAATCTTCCAGTTCAAACAATATTGCCAGAACTTGATGAGGAAGGAAAAATCATATTGGAACCTGAAGCGGTCACGGAAACAAGAACTCGACAACTACATAATCGATCAATTTCGGAGTATCTCATCAAGTGGAAGAACTTGCTCACTGAAGATTCTACATGGGAGGATGAGAATTTTATAAAGAAGCACCCAGAGCTACTCAAGCGTTGAGGACAACACGTTTTTGAAGGAGAGGGGCATGTTAGGTCCCTATATTACTAGTATAGTCCCTTATTGTTGTTAGTGTAACCCCCTTATTTTTATTATTGTACCCTTGTAACCCCCATTTTGTTACTATTGTGCCCTTAAATTATTATTGTTAGGCCGGCTAGGATTACATTGTGGCCCACTAGGATTACATTATGGCCCCATGGACTCCTATATATAGAAAGGAGGTTTTGTAAATTGTATCATCCAAAAATTGTTGATTTATGTAATGTATTGGAGGTTGCCCCCTCGAAGTGGCTCATTTCTAAGGGATTGATATCTCTTTTCTTCTATTTTTGGAGCTGGTTACACAACAAATGGAATGTTCTATTAATATAACACAATAAAGAGAGTTACAGACTGTGAAATACCAAAGACCAGAATCCTCTTTGACAGATAGAACTCCTCCTCACTGAGACCCTATGGACTCTGAGCCTTCATACAAAGTTCTACAAAGTGTATACAAAAACCTTTCACTGCATGATTTTCTGATAAAATCTAGAACCCTAAACAATTTTTTCTCCTCGAGATTTATAGGAGAAACTAAAACCTAGTAAAAGAGGTAGGTGATGAACATTTAATTGTCTCATTAAAACAAAATGGTGAAAAAGCGCCCGCCCATACTATTTGACAGCTCTATAATGCTGTATGTACTCTGGAGCCTGCTTCCTGAAGTAAATGCTATGGGTGAAAGTCCCTTCAGGAACACTAGAAAGAGGTAAGATCACATAAACATTCTGTCCTTTCGTGAAGGAGAATTCGGCTGAAATGAAACCTGGAGGGTATTGTTTTTTGTGCATCGTACCCTCTGTTGAGTCTCAAATCTGCATTGTTCTTATACATCTTCCTAGACCTTTTTCATTCACCTGAACCTCCCAAGTTGTCAATATCATTGTATATTAATTGCAAAAGAGCATCTAAAATGGTTTTTAACTATATTTTTGTGTCTGCTTTTTTATTTAGATTTTTCTCATTTAGCTGCGGAATCTTGCCACTTTCCGCAACTGTCGCAACTTTCCGCAGCCATTTTGTGAAACTCTATGTTACAGGTGTCTTCAGGTAAAACGAGCCACATGGGCAAGTCAGAAATGATGTGGACATGGATCGTGTCCTATTGGCTCGAGCAAATTCACTTAAGGAAGCTGCGGTCAAAGGTGGCCAAGTGGAAGTCAACCGTAGAGTCCCATGGTGACAGGACTCTGTTTCTTGTCACGTGAAGATTTATATGGCCGTTTTTGAATTTCGGGAGACAAATCAACACCTGTACATGGCTCCATAAGCCGAATTCAACATCCACTCTTCATAGATTTACTCCTCAACGCGGCCATGCTCCTAGATCTTTGAACGTAATGGTTTACGTGTTCTCTATCAGCTCAAACTTTAGGGAATTAGTTATATTTTTTTTGTTATAAATAATGCGTTTGCATATGCATATTAGATTAGTCTCTATTAGTCTCCATTAGCTTCCAGATAGCTCTGTAATGTAATTACGTTGCCACTGTGCCGTAATATCACCTTTCTGTTATGACTGCATTTTAATATATAAGAAGACTCTGTTTCCAAGCGTAATTGGTACTTGAAGATTGTTGCCAAGGCTGGTGTAGAGGGCCCCTGCACACGCTGAGGTTTTGTGCATTATTGTATAGTTCTTGTTTTATTTCTTTAAGCTCATTGTGCCATAATTCATTCGTGTGTTTATACATTGCATCTTTCATGGTATTTATGCTTCATCTCTATTCATAATCTTTTATGCTTTACATTGTACTTCTGTCCATAATCTTTCATGTTTTATGTTATTGTTAACTGATCAGTGTTCTTGTTTCAGGTTATAAATAGGCAGCCCGGGAATTTGCATAACTTTTTGACTAATGACATGGAATTAATATTGTTCTACTACTAATTTACTTTTTGTTTAATTCCAGCACTGCTTTGTTTAATTCAGTCGTGCACATTTGTTTCAGTAGTTAGATTTAGATATATTAAATTGCTCATCTCATTTTCAGTTACCTCCGAAAGCCACAGCTGGACTGATGGTGAGGGATTGAATTATGAATGTGTAGTTTGATATTAGTTTACTTTCTGCATATTAGATATATTAAATTGCTCATGACATTTTCAGTTACCTCCGAAAGCCACAGCTGCACTGATGGTGAGGGATTGAATTATGAATGTGTAGTTTGATATTATTTTACTTTCTGCAAGTTCGATATATTAAATTGCTCATGACATCTTCAGTTACCTTCGAAATCCACAGCTGGAATGATGGTGAGGGATTGAATTATGAATGTGTAGTTTGATATTAGTTTACTTTCTGCAAGTTAGATATCAGGTTACTCAAGTTGTTTGTGGTTACCTCCAAAAACCATAGCTGGACTAATGGTGAGGGATCATAAGATAAGTTGATGTAATTTGATTCAGATTTACTTTGTTGCAACTTTTGGATTTCTTTCAGCATAGTTTCTTTTGTGTTTGAACAGCAGCAAGAATAATGAGTTTCATGATCAGTAGTTCATTGTTTGTTTGACTAGAGTAGTGATGAAATTTCATTTTCTTTGAAGAATTAATTTTGTCATTGTGTGTTTTTAAAATTCTTTTGAAGTTTGGAAAATCATTAGAAAGACATTGTTGTCTTGAATATTTGTCTCCATACTTGTATTTTAGAATTTCATAAAAAATCCAAAAACGACCAAAAAGTAAGAGATAGGTTATCTTGCACATATAGTGCGCCACACTTCGTCAGCTTACGAATCCTGGATTGACAAATTAAATGTAGCAATTTAGGACACACTAAATTGACCAAACATTTTGGCGCCGTTGCCGGGGAAGTGTAACTAGGTAGCCAATTTCTTAAAAAAAAAAAAAACAAAATAATAAAAGAAGGGAAAACTTGATAACTTCTTGAAGTATGCTCTCCTCTTGCACCTAGTGTGATCTGGAGGATCAAGAGAGTTATTGGTTTAGTAATTTCTTAAGTATGCTCTCTTCTTGCACCTAGTGTGACCTGGAAGATCAGAAAGATAATTATTAGCCAAACTTTACATATATATATATATATATATATATATATATATATATATATATATGACATGCATAGAGCAAGAGATTCTAGGGGAAGGTTTATAGCTAAAGCCAAGAGTTCGATTTTCACAACTCCATCTTCTTCAAGGCATAGACAAGATTCACCACCATCTACCCCTAGCCTTAAGATTTTTGGAATTCAAGGAGCAGCTGAACTAGAGGATTCTCCTATACCACCTACTAAATCTCATTTAGAAAAGGAAGAGACTCCCTCTCATCCTCCCTTGATAGAAGAACCAGAGGACTTTAAGGAATCTAAAGAAACTATCATGGCAGAGGAAATAATAGATGGATTTAGAGGTAGAGGTAGAGGAGGAGGAAACAATGGAGACAACAATGGTGAAGGTAATAATTGAAGAAATAGGAAAGGAGACAACTTGTTTGGATTCCCTATAGTTGATGAGGAAACTCATACAACAATGAAAAATATCTCACCATCTGTCCTCCCCAACTTTTATGGATTGCGAAGTGAGGATCCTGAAACATTTCTATTTGAGTTTGAAGTCGTGTGCCGAACCTATGACTATATGGAAGACTCTCAAAAACTCAAATTGTTTCCTTCAACTTTGAAGGGATCTGCTTTGAAATGGTTCATGGGATTAGCCACTCAATCTATTAGGACTTGGAATGATATGAAACAAACATTTTTGGATAGATACTTGGACTATTGTATGCCCACCAATCACAAGGATGAGGCATTCAAAATGATGCAAAAAGAAGATGAAAATTTGGAAGACTTAATTGAAAGATTTCAATACAACTTGAAAAGAGCAAAGATGAGCAACTTAGATAATGAAACCTTGAAAGCCCTCCTATTAAAAGCTATTAGAGATGAATGGATAGACATTTTAAACATGATGGGGAAAGGAGACATTTCTCAACTTCCATTTCGTGATATAACAGAACTATGTATCCATCTCTCAAGGGGAAAATCTAAAATAGGAAAAGGGCCTAGGGATCCTTCTCTTATTAGGGCTAACAAATCTGCAACCGGATCAGTAAGTAGGGCAGAGATTGGTAATATGCTTGATGAGTTCAAAACTGATATCTTAGGGAGCCTTAGTGAACAACTAGACACCCTTAAAATCCAAAACAAGCAGAAAGCAGAAAAAGACGCTTTAGCCATCTTTTGTCCGAAATGTAGGAAGAAACATGCTTTAAGGGAATGTCCCTTGGATGCAAAAGTTGTAGAAACATGTATGATTTGCTCATAGAATCATGAGATCAAGGATTGTCCTTCAATTCCTGGACTCAAAGCTGTTTTTCAAGAAGACCCAAATTCAGTAGAATCTCTCTGTTTTGTTGCAAGAAGACCTTGGCAGGGACAACAAACTCAAGGGTTTAACAACCGTATGAATCTTCAAACCCCACCAAATTGGAATCATTGGCAACAACCTTGGCCCCAACATTAGAATCCATATCAGCCATGGGTACAAGGGATGCAAAATCCTTATGGGAGATTTTCTCAATTTTATCAATATCCTCCATCTTTTCAAAATCAACAAGCTCCACAACTTCCAAACCCAAATCCACAACTTTCATTTCCATTTCCACAACAACAACCTTCTCAACAAAATTCAAATCCTCAACTCATGCTTCCATACCAACAAAATACAAATCAACTTCCAGCTCAGCCATTGCCAAATCCTAACAATAAGAATCCTCAGAATACTTACATGGTAGAAGGACAACAATTTCCTACCTATATGATTGTTCCTCTCAATGATGTACAACTCAGATCTGGTAGAGTTTTAGAAAAACCTTCTATAGATATTCAAGAGAAAGATACCTCTGAGGAGGATTCTCTTAAAGTCAATGAGGATTCTGAGGAAGCATCTCTTCAAAATTCAAACATTCAAAAAGAAAAAGAAAAGTTAATACCCACAACTCCTATAGTTGAGCAACCTGCATCTTCATCTACACCTCCTTTTCCTGAAAGACTACAAATTGACAAGGGGGTGGAAAAACAAATCTTGTTGCCTAACTATGATTTTCTAGATGAATTGAAGAATGTTTGTATCAAGATTTCCTTGTTACAAGCCATTCGAGAGATTCCTATTCTAGCAAAAACAATAAAGGAGTTGAGTTTCAAAAGACCAGGAAGGAAACTAAAAGACACAAGAAGAATCCACCTGGTAGGAAAAATTGCAGATATTATGATGGGAAAAATCACCATGCAGAAGTATGTAGATCCAGGAAGTCCAATTGTCAAGACACATAGAAATGGGATAGAAATTCCAAACACATTGATTGACTTAGGGGCTGCTATTAACATTATGAGTAGACAGACTATGGACCAGCTAAAACTTCCTAACCTTCTTTTTACACCTACTTTACTGCAACTTGCAGATCGATCAATTATTAAACCATATGGTGTATTAGAAGATATTTCAGTCTCCTTAGATTCTTGGGAATATCCGGTATATTTTATGATTTTGACTCCCAAGAGTAATCTAGGAGGGCACCCATTTATCTTAGGAAGACCTTGGCTAGCCACAGCTGATGCTTTCATTAGTTGTAGATCTGGGGATATGTACATTTCTAATGGTAATTCGACAAAGAAATTCAATTTGTATCCTCCAGCAAAAGCAATTACAGAAGTAGGAGACAATGAATGGGTCGATGATGAGGACATTATACAACCTGTCTTTACCATTTCGGAAATTAGTGAGGATAGTCAAATTCTGAATACATTAGAAAATTTTGAGATATCTTCAGAATATGACCCCACACAATTTCAGTTGGAATCTGACATAGAATATTTATCATCAAGACAAATGTCTCTTTACTCTATGGAAGAATTTGGTAGTTCTACCATTGAGATTTTTCCAAGAAAAACATTGAATATCAACAAACATTTGGAAAAGTCACAACAAGAAGGACTAACCAAAATCTTGCAAAAACATTCTACTGCATTTGCATGGGAGTATACTGACATGAAAGGTATTGATCCTAAGACTTGCATCCATCATATCTATATCGAGGAAAACAGTAGACCAATCAGACAACCTCAAAGAAGGATGAATCCAAATCTTAGGGAGATAGTGAAAGAAGAGCTCCAAAAACTACTCAATGTAAACTTCATTTATCTAATTTCAGATAGCCGATGGGTTTCTCCTTTGGTTATAGTACCTAAAAAGAATGGTAAATGGAGGGTATGCATTGATTACAGGGAATTGAACAAAGCAACTTTTAAGGATCACTTTCCTTTGCCTTTTATCGATCAGGTATTAGATACATTAGCAGGTAAAAAGTACTTTTCATTTTTGGATGGTTTTAGTGGTTATAATCAAATTCAGGTAGCACCTGAAGATCAAGATAAGACCACATTTACTTGTCCATGGGGAACTTTTGCCTACCGAGTGCTTCCTTTTTGGTTATGTAATGCACCTGCAACATTCCAAAGAGCAGTACTAGGAATTTTTTCTGATCTAATCCATGATTGTGTAGAGGTTTATATGGATGATTTTACAGTTTATGGTAATTCATTTGAAGAGGCATTAGAAAATTTGGAAAAGTTTCTTATAAGGTGTAAAGAAACAAACCTTTCATTAAGCCATGAAAAATGCTTTATGATGTTTACTGAAGGGATTGTTTTAGGACATCATATTTCAGGAGATAGGATTAAAGTTGATAGATCAAAAGTTGAAGTCATCTCCAAGTTACCCATTCCAAATTGTCAAAGAGATGTTAGAAGTTTTCTGGGATTTACTGGTTACTATAGAATATTTATAGAAAACTTCACTAAAATAGCATCTCCACTTTTCAAATTGCTTACAAAAGACTGTGAATTTAAATGGGATCCTGATTGTCAATCAGCCTTTGAAACTTTGAAAACAAGAATATCTGAAGCACCTATCTTCAGAGGACCAAATTGGAAACTCCCTTTCCATATTTCTACGGATGCTTCAGATACAGCTCTAGGAGCTGTGTTGGGTCAAAAAGATTTAGTTCCTTATGCCATTTATTATACCAATAAAAATTTGACTCCCACAAAGTTGAACTATACTGTGACTGAAAAAGAGTTTTTAGCTGTTGTTCATGCAATTAATAAGTTTAGACATTACATAACAGGCTATGAAACTTTTATTCATACTGACCATTCTGTAATTAGATATTTAATGAACAAACCTGTTACTAATGGCAGAGTGACAAGATGGCTCTTACTTTTGCAAGAATTCAATATTACTGTGTTGGATAGACCAAGAAAACAAAATACAATAGCTGATTTCTTGTCTAGGATTCAGAATACTAAAGAAGATTCTCTTGTAGAGGATAAGTTTCTTGATGAATACTTGTTTGCAGTAACTATTAAGACTCCTTGGTATGCAGATATTGCTAACTATTTGGTTACAGGGAAACTGCCTTCACATTTATTTCCAAATGAAAAACGAAAAATTATTCAGGAGAGTTCAAAATATTCATGGATTTCTAATGAATTGTTTAAAACAGGGCCAGATCTTGTGATCAGAAGATGTGTTAGGGAAGATGAAATGCCTGATATTCTTAAGGCATGTCATGATGAACCATGCGGCGAACACTTTGCAGACAAAAGGACGGCCTATAAAATCCTCTCTTTAGGATATTATTGGCCTTCCCTCTTCAAAGATGCAAAAAAATATGTCAAAAGGTGTGATAGCTTCCAAAGAGTAGGGAAACCTACCCTTTCAAATGAAATGCCATTGCAAATACAGGTACTCATTGAACCCTTTGAAAAATGGGCTTTAGATTTCATTGGACCTATTAATCCACCATTTAAGCAAAAGAAGTATATATTGGTTTGTACTAATTATGTTACTAAATGGGTAGAAGCCAAAGCATTAGTATCTGCTACTGAAAATTCAGTTGTTCATTTTCTTTATGAGGATATTTTTACTCGCTTTGGTGTTCCAAGAGAAATTGTGACAGATCAAGGAAGCTAATTCACATCCAACTTGGTGGAGAAATTGATGGAAGAATACAAAATCAAGCACAGAAAATCTACTCCTTACCATCCGCAAGCAAATGGTCAAGTGGAGTCTACAAACAAAGTTCTTGAAAGTATCATCACCAAAAATGTTCATCTACATAGAAGAGATTGGGCAGAAAGGCTTCCTGAAGCCTTGTGGGCCTACAGAACTACATGGAGAAATACAACAGGACATTCTCCCTATGAACTTGTTTATGGGAAGGAAGTCCTGCTCCCCATTGAGTTCCAAGTCAAGACCTTTAAGATAGCAGTTTAGTTGGGGATGGATCTATCAGAAGCCGAAAATCATAGAATGGAGCAATTAAATGAGCTAGATGAGATCAGACAAGAGGCAATTCTAAGAACCGATCTAGTTCAATATCAAAGAGCTAAATGGCATGACAAGTACATCAAAGGGAAGA
Source organism: Pinus albicaulis (assembly GCA_034641835.2). Classification (NCBI taxonomy): domain Eukaryota; kingdom Viridiplantae; phylum Streptophyta; class Pinopsida; order Pinales; family Pinaceae; genus Pinus; species Pinus albicaulis. The sequence goes on from CM076570.1 coordinate 1,382,590,914, forward strand.
AGTTTCAAGAAGGAGATTGGGCATTGTTATTTGATTCCAAGTTTAAAGATTTTAAAGGAAAATTTCAGACTCATTGGCTTGGGCCATATGAGATTGACAAGATCTTTAGCAATGGAGCGGTAAGAATCAAGACCATTGATGAGTTTTAAACTCCTCTTATTGTGAATGGCCACAGATTGAAAGTTTATCATAAGCCACTCTCAAAAGAGGAATTTGTCAAAATGTTTCAAGAAAATTCTGCAATCAGGCTGGTACAGAATAATTCTTCTTCTCCACCAGCCTAGCTTTTGTTCTTTTCAGTTAAAAAAAAAAAAAAAAAATTGTATAAGCCTGAAAACCAATCACTGATTGGCAGTCTTATACAGAAAATATTGGGTGAAAATCAGGAACACCTGACACCCTATATTTTCCAAAAAATCTCTCTTTCATTTCACAAGTTTTGTGACCACCCACTCCATTCCATTCCACTTCATTCCACTTCATTTCACTTCATTTCACTCCATTCCACTCCATTTTATCTATTTCATTCCATTTTCACCAATAAAATTCTTTTTCATGACCATTTCCATCTAGTCATTTGTCATATGTTCATTTTCATTCACCCAAATAATAGTTGTGTCAGTTTCCGCAGCTGACACCAGTTTCCGCAGCCAGAAGCAGATTCCACAGCTACCACTCTGTTTTCAAAAGAATGTACAGCCAAATGTTATTTCCATAATCATGAAATTAAATGCAGGTGAGAGGACCAATTATGAAGACATGGGGCATTCAAGATACCAATGAAGAGCAACTAATTGAAGACCAAGGAAAAAGGAAAAGATTCCAAGGTATGAGTAAAAATTCATTTCAAATAGCATTGAAAACACATTTTTATATAGTTCTAAACCATAAGCTCCATCCATTATGTGCAATGATTATATTGACAAACTCCGTAACCCTTTCACGATCTCCATATGATCCTTCCGCATTCATTTTCAAACGGTCCCCATAATTAAACCTCCGATCTTCACTCAAACTCCGATACTCCAGCTGTGACAATGAGACGTAGTTGATTTGACTACGGCTTCTTACAGCCGCATAAATCCATAACCGTTGTTTAAACGTGCTCATATTTATTTTGCAGCCATCAAATTTCAAAACACTGCCGGATGTATTGTACTCCTCTTATTGTTATGTTAATCTCACAGCCGTATCTCTGTCGTGCTCACGAAACCCCTCTCTGTTCCGCCTCACTCCATTTCGTTCTCTGTTACGCTACAGCCTGTATACCCACTCTCTGATATCTACCTACAGTCATTGTGCTCATTTCCGTGCATTCAGCCGTTCTATTTCCATTGAACCCTCACGCAGGAAAATTTTTGAAGAGCAGAAAGAAGGATGGGTAAATTGCTAAGAGCAGAACCAGAAGGACTTAAATTCATGGAAGGATATCCGCAAGTAAGGGATATATTGAAGAAAGAAAAGTGGCTGCGGTTTATCCAAAAGTTCAGAGGCTATCATAAAGAAGTGACAAAAGCATTTGCAAGGTCGTTCAATGGCCTGGAAGTAGAGATTGGAGACCTTAAGTTTGCGGTGAACGAGGCATCTATAGCAACTGCCACGGAACTTCCTCAAGAGGGTGAGCGTTGGTTTAAGAATAAAAGCATTAGTGATGAAGCCTAGAGAATAATCTTACGAAACCAAGGTATGGACATAACTATTTTTAAAAGAGGAATTCTTGTTCATGCATTGAAAGAGGAATGGGCTACTTTGCTGCTAGTTGTTCAAAAATTCATTACCCGTGAAGGCCGTTTTGGGTCCATGTATATGTACCATACCAGATTGCTGATGAATTTTCTAGATAATCAAACTCTCAATCTCCCATATTTTCTATTAAATAGTTTGAAGAAAATGTTTGTGACTGTTCAGAAACATTTAGGAGATGTAGAACCACATCTATATCACCACGGTCTTGTAAAAATTTTGATTGAAAAAGAGTTAAAGGAGAAGGAAGACACATGGGAACAATTTTTTATTAGAAATTTCTTTGAGGAACCTCAGGAAATTCCTGAAGGTAGCACATCAAGAAGGAGTAGGAGAAAAAGAATAAATGATGAAACTCAAAGTACTCCTACTCAAGAAATTCCCGAAGGTAACACATCAAGAAGGAGTAGGAGAAAGAGAACAAATGATGAAATTCAAAATACTCCTACTACTACAATTGAAAGAACTGATAGGGAAGAGAGACTGTCAAAGAGGAAGAAGAAAGAAACTAAGGGTAAAAAGCCAATAACATCAAAAGAGAGAAAAAGTATTGAGGCTATACATCAAACCCCTTCTTCCAAAGAAGAAGATCATCAAGTGCTATCTGAAAGATTGGTTCATCTTCAAGAACAGTTATCTATAACCAAGAAGAAAGAGAAAGGAAAACAAAAGCAAAAAGACAGTGGTCCACAGCGTGTGAGAAGAAGTTCCAGACTTAAGGGCAAATTGAGGAAAACGCAAATGAAAGGACCCCATTTCATCGATTTGGGAGAAGAAACATCTGAACAATCCCCAGCTGACCATAGTCCATCTCACTCTCAGTCAGTTAGTGAACCTGTTTCATTTCATTCTCAGTCAGACATTGAACATAGTCCATCCCATTCTCAGCCAGATGTTGATGTGAACCCTTCTCAGCCAGATTTTGAAGACAACTCTCCTTCACGGCATTTTGGGGACAACCCAATAAAAATGACACCTAATATAGACCCCAAGCAGCAAGAAGTATATGATTATATAGAATCTTTAGAAAAAGCAGCTACAGGTCCCAGTACTTCGTCCATTCAGCCTCACACAGTACAAGATGATTTAGTCCAATCACTGAAACAGGAAGTCTTTGAGCTAGAGCTCTTAAATAGACACATTAAAAATGAAAATGAGACATTGAAGGAACAAAGAAAATTGGACAAAATCATTCATGATAATACCATGCTACATCTGGGAATATGGCAGAAGAAGAACAAGAAATTGAAAAGGAAATGCCAGAAGTTAAGCAGAGCACTGGTTAATATCAAATTTAGATGCTTAATGAAAAAGCCCAGGATGTTAGCAGCACCAAGGAAGAAGAGGAGAGGATTGGATGTACTGGCTAAAGTGTCAAGGCATATGAACTGAAGAAGGATTATCAAAATTTTGGTTGCATGAGGACATGCAACACCTTCACAGTGGGGGTATGTTGAGTCTCAAATCTGCATTCTTCTTATACATCTTCCTAGACCTTTTTCATTCACCTGAGCCTTCCAAGTTGTCAATATCATTGTATATTAATTGAAAAAGAGCATCTAAAATGGTTTTTAACTATATTTTTGTGTCTGCTGTTTGATTTAGATTTTGCTCATTTAGCTGCGGAATCTTGCCACTTTCCGCAGTTGCTGCAACTTTCCGCAGCCATTTTGTGAAACTCTATGTTACAGGTGTCTTCAGGTAAAATGAGCCACATGGGAAAGTCAGAAATGATGTGGATATGGATCGTGTCCTATTGGCTCAAGAAAATTCACTTAAGGAAGCTGCGGTCAAAGGTGGCCAAGTGGGAGTCAACCGTAGAGTCCCACGGTGACAGGACTTTGTTTCTCGTCACGTGAAGATTTATATGGCCGTTTCTGAATTTCGGGAGACAAATCAACACCTGTACATGGATCCATAAGCAGAATTCAACATCCACTCTTCATAGATTTACTCCTCAACGCGGCCATGCTCCTAGATCTCTGAACGTAATGGTTTACGTGTTCTCTATCAGCTCAAACTTTAGGGAATTAGTTATATTTCCTTTGTTATAAATAATGCGTTTGCATACGCATATTAGATTAGTCTCTATTAGTCTCCATTAGCTTCCAGATAGCTCTGTAATGTAATTACGTTGCCACTATGCCGTAATATCACCTTTCTGTTATGACTGCATTTTAATATATAAGAAGACTCTGTTTCCAAGCGTAATTCGTACTTGAAGTCTGTTGCCAAGGCTGGTGTAGAGGGCCCCTGCACACGCTGAGGTTTTGTGCATTATTGTATAGTTCTTGTTTTATTTCTTTAAGCTCATTGTGTCATAATTCATTCATGTGTTTATACATTGCATCTTTCATGGTATATATGCTTCATTTCTGTTTATAATCTTTCATGCTTTACATCTTGCTTCTGTCCATAATATTTCATGTTTTATGTTATTGTTAACTGATCAGTGTTCTTGTTTCAGGTTATAAATAGGCAGCCCGGGCATTTGCATAACTTTTTGACTAATGACATGGAATTAATATTGTTCTGCTGCTAATTTACTTTTTGTTTAATTCTATCACTGCTTTGTTTAATTCAGTCTTGCACATTTGTTTCATTAGTTAGATTTAGATATATTAAATTGCTCATGTCATTTTCAGTTACCTCCGAAAGCCACAACTGGACTGATGGTGAGGGATTGAATTATGAATGTGTAGTTTGATATTAGTTTACTTTCTGCATATTAGATATATTAAATTGCTCATGACATTTTCAGTTACCTCCGAAAGCCACAGCTGGACTGATGGTGAGGGATTGAATTATGAATGTGTAGTTTGATATTAGTTTACTTTCTGCAAGTTAGATATATTAAATTGCTCATGACATCTTCAGTTACCTCCGAAAGCCACAGCTGGACTGATGGTGAAGGATTGAATTATGAATGTGTAGTTTGATATTAGTTTACTTTCTGCAAGTTAGATATCAGGTTACTCAAGTTGTTTATGGTTACCTCCGAAAATCATAGCTGGACTAATGATGAGGGATCAGAAGATAAGTTGATGTAATTTGATTCAGATTTACTTTGTTGCAACTTTTGGATTTCTTTCAGCATAGTTTCTTTTGTGTTTGAACAGCAGCAAGAATAATGAGTTTCATGATCGTAGTTCATTGCTTGTTTGACTAGAGTAGTGATGCAATTTCATTTTCTTTGAAGAATTAATTTTGTCATTGTGTGTTTTTAAAATTCTTTTGAAGTTTGGAAAATCATTAGAAAGACATTGTTGTCTTGAATATTTGTCTCCATCCTTGTCTTTTAGAATTTCATAAAAATATCCAAAAACAACCAAAAAGTAAGAGATAGGTTATCTTGCACATATAGTGCGCCACACTTCGCCAGCTTACGAATCCCGGATTGACAAATTAAATGTAGCAATTTAGGACACACTAAATTGACCAAACACCCTCTGCCTTCTAGACCCTAAATTAAGATTGAAAATCTTCAATATTAAACACTGAATTCCTGGATCTTCCACTGATACTCCTCGCTGCAACATTAATGTATTCATCTGCAAAAATCTACGCTTTGAATAACTCTGGAGAGTTTGATATATTTTAACCCTTGCTTCTTTAATAGAAGTCATGTCGCCATAGCATCCCAAGATTTCCTTCATAAATTTTGCCTCTGAAAAATTTATCCTTTGACGCATCCTCAGCTTTTGTGATGGATGCTGCAAATTATGACAATTCTCCGTCGTTGTCAACCTGCAAAACACACAAAGCTATGAAGAAAACAAATGCATAGGGGACGACAATGCAACGAAAGCGACTGTGTAACAGAGCGACGTGATGAAGCGGCGGAAACATGCAGGGTGGTGACGAAGAAAACGGAGTGGAAATAATGGCGGAAGGGATGGACAGATTTTATAATGCGGAACATTAAAATATAACGTATGACTGAAATATATAAATGGCGGAGGAAGAGATGCGATAACACGTGGGATTATGACGTGGAGGAAGACCGGGTCAATAGCGGGGATGATGAAATCTTGGCCATCCAATCTCAGGAGGAGATCGACGGTTGAAAGAGCATCAGGGCGATGGACAGTGGGCCAGGGGCATGATTTGCCTGTGATTAAACCTCATGCAGCTTAGAAGCGTGATGGTCGTTGGATGGAGATCTCCAGATCCGATGGCTGATAGCGATATCGCTGGGCGTCGTGATCCGAACAATAACGCGTGATGAACGACGGTTTTGAAACCGTACGCTGGGACACGCGGCGCGAAATGTATGGAATCGCTGGCCCAATGGAAATTATCGCCTACCGCCGAAAGGCGGTGCGATATAAACCACCGGGTTTTGAACATTGTTTTGGGCGCGGGGACCACCAGGATAGGCGCATCGCGAACCGTTGATTTCACAGTTTGATCGGACGACTGAGATACGGTTTTGGCCGATGAATGGAGGATCGCGAATGTTGTTCGATCTGTACAGATCAACGGCCAAGGGCGCGCCCGATATACATACACGATAAGCCCCTCCGGTTTTAGCACTTGGTCTAGTGCCCAGGTTTCATGGAGAACGGGACGGAGGAGGCTAAGCGTTGAATATATTTAAACGCGGGGTTTTCTCGGCCTTTTGGTGCATTTTGGTTTCAAAGGAGGGGAACGATAGGTAGAAGATGGGTTTTTCAGGCCAAACAAATGGGATTTGAGGAATTTTAAAGGGGACTGGCTTGTCAAAATTTAATAGAATGCTGACAGAATGCTGACAGGGTCAACATTGGCTCCACCTGGGGATGGCACGTTCATCCTTGGACGTGTCGAGAACTCGCAAACCTTCCTGATCATCATGTATGTAGACTTTGCTCTCCAGCACCTCCATTTTTCACTTTATGATTCATAATGCCACTCCCATTATTCAAACGAAAACAAAAAGGAAACTATTATACAATATAATACATCAGTTTGCCTTTGCTTGAATCAAAACTGAAAGTAGGGCTTGAGGAATTGACCGTTTATAGGGGCATCCAGCAAGTTGCCCTGTAAATTCTCCAACCTGAAAGTATTATTGCCCCCCTGTTCCACGATTTTGAAAGGACCAAACCAGAGGGGGTCGAATTTACCATGTTTTCCTTTTTCGGCTCTTCGTACATCCCATCTTAGCACTAGGTCGCCAATCTACAATTTCTTATCTTTTACATGCTGACCAAAAATGTGTTTCATTTTCTCTTGATATTCTATTAACCTCTGATTCACCTGGCCCCGTGTTTCTTCTAATTCCACCAATTGATTGATTCTATCATCAGGTTCCTCCTGGCTTTCTTGCATGAAGCGGGCCACTGGTAAAGCCAGCTATACAGGGAAAACTACTGCTCGTCCATATACCAATTCATAGGGAGATTTCCCAGTTTCTCTCTTGCTGGTGATTCTATTAGCCCATAGAGCAAATTTCAATTAGGAATCCCAATTCTTCTGATTTTCATTGATAGTCTTCTTCAAGGCCCTCACCAAAGTTTTATTTGAAGACTCTGCCAAGCCATTTCCCTGTGGATATTAAGCTGTAGAGTGGTTCAGTATGATATTGTATTGCTGGCAAAAATTCACAAATTTTGCAGACTTGAAGGCCTGTGCATTATCAGTCACTATCTTAGCAGGATAGCCAAACCTGGATATGATGTTTTCCTCCATGAAATTGATGATCACAGTATCTGTAGCATTCCTTGCAGGTATGGCTTCCACCCATTTGGTGAAATAATCTGTGGTTGTTAATATCCATTTATGTTGTCCACTCGATAGGGGATGTATCTCACCTATAAAATCAATTCCCCACTGTTTGAATGTTCCATCCACATGCACTGGAATCAGGGGAAATGGTGTTGATTTCTGTCTCTTAGCAAATTTCTGACATTTATCACATGCTCTTACTCTAGCAAAAACATCTCCAAAAAGCTTTGGCCAATAGAAGCCAGCTTTCAGGATTTTATGAGCTGTGGCCCTCCAACTGTAATGACCTCCAAAGATCCCTTCATGAAATTCTGCTATGATACTCTTGACTTCATTTTCTGTGAGACACAGGAGTAATATGCCTGAGGGGTCTCGCCAGTATAGTCGACCATTGGAGACTATATACTTCTGTGATTTTAATCTCAGCGCTCTGTATTTAGTTTTATCACAATTTGGGGGACAGCTGAGTGTAAGGAGATATTCTACTATCTCTTTGTACCATGAACTGGTGAGGTACTTTATATGTGTTTCTGGAGTAGCTACCCCAATTCCATGTCGTTCTTCTTTCTCCTCAGATTCATCACCTGCTATAATGGACAAATTTATGCCCAGGGCTTGATAGTTTGATTCAGATAACATTTTGGCAAGCCCCTATCCTTTGATCAGCTTAGTAGGGCGGATGTCTAAGTCATACTCCTGTATTTTGGCAATCCACTTGACCCTTTTTCCTTCACTATCTCCCTGAATAAGGATATCTTTTACGGCAGCTGCAGGTACAAATGCAGTGATGAGGGACTGTAAGATATATACACGGAATGCTTTGAGGAATTTCACTAGGGCGTATGCTTGCTTCTCCAATATGTTGTATTTTAATTCTTCATCACGGAGCACCTGACTGAAAAAGGAAATAGGCCCACTCATATCCTTCATCATTTTTCTGCAACAAAACTTCTGCTATTGTATGAGGTGATGCAAAAGAAAAATCATGAAAGGTTTATCATAATCTGGTCCAGCCAGCACAGGGGCTTCTGTAAAGGCATTCTTTATCTTGGTAAATTCCTCCCGTGATCCTTGTGACCACTTTACCTCATTATCCTTCTTCAGCATATCTGTTATATGCCTAGCTATCTCAGCATAGTTAGGGATAAACCTTCTCAAGAAATTAATGCGCCCTAGGAATAATTGTACCTTTTTCTTATTTCTGGGAAAAGCGATACCATTTATAACCTCTACCCTCTTAGAGTATATTTTCACCCCATCCTTAGTCACAATATGGCCCAAAAGCTTTCCCTCTTCTAATGCAAATAAAGACTTTTAAGGATTCAAAGAGAGACCATACCTTCTACATTTTTCAAAAGTTCTCTGCAGATGTTCAATATGCTCAGCATCATTCTTGGAAAATACAGTGATATCATCGAGGTAGACCACCAGGAATTTATCTTGCTCTCCCACAAAAGCAATATACATTGCCCTCTGAAAAGTGGCCCCTGCATTAATCAATCCAAAAGGCATCCTGGCATACATAAATGTACCCCATGGTGTGGTGAAAGCAGTCTTCTTTTGATCCTCTGGAGATACAGTCAGCTGGTTATAACCAGAGAATCCATCCATCATTGACATCCTGGAAGATCCAACCACCTTCTGCAGGATGTGATCCATCTTGGGTAGTGGATAATTATCCTTTAAGGAAGCTCTGTTTAAATTTCTAAAATCCACACACAACCTTATTTCTCCATTCTTCTTTCGTACAGGGACAAGGTTTGCCACCCAATCAGAGTATCTCAATGGTACAATTATTTTGGCCTTCAACAGCTTCTTGATTTCTTTCTCAATAGAAGGCAGCAGCAGGGGATTGATTTGTCTGAGCTTCTGCTTATGGGGCTTTGCATCTGCCTTCAGTGGAATTTTGTGTTGCATAATATTGATATCAAAAGTTTTCAAATCCTGATAGGACCATGCAAAAACGTCCTTGTAAGACTGAAATAATTTCTAATATAGCTTTTTATATTCTCCGGGGATTTTCGTGGACAATTTTACAATTTTGGGGTCAGCCTCAGTACCCAAATTCAGTTCTTCTACCTAATTTTATTCTACCACTCTGTTTGGCTACAACGGGACATCATTCTTATCAAATAATCTTTCTAGAGGTACCAACCCTCTAGGTATAATGTTTCCCTTTAGCTGCAACACTTTGTTTCTTGCCACTTTCTCCTCCCAATTTCTTTTTGAAATATCTTCAGATTCCACCTCTTCCTCATCATCAATCTCCATATTGGAGAATTCCCCCACTGTTTCCAGGAATCTCTTCATCTGCTCTTCATCTTCAAACACCTGCCAGTGTTTTATATTATCCGGGATTGAAGGCCGATAACGCACCTCAACTTCATATCTTAAAAGAGGATTCTGAGGTGGTCAAAATGTACTAGCAGCCACAGCAAGGGAATTAGCCATCCTATTATGTTCTCGGTGAATGAACTGGATATTGAATGCCAAGAATAATTTTTCTACCATGTCCCAAACTTCATTCCTATAAGCCCTTAGCCGAGGATGTTTGGTCTGATAGTGGTTCTTGACTTGCCTGACCACCAGTTTCGAATCTCCCAGAACTCTTAAGATTTGTATGTTCATATTCCTGGCTGTCTGCAATCCTAACAGAAGTGCTTCATACTCAGCCACATTATTAGTGGCTTCATATTCAAGCTTGAAGGACAATGGAACCCATTTTCCTGTAGGAGAGATTAATAACACTCCAGCTCCATTACCTTCTTTAGAATTTGCTCCATCAAAATGGAGTGTCCAGATTCATGTTTCCTGACTCTCTAAAGGTTGCTCATTCTTGATCTGGCAGAAGGATGGTTCATGAGCATAATATTGATCTTCTTCCAGCATCAAGCATGCAAAATCTCCTTCCTTACTGTAGACTGGTGAATTTACAGAATTGTCAGCCTTAGTCACCATCTTAACAAATCTAGTCTCCCTGTACAATATCCTCTCTTGGCCACCAAAAACTAGGATGGTGGCATATGTTAAATCCATCTTGAGTGATCCACCAATTTTTTTTCCCCAAGACCTTGATAGCAACATACCGAAACGAGATGGGATGTCAGCCACCACGATTTCCATTACCACACTTTTTGCTGGGATTTGGGCCAAATTGACTACCAAATCCTTGACCATCCCCAAGCATTTAACTCTTTTGGAGTCAAATGAATAGAGTTCTTTGTATGGATGGGTGATTTGTAGTCCTAGTTGTTCCATGACTGACAGAGGCATAAGATTGTGGGAAGCTCCAGAATCTAGCATATAGTTATGTAGTAGCAGGTCATGAATCACTAGAGACACATAGAAGGGAGGAGTAGAGGGATCTAACTCCTCAACATGTGGGCCAAAAACTACCATGGGTATTTCTTCTTGAAGGTTGAGACTATCTGGGATGATTGGTGCTTCCGGAGGGAGCATGAAAGAGGTGACTTGAGATTGATATGCTAGCTGTTTCAACAGTTCAGTTAAGGGGACTGGGATTCTGACTTTCTCAAGTTCTTTTTGCAGACTGAAAACAGGAGAAGACTTTTCTATTACAACTTCTTGTGACTCTTTATTTTCAGCTGGGGGTTTAACTTCTTTAGTCACATACTTGACATTAGGGGGAATGACTGCTTTGGAAGAGGAAGGAGTTTGATCATTAGACTACAAAGGTTTGTTTAGAGGTCCCTTACCTTTGTCTGTGGCTTTCTACATTGTTGAATCCTCCTGAGCAGGTGATTCCTTCTGGGGTAGCTCTTCTTCTTGCTCTTGGGTACGAGTCCTCTTCCTAGAAGATCTGAGATCATATCTTCTATTGAAATGTGCTTGCATGAAATCATCAAATTTCTTACAATAATGATCAATTTCTTCTTCTTTTGTGTCTCTGATCTTTTCTTCTTCTTGCAATGAGCACCCAGCTTCATCATTCCCTTACAAAGGGCACTCTTCTCCATCACTATTTGAAAAGGCAAGATTTGCATCCTCTAGCCCATAGGCAGTATCATTAGTAGGATCATCTGCTGGACCTTCCAGGTACAATGGGTGTGGCACTTGATCTTGTTGTTCCTTTGCTTCCCTTGGCAAAATTTGCAAGGGTGGTTTCCTATACTGAGGATTGTAACCTCTGTTTGGAGCGCTCTAGAAATTCCTGAAAGCTGAATTCTTGGCCTCCAACTCAAGCTTACCCAACTTATTAGTAAGGTTGTTGATCTTTTTGTTCACTTCTTCGATTATGCTAGTACTGGAGTCCTTGTCTTGGCTAGAAGTAGACACCTCTTCTTTTCCCCTTCTTCTAGCATCTTGTTCGGATTTTCCTTTTGATTTACCAGTGGAGGCAAATTTTGCTTCCAACTCTAGTGCATGTGCCTGAGCATCATCCAGAGTAGCAGGCTTTCTTTCTCTGAGAGAGAAACCAAATTCTGAATCAAAGGCTACTACAAAAACAACTTTAGCGGCAGTTTGATGGGGTTTCATATCAGCAGGGAGACTCAAATACAATTTATTAAACCTCTTGATAAATTCTGACACTCCTTCATTATGTCTTTTATTTAGTGTGTTGAACTCAATGAGACAATTTCCATGATCTTTCTTCTCCCCCCATTTTCTGAGAAAAGTATCTTCCATATTATCCCAAGTGGTAACAGAACGGCCAACCAATGTCTTAAACCATTTTCGAGCTTCGCCATCTAGGGATTGTACAAACAGTCTTAAGACCACATCTAAATGTTCAACATTAAAGTTCTCTGCAAAGGAGAAAAAAGTCTCAAGATGTTTTTGAGCATCAATCTCGTTTTCTCCATTAAATCTGGGCAAGATCTTCAGATAATCTTGGGGCATATCATTCAAAACTTGGGGTAATGCCAAGGGAGCATATTTGTTCATCAAGAAGGCCAGAACATTGGCCATTGGAGGAGGTGGAGGGAGTGCAACCGTTTGATGAGTAAGAGGAGGAGGAGGAGGTGGAAGTAGAGTATGAATAATAATAGGAATATACTCAACTACAGCTTGAGGGGTTGAGGGGAACAAAGGTCTATTAACAGCAGATACTTCGGTTACTTCCTTGACCTCTTCAACCTCAGGAGTAGGATGAAAACTGTTTTTATTTCTAATACCCTCTTGGGGTGAACTATCTGAATAATAGTAATCAGTATCTCCCACAGTGGAGTCGGGATCTGGCACTTGGGATTTTTGAGAAGAAGAAGATGGAAAGTATTCTATAGGCAATTAAGGGGTTTCGGAACAGACTGCTTTTATTTCCCTCCAATTTCTTCTGTGTGAAATCCGGTCAGGGTTAGACACTAAAGGTGTCTTTGTCTTAGACGTATCTGACCTCAGGTGTGGCTTATGAGGAGCCAAGACTGCAAATAGATTTAGCAAATAACAACTGTGGAGTCGCCAAGGTGAGGGATTTACAACTCTCAACTCTCCATGCTCACCTACTTGAAGAGTGAATAAAATTTTGTCGAGGCCCAGGGATTCTGATTTTCTTAAATTCGTCCCCGGCAACGGTGCCAGAAAGATGTTGTAACTCCTAGAGACAGCCTAGAGTTGTGATAGACCAGTGCCTAGGACATCTTAGCATAGCAAGGAGCATATAATATAATGTATGAAGTTGTCAGCTTCGGCTCACATGCTATCTCCTGTAAATAGGGAAATAAAATAGAATGGGACCAGACTCTCAGAAACTGACACAGGAAAAGAGATACTGCGGAGGCAAGATGCAGAACTCCAATACAAAATGAAAAGACAATTCAGAGACAGTTTACTGCAAAGCGGGCCGATTCAGAAATACTTCACAAACATAAATTATCAGAAGGTGTTTGTAGTGAAAGAAATATTGAGAAGATATTAGTTAAAATTGAGCTGATACCTAGATATACAATACCACCATGCATGGGCTTACCAATCTAAGAATCCATACATGATAATAGCATTTTAAAAGCACCCTCCCAAGGCAACTAATATAGCAGAAGTATGGTTAGATGAATAATGGAACAAAATATCATGCATGAGCCATATTTAAAGCGCTTGATTGATCCAAGTATGGGCATCAACTAGGATGAATCCATACCGAAAATCAGTGAGCCACTCGCATTCCAAAACATGATACAAGAAATATGGATGAAATGGAATGTTCTATTAATATAACACAATAAAGAGAGTTACAGACTGTGAAATACCAAAGACCAGAATCCTCTTTGACAGATAGAACACCTCCTCACTAAGACCCTATGGGCTCTGAGTCTTCATACAAAGTGTATACAAAAACCTTTCACTGCATGATTTTCTGATAAAATCTGGAACCCTAAACAATTCGTTCTCCTCGAGTTTTATAGGAGAAACTAAAACCTAGTAAAAGAGGTAGGTGATGAACATTTAATTGTCTCATTAAAACAAAATGGTGAAAAAGCGCCCACCCATAATGTTTGACGGCTCTGTAATGCTGTATGTACTCTGGAGTTTGCTTCATGAAGTAAATGCTGTGGGTGAAAGTCCCTTCAGGAACACTAGAAAGAGGTAAGATCACATAAACATTTTGTCCTTTCCTGAAGGAGAATTCGGCTGAAATGAAACCTGGAGGGTATTGTTTTTTGTGCATCGTATCCTCTGCCTTCTAGACCCTGAATTAAGATTGAAAATCTTCAATATTGAACACTGAATTCCTGGATCTTCCACTGATACTCCTTGCTGCAACATTAATGTCTTCATCTGCAAAAATCTGCGCTTTGAATAACTCTGAAGAGTTTGATATATTTTAACCCTTGCTTCTTTAATAGAAGTCATGTCGCCACAGCCTCCCAAGCTTTCCTTCATAAATTTTGCCTTTGAAAAATTTGTCCTTTAACGCGTCCTCAGCTTTTGTGATGGATGCTGCAAATTATGATAATTCTTCGGCGCTGTCAACCTACAAAACACACAAAGCTGTGAAGAAAAAAAATGCATGGGGGACGACAATGCAACGGAAGCGACTGTGTAACAGAGCGACATGATGAAGCGGCGGAAACATGCAGGGTGGTGACGAAGAAAACGCAATGGAAATAATGGCGGAAGGGATGGCCAGAGTTTATAATGCGAAACATTAAAATATAACGTATGACTGAAATATATAAATGGAGGAGGAAGAAATGTGATAACACGTGGGATGACGACGTGGAGGAAGACCGGGTCAACAGCGGGGATGATGAAATCTTGGCCGTCCGATCTCAGGAGGAGATCGATGGTTGAAAGAGCGTCGGGGCGATGGACAGTGGGCTAGGGGTGTGATTTGCCCGTGATTAAACCTCATTGAGCTTAGAAGCGCGATGGCCGTTGGATGGAGATCTCCAGATCCGACGGCTGACAACGATATCGCTGGGCGTCGTGATCCGAACAATAACGCACGATGAATGGCGGTTTTGAAACCATACGCTGGGACACGTGGCGCGCAATGTATGGAATCGTTGGCCCAACGAAAATTACCACCTACCGCCGAAAGGCGGTGCAATATAAACCACTGGGTTTTGAACATTGTTTTGGGCGCGGGGACCACTAGGATAGGCACATCGCGAACCGTTGATTTCACAGTTTGATCGGACGACTGAGATACGGTTTTGGGCGATGAATGGAGGATTGCGAATGTCGTTCGATCTATACAGATCAACGGCTGAGGGCACGCCCGATATACATACGCAATAAGCGCCTCCGGTTTTAGCACTCGGTCTGGTGCCCAGGTTTCATGGAGAACGGGACGGAGGGGGCTAGGGTCGAAGGGGCTAAGTATTGAATATATTTAAACGCGGGGTTTTCTCGGCCTTTTAGTGCATTTTGGTTTCAAAGGAGGGGAACGATAGGTAGAAGATGGGATTTTTAGGCCAAACAAATGGGATTTGAGGAATTTTAAAGGGGACTGGCTTGTCAAAATTTAATAGAATGCTGACAGGGTCAACAGGGTCATTCGTGAGCTTGGTTAAATATGGTAGATTCAATGCCACTAAGAAGGGTGACTGAGAGTTTGACGCCATGGCAACGTGTGAAGACATGAAGTTCTGGTTAGAACAAGGGTTAGTTTGTGACGTGCCTTGTTGTGAATTCAGTTGGCTTCCCGTATGGGACACGCTCCTCTGCCCCCCAAGGGAAGAGGGGGGAGTGGTGTGGTGTTGGGGTACTGATTAGGGTTCCCAACTAAGGTTGCTCCAAGAAAGGAGGAACCAACTACTATGGCAATGTTCTGTCTTTGACGCCTAAACAGCGAAAGACCTAGAACCCCTCCCGGTAATGGGGGGAGGTCCAAAAGACGCCTGGACCGACGAGGTTCCATTGGAACTATTTGAGAGTCGACCAAGCTAGGTTTTGGAAATTTTTTTGAGGGGATCGAGTCTGTGATCACGACAAATTTATGGCCACATACCTAAAACAAAGTGAAAATGAAATGAATTTTCCCTTTAATTTAATCTATGTGATCAATCAAGCAAAAAAAATGGTTTTGTTTGTTTGTGCGTGATACTCAAAATCCTAGAAGACCTATTACGTCCTCACACACTCAAAAGCAACTGGGCCTTGAGAGGATTTTTTGTGAGTGCTGGCACAACGTCCCGTAAGAGCTGGCGATGCCCCTAGTCAGCTGAAGAGAATCAGCCAAGGTAAGGGTAGAGGGTCTGGCGCTTGCCTACACTGTCACCTATAGGGTAAAGGATGCCCTAGTTTTGGCCACTAAGAACCACCGTCCCACGTGAGAATTCGAGTCTTGGGCTTCTTAGTAGTCAGCTAACAGTATCGAGTATTAGCCGGGTCAGGTAGCCCCAATTGATACTGCACGCACTGCGCCTAAGCCTAACCCCCTCTGAATCGGGTCTCTGCCGTGCTCGGGTTTTCTTTTCCGTGGGCTGATAGGTGGATTTTAAAGCTCCCTAAATACACAACTTCTATGTTTCAATGTGAAGTGTGATCAAGGCAGCTTATTGGATGCCTACTCCCTTGATCCTAACTTAATTTATAAATTCTCTTGTGGCCCCTGTGGCGAGAATTTAGTGAATTGGTTTAAGTTATTTTTAGGTGGCTTTGTTTTCTTAGTGGGTGAATGTATGTGAGTGTATGGTGAACAATCTCATAATTTGAACATATGGATATCGGTGATCCTTTACAAAAGTCCTCTAGTTAAACTATGTGACGTTGTTCCTTGCTCAAATGGAAAGCATTTGCGGATAATGGGCTGCTTCCAAATCTTCCTAGTTAGTCTATGTGAGTGACTAAAGGGAGATGGCGAATCACGAATGTAGAGCATTCATATGCTTGTCTAGGGTCACTGAATGGTGCAAAGACAATAGAGATTACTTGCTCTAATTGGTGATTCAATCCTAGTCCCGCAAGTCCTAAATGCAAAAATTGAATTTAAACTACACAATTTCTACACTAGCTTATGCATATGTGGTCTTGAGCCACTTACTTGGACTAGTTAAACTAAGCGTGCATACCAGAATGTGCAAAAAACATAATTTTTTCGAAAAGCAATGGTTAATTCGCCCCCTACTTAAACTATGTGAACACTTTTTGCAAAAACCAACTTAAATGAAAACTAACAAAATGCCTACAGAAAGCAGCAAAAAGTGAGTTCTCAGAAGCCATGGGGTATCAACACAGGTGTTGGAAGATACATTAGGGGCTGCCCAATACACTTACAATCAGAAAAAAAGTGCAGAAAATAGTGAGAAAAAATCTCTCTACAATTTGCGTGAAAAAACCCTTAACAGGTGCGCCTTCCTGTGCGCAGATCAGTCTTGAATGCACGCAATGCACCTCTATGTGGAAAAACTGTGCGTAGAAATCCTGCAAGTAAAATATTAGGAGCTACCTTCTTCAGTCTGTCACTTCAGTGAGTCTAGGGACTGCAAGAGGGATCAGAGGACTGTCAGCTCCACTCCAGCATAGACAAAGGGTGTCCTGCAAAAGATGACACAACCACATAAAATTGGAACACGTCAGTGGAGTCGCCAATCCTGTTGTAGTGGATTAGTCGCACGGGTCTACGAAATCGCACTAGCTTAGAGAGTGTGGTCTACTCTCTAAACTATTGGTAACAGACAGAAAGTGGGGGAGCTCAAAAGCATAAAACTTAATGGAAATAGTATGCTGAAGTATGCTCTGGTTAAACTAAAACTAAGAACACAAATATACAGAAGCTACATAGAGAGTTTCAAACGATAATAATGCAAACGATGGCTCGATGGCCTCTTCTTATTAAACGTTCGAAATGGAGAAGAAATTTTACCCACTTGCCAAAGGGCCCCTAGGCAATGGCTCTAGGTCCCGATGCAAGGATGTTGCCTTCCAAGCTCTGCCTCTGATGTAGTCTCTCTCTCTCTCTCTGATGTGGTGGACTAAGATGTTGGGTGGCCAACTATCGAGTCCTCTTTAGCTCCAGCTCCGGGTCACACACAATGTTGGTGTTGCTTGGGCAACGTTGGCCAGCATAACACTGTGATCACCCTTTCTTTATCTCTTGGTGGGTTTATATAGGTGAGCTTCAAATCCTCCTTCACTCTCTTGGTACATGATGGATGGTGACCCAAGGGAGAAGTGTGATTCCATTGTGTGCTCAAATATTCTTTTGTCTGCTCACATAATGTCTAAGGAGGCACTCGTGGCTGTCCTTAGGCGGCTTTCAAATAAGGAGTAACTGTCCTTTGCTTGGTGTGGTCTCGGAAAGTGACTTTTTTCCATTTCCAAGAATGCGCGCTTATCGGGCAAAAAGGCACGCAGAAGGTGCTCTTCTCGAAGGGTAAAGCGCGCATTTGAGCATTTATGACTAGTTCAAATTTGATTTTCTCAAAACCTTAGATATTTTTAAATACTTCTTGATTCCATAATGTATTCCCGTCTTGTAAATCCTCGGGCTTGACATTAATTGATGTCGTCTTCTGCTGTACAATTTTCCAGTGTTAACTGTGACTATGTTATTTAAATTGGTTTTTTGACTATATATGGATTCAACACCTTAAAAAAAATGTAAGGGTACTTCCATTGTGCAAAGTTACCCATCAATTTTTTTTTTTAATAAATTATTCCCTGATTTTAAGGAAATTAAACCGAAAAATCCACAAAAAAACCTTCGAAAAATATCAGTAAAAACAACTAATATGGAAAAGTCCATTCCCATACTTTTCATGGAATTCTCAATTGAAATTTATTATTGAATTGGAAATATTATATCAATTCTGAAACCATTATCGTTTGAAAAGCAACTGACCATAAATTTAATGCATTTCGTTGTCAGCGTAGTCGGCCAGCCTATATCATTTCACAACAATAGGATTACGATCAGGTGTATTAGCATTACGCAAAAGTCCATTCCCATATGTTTCAGTGGAATTCTTGATCGAAATTTATTATTGGATTGGTAAATATCATATCATTTCTTAAACCATTATCATTGGAAAAGAAACTAACCATAAATTTAACACATTTCGTTGCCAGCTTGGTCGACCAAGCTGCCTCATTTTATTTCTAGTGTAATCTGGCAACCAATTGAATTTTGTCTCTCCACTTTCCTGCACTGCATTTAAATCAATACATCTTATCTTCGTGTGGCCATACACCAGTAACACATTATCCAAAAATATCCACCGATGCGCAGAAAAAAGTCACTGAATTTTTTAATAGCACATGGATTGACGGGAATTTGAAACACATATCCTTGTTTTAGATAGATAGGCTACTGTCTCGATAACGGTATACTTAATGGCATTTATTGAGTAGCTACGTTTGAAAATCTGAAGCGAGACAACGTGTAACTTTACTCTTCTAATATTATTCACGAACGTGTACTGTACTTCAACGTACATTGCAGTGTTTTGTCAAATCTTACACATGTGATGTAAGAATTTCAGAAGTTTTGGGTTTTACGAAGCCGGCTTTTTGGGGGCAAACTTTCCCATCGACATTCGTTCAGTGATTGCAAAGATCGTGTCAATCTGTGTTTTATTTTGGAATGGTAGTTTAAATTTATAATTGTACATGTATATAAACTCTAACAGTTTACTTATAGAATAATTTTGAACGAATTTTCAAAATTCAAATTTTTTTTAAGCAGTTATCTTTTTTTTTTGACTTCGTAGTTTTGTTTGTTTCTTTGTTTTGTTTTTGTTTTTGTTTTTTTTTTTTTGGTTCATATTCATTTTCTAAAAAAGATATAGCCAGATATATCACTTAGCTTTGGTGGCCTCAACTCGCCTTTCATAGAAATAGGCTATGTTGGCTATCGAATGGTGTGGTATGCCATCTAAAAAGATAGAGTCTTAACTTTGTTAAATTAGGCAAATATGGCCTGAAAATTCACACTTCGCACTCTTTACCATCTTGCCTACATGGCTTGAAAATTCACACTTATAGTCTTTACCATCTTGCCTATCGTATTTACTGAATATTTGAAATTTAAAAGTTATCCCCATATATCTAATACTCAAAAAACAGAGTTAACCATTCACAAATTACTCTACCTCATCTGGGATCGAGGCTGACCACAAGTGTCGGGTCCTAAAGTGCCAACTTGCTCCATTGGCTTGGAAATGCAAGGGATGCAATGCTCGATGCGGTCCATCTGACCATCTTGCTTTCTTAACTGAAACTTAAGCTTATCAAATTCCACCCCGTAGTCCGGAAAGTCCTGGGCAAGAGCCACCAAACTCATTGATATCTATTCAAGAGCTTTTCCAAGACTTCTTTTCATTGACCAATAAAAGAACATGGTGAGGAGCTTTTCCGAGAATTCTTTTCATTGATCAATAAAAGAACATGGTCTCTCTGAATTGAGTGAGACTCCCTCTGGTTTTTCCTGGGTCTGGAATTAAATCTTTCCACTCCTCGATTTCCATCTCTGTCTCCACTTGTTTGTTAATGTCAACCTCCCACTTTTGTATAAGTTGTTGGATCTCTTCTGAGATATTTTCATGGTATGTCGTTGCTGCCTCTTGAATTACGTCGATGGTCGGCCTATGCCCTCTAGGCTTGCTCCGGGGGGAGTTGGGTTTTCCATTGATTGTCTTCCCGTTGTCTCTTCTACCAAAGCCGTGACCACTAGGGCTCTTGGAATGCCCATGAGTAGCAAGACTCCTAGAGCGAGCTGACCCACGAGTCATCCCACTATTCTGTGTCAGGAAACTTGTCCATTTAATCATGTAGAGGCGTAATTTTGTTATAGTTTAAACATTCATGGAACCAAACATGAGTGATAACATACCAAAATTTTCCCATCTTTGTCATCATGTGACTCTGACCCAAGTCGACCTTACCTAGACCCCACGAGCCCAACCCTCTTCCTTTCCCACCCACATACTCCTATGCACACTAGCCCCCCAACATTTACTCCCTGACCCAACTTCTCTATCCTTCTTGGCTTCAGGGGTAACAGAGGATGTGTCGAGGGCTTTAACATTGGACTGCCGAGAATTAACTCCCCCCATCTCCCTGTGCACTGAGTCACTAGCACCCTGATGGAGGATGAATTGTTGATTAATTAGTTTCTCCTCCTCTCTAGATTGCTCTCTGGTCTTATTCACGGACAAATTTTCCCTACACCTCCTAGGTCTAGCCTGGAGGTATCCCTTACCCATCTGACCCTAATACTAAAGCATGCAGTGCCCACCCATCAGACCTACCACAAGCCAGAAAACGAGACCCATTGAAGCTTGATCGTTCCCCCTAACAACATCGACATTATTTTGCCCTCCTCTAACCCACAGGGGCCTATACTAGTCCCTTATGCTCTCGTGTGGATCATTACCAACCCAAAACCTTCAATTTGATAACAATAGAGTGCATAGAGAGGTTAGAGTGACATGCATACCCGAGATTTGCAAAGGAGATCGCGCGTTGGAGGTCCCCAATCCCATGATCACGCCTGCAACGAAACTTACCTTCACAATGAGACCCCCACACTTGTCTCTTCATGGTTTTCATGCTCCTGCACGAGCCAACTTTCCGCCACCTTGCGTGTGCTTGCATGCAGAGATACCACCTCCCACCCTTGCCACTCATGCGAAGGGTGGTGGGCATCATCCCCAATGATCATTAATTCTGATCGGAGGTCGGATCCTCCACATAACACCCCGATCAGGGTTTTTTTATAGTAATTATGATAGTATAAAATTTAAGTTAATTTTAAAAGTAGTTAGTTACATGATTTTTTTATATGTATGTTTATATATAAATATATTTTTAAGTGATTTTTAGAATTTTAATTTAATTATTAATATTAAGTGGATCGTACTAATTTAGATTTTATTAAATATTTAGTGAATATAGTAAATATTTAATTTAAATAAATATTATGTGCACTAGTGTCATTAAACTTTTATTTAAAATTATTGTTTTACTAATTTTTGCTTCTTGATCTTTTAATATATATATATATATATAGATAATAAAAAATTTTAATAGTTAATAGTAATAATAAACTCACGAGACTTTGAATTGAGAGTGAATTGGTATAGTTTTATGATTGTCTTTGTGAAAAAGACATTGGTTCAAATTGCTCAATAAATTAATTAATAAAAAAACAAATTATAATTTAAAATAAAATTATAAATATCTTTATTTTAGAATAAAATTTATAAAATTTTAATTTAATTACTATTAATTATTAACTTAACACTAAAATTTAACTTACATCAAATATTTTAAAAAATTCATAATAGTAGTCCTCTATCAAACATTAATATTTATATTAATAATAGGTATTGTATTTAATTATTATCTCTGAAACAACATATGATGAACCTTGAATTACTCTAGATTTGACTAAACTAAAAATATATATATTTTTAAATATTTTAATTTTATTCTAATTTTTAATTCTCATTACTTCTGTACGCCTATGTCTTATTATGTATGCATTTGCATTACCGGATCGGATCGTGCTTCCAGTGCTGACACTAACAGTACCAACGTGTATCAATAAATAATCATTGCATAAGATCGATTATGGATTTAGTTTGGCAGATCCGTTACATTAAATATGCAAGACTTGTCCATTCGTTTAATCTGGAAACAACTGCAGAAATGCTGATACAGTTCAGTGTATTTCATGCTGATGTGACATTTCCTTTCACGCTATGACGCGATATATTCTTAGTCCCATTCTGTTGGAATACTATCATAACACAGTGACATTGAAACTAGGTGAGTCTTATTTCCCAGTTCATCGGATATGTTGAAGCAGAAAATACTTATTGCAAGAGGATGATATGTCACTTTAATTTTATTGTGGGCATTTCCTGCTTTGGTGCATTTATGGGTTGATGGACTGAGAAATAAAGCTTGTCTTGAAACTATAGAATCCTTCATGCAATATTAGGTTTGTTTTTCGATGTGTCAATAGACTGCATTGTTCATTTTATGAAATAAATTGCTATCAATGAATTTCTGTTAATGGATTTAAGGATTTTTACATGTAGGAAATATATTTTACTATATAATTTTTTTGAAATTATATTAAATTTGTATGAAATGGTTAATTTTTTTATAATTAATATTTTAAAAATTAGTAAAATTCACTTATGTTTAAAAATAAATATAAATTTTAAAATTTCTTCTCATTATAATAAAATATATTAAAAATACATTTAAATAAATCATAACACGACATGTTCAAAATAAAAAGCACACTAAGGTTTTAACAAAATCCTCATAATAGTCTTAATCTTAGTATCATTTTCTATCCTTAAAATAAGTGACTATCTCTTTCACTACATATAATATTAAAATAACCCTAAGATAAACGACTATCTTTTTCACTACATATAATATTAAAATAAGATTTTTTTTAAAAATATGACTAGTATATTTGTACACTATAACTAACATCTAGATGTTCCAACTTATACATTTTTGTGATTATGAAAGACACTTGGTTTTACCACATCAAATACAAGTATAAAAACGTTTTAATTTAACAACATAATAATTTTACATTATGAGTGTTCTACTTCAAAAACTTTGTGATTTTGTAAAATAATTTGGTCAAAAAAAAATCTAGCTACGAAACAACAATCTTAAAAAGATGATTCACTTAAGGTCAATACAATCAAAGTCAAAGTCAACGTTTTACACTCAAAATTTAAAACTAAGGCTTATAATTTTCCCATTATTATGATTAGCATGGAATGCTAGCTATCTAACCTTGTTAATAATTATTAAGTAGACTGAGTAGTAGTCACATAACAAAGTTGAGATTTATCCTAAAAATAGTTGTGCTCTTTCTATCCTTTTAATTAAAATAAATATCTCCGTGGTAAAGTTGGTGCATCTTCATGGTTAAAAATATTGTTATATGTTTTTTAATTGTGTATATGTTTAACTAATTTATGAATTCTTTTTTTAATAATAATAATAATAATAAAAAAAGTTATAATTTAGCAATTTTTTCTCAATCTTGACAATGTAAGATGGGTTATGACTTAAATGTTTGGTGCTTAATGATGTTATCATCGTTAATTATTATATTAATTTGTATATATTTTTAAATATTGGTAATTATTAATTTGTATATTTTTTTAAATATTGGCAATGTGAAATGTATCTATATTTCTAAACTATTTAATTATATCCCAAATCGTTCTATTTGGGAAGAAATCGGCTAGAATCAATATTCACCCTCAAATTCATTGTTTTTTTTTTTTTTTTGTGAATTCCGTAGGACCTGACTTTTCTATTATATAAAGCAGGTTGCAAAAAATATACAAACCAAAATATGCGCCTCAACCTGCCCGAAGGAAACCAGGTCTGTTGGCCATCTGAGAGAGTTGAAAGCTAACCAAAATTGGTACTGTTTCAAGTGCTCATTAGCGGCATGTACTACACGACTATGACCATAATATTTAACTGCAAGAATAACTACGATGGACAAAAAACATGCAAAAACTAGTAAAGCAGATAGTGCCTAGCCATCCGAATAATCTACTGGGGCTGGGGCTTTCACTGAGGACCCAGGTATCTCCACACACTGCATTGCACTCAACTGTTCCTCAATGCGTCCAATTCTGGCATTCTGTTGCATCTGGGTTTTGGTCATGGAACTGATATCCTGCTTGATGTGCTGAAGGTCAGAGAGAATGGAAGTATGAACTTCCTGGTCTTTCATACTCATCATTGCTTGAGCAAGAACACACTTGAACTGCCAATACATTTTAACTGATTGCTGATATAGAGAAATCCTGCCTCGAGTACTGTCTGGGTCATTAAGAAAATCCATCAAACCTTGCTGCTGTGTACAACCAATCTCATCAATAGAACTATTCTTTTCCCAACGCTGTATCATTTCTTGAATATGCAGAGGGGTATTAGAGGGTATATGGCTAATACCCTCAAATTCATTGTTAGACGATTTGAAAATAATATATAAAAAACACTTACTATTTAAAAAAAATAACTATAAGACGATTGAAGAATAATATATAAAAAACATTTATTATTTAAAAACATAACTATAAAATATAATAAAACAATTATATCTAAGTTTCAACAATAACATGAAAACATTACAAAACAATAACATGAGAACATTAAAAAACTAATAGTTAAAAAAACACATAATGGTTGGCCCTGTTGGTTATTAGTTAGGGATATCTAGTCTCTTAGGTTTGTTTCCTTATTTCAATATGTTCATTGTTGGTTACTTGTTGCATTAAATTCCTTGCTCTGTTCAATGAGGACTGGCTATTATGTTATGTGGTGATTGGCGATTTTAGGGTACTATATTCTCTTTCTTCACTAGGTTCAGTGGTGTCTATTTGTTGTATTAAATTTCTTGCTCTTTTTTTATGAGGATTGGGATTATGTTCTGTGGGGATGGGTTATTTTAGGGTAGCATATTCTTTGCTTGTTTCAGTAAATTTCTTGCTTTTTGCCGTGTGAGATAAACCCTCTTTCTGTTATACATTTGTATTCATTTCCGTAAAAAAAAATTGAAATCCCTTCTTTCTATTCCTTGATTAATTGTAACTTCAACAAAACAAAATGGAATTTGTAATAGTCATAAAACTAAAATTTTGTAACGTTTCATCAGAGGGCCTTCCCTGTAACGCTTCATCAGGGCCTTCCCAACGAAGTTCTTCTCTTCATTCTTCATACAAATCCGCAACTTTTGTTTCATGTTAACCTATTCAGTGATATATTAAAAATGTAGTACATTTGAAAAAATCACCCTCAAAATGTCTCTATTATGCGCTCCTATGTATGAATGATGAACACAAATATTTGGTGAACACTCCACAAAAGATTGTCCTTTAACAAAATATTATCAATTTAATAAACTATTAATCTTCTGCAATTATATCATTGATATTAATTTAAAATATACACAACTTTATACAATATAACCATGAACATGTATAAGCTGAACAATCCCTTCCTCGTGACAGTATAATATACTGACATACTACATGCAGAACTTAGACCCACTTATTGGCATTAGCCAAGAAATAAATCCTCAAATGGTAACATTACATTTTCTGGTTTGCAAACTTGAACTGCCCATTAGCCAAGAAATAAATCTTCGAAATTTGTTAGGATAGATGGATGGTTTTTAACGTTATTATACTACATTGTGAATTGTATAATATGCGGCCCAAACAAGTTTGATGGCCTGAAAACGATCAAAGAACTTCGCCAGAAATTATGCTCAAAATGTTTGTGTTATGCACTCCTATGAATGAAGAACTCAAGAATTTCGTATATGTTATAGAACACTCCCCAAAATGATTGTCCTTTAACAAATTATCATCAGTTTACTAAACTATTAATCTTCTGCAATTATATCATCGCTACTAATCTATGACTTTTTTATTTGTTCGAAAATATATACAAGCATGAACATGTATATGCTGAATAATCCCTTCCTCATGAGATTTTTTTCAAGGCGAAAAACACTGCTAATCTATATTAATGTACTAGTGCAAACTTGTTTGAACGATGTGTTAACCTTACATAATTTGTTTGTGCATATCAATATCAAAAGTTCAATTCCTTACTTGTAACACGACCGACAATGTCCATAAAAGCGGCTATTACCCTGACAAATCTTACCAATAAAACATAGGACTCATATGGCACAATAAAGGGCACAACCCTCCATTAACAGGTTTACAGTTATACTATTCCTGTACGTGATCAATGTTCCTCATCTAAACCAGAAAGGCAACATCTAAACTGTCAGCATAAAAAGGAGGAAGGTGGCCCAGAAAATTCCCCAATAACAGAAATGTAAAAACAAAAAAAAGAGAAAGAAGAAACAGTAAAAATAGAGAGCCCTTAAGTGACAAACCCAGGTCATATAAATTGGAACGATCCTGCTACCTCTTGACCATCCGACCTATGGTAGTGATAAAACATGAAACCATATGATGCAGGAGCATCAAGGGTGTTTTTTATTTTGTAAATATGTTAAAAGGGGGTGTGACAAATTTTAATATTTTATTAATTAATTTGAATAAAATAGGAGAAGGTGAGGATTTTTGTAAATATCTTTTTATTTAATAAAAGGATATGAGGGAATTTAATTAGTTGAAGGATTTTAGGGATAAAGATCTATCCTTTAGGGATGTTGAGAGATTTAGGGACTTGTTGAGATATTAAGGGGATTGAGCATTTAATTAAATCATTTTTAAAATTGTATAAATAGGAAGGGGTTTTGAGAGAAAAACAGATTGAGATTGTGTGTTAGTGTGAGTAGAGAGTGAGAGGGTTTTCTACTTGGGTGCCTTCGGGCGATAGAGCCTTCGGGCGATTTGTAAAGGGCCAAGTTTGTAAAGGGCCATCCGTGTCGAATATCAGGCCAAGTGTCGAATATCGGGCCAAAGATAAGTTTGTATTAGTCTCCTTTTGTATATGAAAACAATTTTTCAGATTTATATATAAATCATTGATGGGTTGAAAGTATATGTATGGATGGATGTATCGGTCGATTGAATATAATGCAACGTGAAAGAATTTGTAAGTGTAAGTGGAAGAGTTAAATTTAATATAACAATGTTAATTCCATATCTATGAATATCGACCTGTAGTTTGATTGCATTGTAAAGAGAAGAGCGCCAGTCCTGTGGAAAATCGTTATGCATGAAAGGCGTTAACACTCTGTATAAAAAGGATTATTTTAATATATGTTGAACCTGCAGATTTGTGTGAAACTCTATGGTAAAATTCTGTCAGGCGTGGGTAAATCTAAGTGCGTTCAATAGCAGAAATTGCTTAATGCGTTGAAGTCGACTAAGAAATAAGTTGAGATAGACCGGATGTCCTCTCGATTTGTAATTGAAATCGGATGCCAGATTCTTGAATGATAAAACTGTGGTTAATTTGGGTTCAAACGTGTGAATCGAAGAAGCATGTATATAAAAGAGAGGCCGATGGTGTTAATGTCGATTTATGCCGTTTTGAAAGCTTACAGGTTTTAAAATGAAACGCCTGATTTGAAGTGGAATCCCAGTTAGCATTGCGGAGAATTTGATTATTTCAAAATCATTGCTCTTGAGTTGAATTATAATAATTAGCTGCGATTTGGGCGCAGAAAGTTTTAATGTTTAACGTTGAAGAATCAACCTAGCAGATCGATCAGTGTTATGATATCAAATACTGAGTTTTATATGTTTAAATGTTTATTAAATTGCAGGTGGAAATCGATGGGTTGTTTTTTTTAATGCAGAGTAAGTCATATTATAGTTGAATTCTGGATTAAGAATGGGACAGTCGACATATAGATGTTGGAATTGAATGCAGAGAAAACACTGTGGAATTTGGTTAGAGAAAAAGGCGTAGAAGAAATGCCGGAAGGGCGTTGGAAGGACTGAAAAACCAGTAATTGAATGTGTGGAAGAATTATGGGTAAGTGAAGTTTAAATGTTTTGAATTGCATTGCTGTCAATGCAATTGCGTTTTCCAGAATTTTGAATCAGTTCAATTTGTGTTGAGTTTGGAGCTGGGTCGGATGTAAATGTTTTTATTTGAAAAGATGTCACAACAGAAGAAATGAATGAGTTAATTTGGTATGCGGATACAGTAAAATTGTGGCGTTGAGATGTATTTACACATAAATGGTAGCGCAGAAGAACCAACAAGAAATCGACTTGAAAATGATATGAGAAGAATCGATCTACAGCGATGAAAAGTGCAGAGTTGAAGAGCGGAATCATGGAAAGGGAAAGTCTGAACAGAGGTAAGTTAAGTTTCCAGGTTCGAATTTTAAATCTGGTTTGAGTTTGTGTGACTTGAATGAGATTTCAGATTGGTTGAGAATTTGAATTATTGGGTTTTATTGAATTCTGGGTATAAATTGGGTTTGATAATGGAATGCATAATTCCATACAAATTGGGGGTTTAAATAATGTTAAGAAAAAAACCCCAAGGCACATTTGTTTGATGATTTTGGATTGTGAAATCCGATCTTAAAAGAGTGTATGTATAAGATTTGGCTTTATGATTGAATAGTGGGTATGAAGGCGTATACACATGGATTGAAGTTGAACTTTTGTATAAAGTTATGTTTTAAGATTGAGATTTGGGTTTTATAAAAGCCCTATGAAATGGAAATGAGGTATGATAAAAGTTATGGAATCGAGGAAAAAATGCATGTGATTGCCTAGATTGGGGTAGTTATTTGGCAGAGATTGAAATGCATGTTTAAATGCACAGTTTGTTTAAAGATTCTGGGGTATTGCAGGCCCTGCCTGCATCAATTTTTGGTATCAGAGCTTGGCTCTGTTGAAATGAAGAATGTTTGTTTGAGGACAACAGGTTTTATTAAAAACTAAAGTGTGTTTGAATGTGTGATGAGTGACTGAAAGGGATATCAGATTCTAATCTGACAGTCAAGCAACCAGAGTACAACTGAATGAATGAAGAATTGCGCAGGTATTATGTTGTTTAATTTTGATTTGAGTTTTACTGACAAAGAAATGGATTGAGGATTGATGGTTGCAGCAAAGAATAAACTCAGCAAAGAAGGAATTGTTGCTGACAGCTAAAGTTTGCTAGATCAAGCCAGAAGATTGGAAGAGAGAATCAGATTTTAAAATCTGATTGACAGTGGTTGAATATCGAGAATTTATGCAGAGGAAGCATAAAGATTTGCTGAAACAGATTTGCAGGAGTGGTGAGATTCTGAAGGTAATTGAAGTGCAGGAGAATGGAAGGACAAGATCAGACGAGATCTTGGAGGTAAGATGATATGTTTTTGAAGAATAGAGTATTGTAGTCTTTGCATTGAAATATTATTGCAACTCCCAAAAGGCAATTGCTAACAGATAAAGGAAGCTGGTGAAAGTTTCTAGGTGAAAACATAGAGGTGGCAGAACCTTGAAGAATTCCAATAGAGATTGGAAAAGGAGGACAGTGGTGTTCTTAGAACATGCAGATGAGTTGAAGCCCAGGAAGAGCAAAGAGAAGTCCTCAAATGAGGTTCAGAGATAGAGAACCAATTGCTTGCCAAAAGACTGAGTGAGGAGAGCTTGGTGAGGTAAGTGGCGGCAGGACAGGACTTGCTGCTGAAGAGGCTTTAGTGCAACTCATAGTAAAGTGAGTGAGGGACTCATAGAGATGGAAAGAATGATGACAAGTGACAGTCGTAACAGAGGTTCTGAAATAAACCACAGCAGAGGACAAAAGAAGAAGGATGCCAAGGCAATTGGCATACAGAGACAGTTAAGCAAAGAGGAATATGAGAGGGAGAAGGCTGAGATAGCAGTTCAGCTTGAAGTGTTAATGGAGATGTTGCAAAGAAATGAGGTAGACCAGAAGCATGGTTATGTCATGAGAAAGAAGCTGAAATGGCAGGGGCTACAAGAGAAGTGGAATCATCAGGTGAATATGCAGTTGATAAAGGAACTAAGGGAACTTGAACAGGTTATAGATGCCAGACATAAGATAGAGAAGCTCGAAAGAGTAGAGCTACAACAAAATGAAGATGCTGAAGAAGATGTTGAAGTTTCGATATGTTACCCAGAGAGTGGACCATTACTTTTTGAAAGTGATGAAGAGCTAGAGGAGTTGAATCATATGAATGATTTGAAGCAGCCTGAGGACTTGATGACTGAAGCATCAAATAAGACCGTAAGGTCTTGTGATTTTAAAACTAATGATTTGTGTGTGATTGTAGGTTTGGAAGAAGATAGGCAGTGTTTTGAAGTTGTCAAAGATGTGAAAGAGTACCTTCCAGAAGATGAAAGTTTTGAAGCAGAGGCTGGGAAAGAATCAGTTCACTACAGTGGACAAATGTTGGAAGACATCATTGGAATAGTTGATGAGAAGGGGAGACTAGCTGACAGTCTCAAGAGTTCTTTGAGTTTGGATCAGCATACTGATATGCTGACAGAAGAAGAGAAATCAACGCAACATACTGAAGTGTTGCTAAAGGGAAAAGAGGTACAGAAGCCTTATTTTTTTATTATAATGATTGTCTTATGATTGAAGATTTTGTTGCAGACGCTGGAACATATTTGGCACAGGTGGATAGCCAAATGGAAGAAGGAAAGGAAGAACATCTACTGAAGGATGTTAAAGATAGATTGCTGAAGAAGGATGACAAAGCAGTTGTCATAAATAATAATAAAAAAGAAATTGCAGATGATGAGCAAAGGAATGTTGCAGAGGGACAGGAAGTTTGGGAGGCCGCAACATTTATAGTAGCAGCAGCAGAAAAGGTGCAAAACAGCAGTAAGGGTGAAAAGGAAGTGATCAAAACAAGTGAAGAACAAGCAAGAATGAGAGTTAAACAATCAAGAGATGGAAACAATCAGCAGACAGAGGACATACTGGACAGAGAAATTGAGTTGATAAGGAGGATAATGATAAAAACATCCCAGAGAAAGACAACCGAAAGAAAGAAAAGGAGCGAAAACAAGAGAATGACAGTGAAAGATTGCAAGAGCAGAGCAAGTGGAGCATTACAACACAAAATATGGAAACCTGGAAGACAACAGCAGATAACAACAGTAGTAAAGCAATGGACAAGCAAGGAAAGATTACAAAATAAAATTTGGGATCCAGGAGGAAATATCCAGACTTATGACCAGGTGGTCATGAATTTTCTTACATGGGGAGTCTGATGCAGGAGCATCAAGTGTGTTTTTTATTTTGTAAATATGTTAAAAGGGGGTGTGAATAATTTTTAATATTTTATTAATTAATTTGAATAAAATAGGAGAAGGTGAGGATTTTTGTAAATATCTTTTTATTTAATAAAAGGATATGAGGGAATTTAATTAGTTGAAGGATTTTAGGGATAAAGATCTATCCTTTAGGGATGTTGAGAGATTTAGGGACTTGCTGAGATATTAAGGGGATTGAGCATTTAATTAAATCATTTTTAAAATTGTATAAATAGGAAGGGGTTTTGAGAGAAAAACAGATTGAGATTGTGTGTTAGTGTGAGTAGAGAGTGAGAGGGTTTTCTGCTTGGATGCCTTCGGGAAGTTTGTAAAGGGCCATCAATGTCGAATATCAGGCCAAAGATAAGTTTGTAAGTAGTCTCCTTTTGTGTATATGAAAACAATGTTTCAGATTTATATATAAATCATTGATGGGTTGAAAGTATATGTATGGATGGATGTATCGGTCGATTGAATCTAATGCAACGTGAAAGAATTTGTAAGTGTAAGTGGAAGAGTTAAATTTAATATAACAATGTTAATTCCATATCTATGAATATCGACCTGTAGTTTGATTGAATTGTAAAGAGAAGAGCGCCAGTCCTGTGGAAAATCGTTATGCATGAAAGGCGTTAACACTCTGCATAAAAAGGAGTATTTTAATATATTTTGAACCTGCATATTTGTGTGAAACTCTATGGTAAAATTCTGTCAGGCGTGGGTAAATCTAAGTGCGTTCGATAGCAGAAATTGCTATTTGTTTAATGCGTTGAAATCGACTAAGAAATAAGGTGAGATAGACCGGATGTCCTCTTGATTTGTAATTGAAATCGGATGCCAGATTCTTGAATGATAAAACTGTGGTTAATTTGGGTTCAAACGTGTAAATCGAAGAAGCATGTATATAAAAGAGATGCCGGTGGTGTTAATGTCGATTTATGACGTTTTGAAAGCTTACAGGTTTTAAAATGAAACACCTGATTTGAAATGGAATCCCAGTTAGTATTGCGGAGAATTTGATTATTTCAAATTCATTGCTCTTGAGTTGAATTATAATAATTAGCTGCGATTTGGGCACAGAAAGTTTTAATGTTTAACGTTGAAGAATCAACCCAGCAGATCGATCAGTGTTATGATATCAAATACTGAGTTTTATATGTTTAAATGTTTATTAAATTGCAGGTGGAAATCGATGGGTTGTTTTTTTTAATGTAGAGTAAGTCATATTACAGTTGAATTCTGGATTAAGAATGGGACAATCAACATATAGATGTTGGAGTTGAATGCAGAGAAAACGTTGTGGAATTTGGTTAGAGAAAAAGGCGTAGAAGAAATGCCGGAAGGGCGTTGGAAGGACTGAACAACCAGTAATTGAATGCGTGGAAGAATTATGGGTAAGTGAAGTTTAAATGTTTTGAATTGCATTGCTGTCAATGCAATTGCGTTTTCCAGAATTTTGAATCAGTTCAATTTGTGTTGAGTTTGGAGCTGGGTCGGATGGAAATGTTTTTATTTGAAAAGATGTCACAACAGAAGAAATGAATGAGTTAATTTGGTATGCGGATACAGTAAAATTGTGGCACTGAGATGTATTTACACATAAATGGTAGCGCAGAAGAACCAACAAGAAATCGACTTGAAAATGATATGAGCAGAATTGATCTACAGCGATGAAAAGTGCAGAGTTGAAGAGCGGAATCATGGAAAGGGAAAGTCTGAACAGAGGTAAGTTAAGTTGCCAGGTTCGAATTTTAAATCTGGTTTGAGTTTGTGTGACTTGAATGAGATTTCAGATTGGTTGAGAATTTGAATTATTGGGTTTTATTGAATTCTGGGTATAAATTGGGTTTGATAATGGAATGCATAATTCCATACAAATTGGGGGTTTAAATAATGTTAAGAAAAAAAACCCAAGGCGCATTTGTTTGATGATTTTGGATTGTGAAATCCGATCTTAAAAGAGTGTATGTATAAGATTTGGCTTTATGATTGAATAGTGGGTATGAATGCGTATACACATGGATTGAAGTTGAAATTTTGTATAAAGTTATGTTTTAAGATTGAGATTTGGGTTTTATAAAAGCCCTATGAAATGGAAATGAGGTATGATAAAAGTTATGGAATCGAGGAAAAAATGCATGTGATTGCCTAGATTGGGGTAGTTATTGGGCAGAGATTGAAATGCATGTTTAAATGCACAATTTGTTTAAATATTCTGGGGTATTGCAGGCCCTGCCTGCATCACCATAACTTACAGTTAGACCTTTCTTAGACAAACAATCTGCCACTGTATTTCTTTCTCTATAAACATGTCGAAAGGTGATGTTGTTAAAAGAGTTCTTCAACAATTCAATCCTCTCCATCTAGTGAACTATCAAGCCTGATTTTATGGATAATTCCTTATTCATATGATCGATCAAAACTTTTGATTCTCCTAGGTTCTAGATCTTATCAGTGCAAAGCTGACTAGTGAGCCAAAGGATCCCCCAAAGGGCCAGAACTTCAGCATTCATGTTTGTCCCCGGTCCGCCATTCCAATATATTTTATAATGGCGGTCACGGGAAATCATCAAATATGCCCCACAGCCACAATTGGAATGTTGAGAGGTCCCATCGAAAAAGCCCATTGGGAAAACACTCTCGAAGGGAGAGAGCCTCTTTGAAAAATCTACAGGAGAAGAGTGGTCAGGTTGAGTATGTTGCCATGAACTCAGAATCTGCATGGCAGTCTTAGTGGGATAGCAAGGAAACCCATCAAAAAGGCATCTGTTGCGGGTGCACCAGATGTACTAGTGGAAGAAGATAGGGATGGACCACACATATTAACTTCTGTTGCTCCACCAGGTTAAACATTCCTCAGTTGACTGGTAGTCCGGGGTGCTTATCTTCAGCCTCCCACAAAATATGAGTAGAGTTTCCATGGCAAAAGGGCAAAAATAAAACAAATGAGTGTTGTTCTCCTCCTCATTCCTACACAGAAAACACAAACCAGGGCCGTTCCATCCTTTTTTCTTTAGGTTACTCCAAGTTAGATTTTTATTCTTCCGGACCAGCCTTAAAAACATTACCATTTTGATTTGTGCTTTGGTTTTCAAGTATCTACTGAAACTGCAGTGTGAAGAAAGTGCCCCCTTTTGTTTGATTAAGAAAGAGTAGATATTCTGGGCTCTCAAACCTCTTTCTGTTGACTTTCCGTCCCATAGTAACCTATCCCTTGCCCTCATCCTATAGATGCCCATCATGCGCATGCTGACAATATACTGTTTCCATGTGTCTTCCAAACTATGATGCAGTCCGAGCTCTTTGAAGTCCTTCCATCTAGGAACCTCCCCTTCCCAATCCTTTATGACCTATTGAAGGTAAAACAACCCTCTTTGATTTAAGGAGAGAACCATTTCATCCATATGTTGTTGGTGGGAATCCATTCCAATCATCAATCTGTCTCCAATCAAAATTTTGGAGCCATTTCCAAAACGCCATTTCATGTTCTCACTGATGAAATGCCAATGTCTTCCAAAACCGTTCCAAATAATGGAGTTGTTTCTACAGTGCTTCTAGCCCGAAATTACCAATTCTTCCACTGTTGCACCCTTTAAATATTTCTGATTTATGATATCATTCCACTTACCCTTGGTGTGTAAACTTCGCCACAAAGATTTGGTAATAAGTGCTTGACCGAAAACTTCCATGTTTAGAATACCCCAGCCACCATATTCAATGGGAAGTGTTAAACAGTCCCATTTTTCTAAGTGTATGGTGCTTTTACTTCTCCCTCCTCCCCATATAAAATTTGCCATGATTTGTCTAATTTCCATCAAGATATTTTTAGGTAGCATGTACAAATGAGCCCAGTAGACCATGATTTGTTGGAGAACTGCTTTGACGAGTATCAAACGACCACCTTTTGATAACCATTTAGAGGACCATATATTTAGTTTATTCCTGTATTTTGTAATCATCCACCTCCAGTCATCAATGGTGTAGTTTAGTGCCTTCATCCTAAAACCCAAATAGGTCAGCCCAGTGTGCAAAGGATCCCTCTTGTAATTAAACAAATCAGCTAACTCCCGGAACTGCTCTTCATCCCCTTCCCCACAGTAGATGCATGATTTCTCGACATTCGTTAACATCCCTGTGGCATCACAAAATAAATTGATGCTTTCAAACATGGTTAGCCAACTATTCCTAATCATCAAACCAAAAATCAAAATATCATCAACAAAAAAATTGTGAGTTGCCCTCAAATTAGGACTGATCTCAATGCCCATGAAATCCCTTGCTACGCAATCTTTTTTATTTTAATACTTAAGGCACCCATTACAAGAATGAATAACAAGGGTGACAGGGCACACCCCCGCCTCAAGCCCCTGCTAGGGTGAAAAAATTTGGATGCTGGTCCATTTATGATGACTGCCATTGAAATATTGCTGGTGCAACTCATAATCCAGTCTACCGCTTCCAAGCGTAGAAACACCCAATCCACGCAATCGTAGGATTTTTTAAGGTCGATTTTCATTACAGCAGCTTTCATCTTTTTAGATTCAATGGAATGGAGTGTTTCTTGTGTTGCTGCCACTGCGTCGTGAATGTTCCAGTCTTTCAAAAACCCAAATTTCTCCTAAGTAATGTGAAGAGACAGGATACCCTTTAATCTCTCTGCTATAATTTTTGACACTATCTTGTAGATAGTATTACATAATGAGATAGGTCTAAAATCCTCGAAGGAAACCCCGCCTTTCTTCTTTGGAATAAGGGCAAGAAAAGTAGAGTTTATTGCACCACTAAACCTGCCTGAAGCTTTTACTTCCTCCACCAAATCAATCAGGTCCTCTCTCATCTCGTCATAGAAGTGAAGGTAAAAGTCCGGGGTCCAGCCATTCGGCCCCGGACTCTTATCCGCAGCCAAATATTTCAAAACCCCCCTTAGTTCATCATGATAAATAGTTGAAAGAAAATTGGAGTTGTTTATCTCTTTGAACATTACCGGGAACTCTCTTATCAGATCCAGATGTGCTTCTGATAAGGGTTCCTCCTTTTTTTAAACAGAGATCCAAAAAAATCGACAGCAGCTTCTTTTATGTCCTCTGATCTGTTCAGAGAAGTCCCCCCATGTTCAATGTGCCAAATCGAATTTTCAAGCCTTTTGCCCGACGCAACTTTGTGAAAAAACTTAGAGTTTTTGTCACCTTCCTCTAACCATGTCGCCCTGCTTTTCAAATGCCACAGAGCCTCCTCATTTTTAAAAAAAATTCTGTGTTCAGATTCAAGGGCTTTCAAATTGTCCCAGAAATCGTCTTTTTGGATTCCCTCTGCTACTTCCATTAAATTTTTTTATCATTCCACCTCAATGAATTGGAACCTCTCCCATTCCTTCCTTTTCTTTACCCTTTCCCATCTAACTATGATTTTCAGATCCTTAAGCATGAACGAAAAATGGTCTGATGCCGAAGTTCCGACCTTCCTTCTATGATGAGAAAAGTAGTCCTTGAACATGCTATTAAATGCCGCGTCCCCCAGCTATCTCTCGTTAAATTTGAATGGGTAACCCATAGGCTTCCCCTCGAACCTCCAGTCCATCACGATCGGGCGATGATCGGATATGATGGCATCAGCAACTGATACCGAGATGTCCCTCATGCACACCGTAAGGGCCGAGCTGATCATGACACGATCAAGCCGCTTCCCAATGAAGTATTTCCCCTGCCGCCCGTTAAACCAAGTTGGGAAATTTTTCTCTAATGGCCAATCAACTAGGTCAGCCGCCCTCAAAATGTTCTTGATGATATCTGCCTGAGAATCAAATCTTCCATTATCACCCCAAATCTCAGAGGGATGAAAAGAACAATTGTAATCTCCCGCTAGAATGATGTTCTTTATACACAGAAAACCACAAGCCTCCACCCAATGCCAGAAAATGATTTTATCGCTATATGGCGCGTAAACGTTAATCAAATTGACTCGATATCTAAAACCTCTGAAGAAGCCTGAAAGGATCATGCCCCCAAAAAATTCGTATGGCTTGAAAACCACTCTCCTCGGGTCCCAGATAGCCGCACAGCCACCAGACAATCCATTAGCATCTGATGCAGCCACGTTCCATTCAGGGAACATGGATCGTAAAACCGCGTAAGATCTATCAACCCCCACCATTGTTTCTTGAAGCAAAATGACAGTAGCTTTAACAGAAAACAAAAACTGTTTTAGGGACAATAGCTTAGAATGCCCCCCCCAACCCCGAATATTCAGAGAGACCAATAACATGATCAAGGTTCCTTGGCTGGGGTCACCGCTCTAAGGACTCGGCCAATGGCCACAGAAACCGGAACATCACAGAAATTACCCTCCAAAGGGTTTTCATACAAACCCGACACCAACGTTGCTTTACTGACATACTACATGCATAAGCATTTGTAAACATTAATCAATAATCATGTTGGCATAAATTCAATTCGTACTTGTAATTGTTGATTATTTATACTTAAAAACAAACAATTGTAAATGTTAATGGATAAGCATGATGGCGTAGATCCAATTAATAGATGTCATATTTGATTGTGGAAAGTTGTTGCAGAAGATTTTCCTTGCTATATAATTAGTTTGTTGTAGTTTGTTTTGCTATGTAATTACATTTTCCCGTCCTTATGTTTTTTTTTCCTATTTTTGAGTTATTTAAACTTAGTGTGTATAAAATTTTATTTTAATAAAACATTATTTTAAGGATATTTTAATAAGTTTTTATTATATATAATTAAAAAATAAATACCATCATAAAATTATAAGTTTTATTGCATTATTTTATAAATTTGTATAATAATTAATTTGTATAATGTATCACCGAGTTTCCTTTTAATTTTTTTTTCTCTATTTTAGGCAATTGGTTGACCAAACTCTTTACTGGGTTATTTTACTGTAATATGCTTTAACCATAATGAACTTCATTTTTCCCCTATGCATGATTGTTTATATGTTTGTTGTTTTATGAT
Source organism: Pinus albicaulis (assembly GCA_034641835.2). NCBI lineage: Eukaryota > Viridiplantae > Streptophyta > Pinopsida > Pinales > Pinaceae > Pinus > Pinus albicaulis. The sequence goes on from CM076570.1 coordinate 1,382,629,480, forward strand.
TTGGGCTTTGTAGCACTTAGGTGTTGGAGACCTTGCGTTCCATTTTGTAATAGTTTTTTTTATTTTTTTAAGGATGAATTGTTTGAAAATTTATAAAACATAAATATAATTTAAATTTTTTTTTAAGAGTAAATTATTTAAAAGTTTATAAAATATAAATGTAAATTAAACAATTTTAAAATTAATATAATTATATATTTAATATAAAATATCTCAATAATTACTTATCATTTAAATTTAAATAAATTTAGTATTAAATTATATATATATTTAAGTTTTTCAGAATTTATTTTTAAAGATTTCCTTGAACTGATAACAAGGTTCAACGGTTGTTAGTATTATATGCTACAACCAATCCATCCCTTAGACACATTTTTTTTTCTATCATAAAGAAATGTTGTTTTTAAGTAACAATGATATGACTCAACAACATTATTGGTCTCCTAATTTGTATGAGGAAACTCCAGACAACCTTTCATCCACATCCCTAATTGCAAATAGAACCATGTTAGTCTCAATATTTCATCTTTATAAAAAAAACAAAAATGCATAGGATACGAAAATTTTGTTTACTTACGAATCTTATGTCCAGCAACCCAATTCTTATGCAAATAGTCTCAGAACTTCTCTTCATTTGAAAATTTGATAAAAAATTGACTTATTGCATTTTCCACTTGATTGTTGAGAGTGTGTTTCATAATGAAACCTAACTCACTGAACATCTCATTGGCTTTTATGGAACTAGTGGCCAATCGATTGACATTTTTTAACCAAGCTCTTCATACATGCGAAACACATAAGATCACACCACACCCTGTGATCTTCCTGCCATATTCAAAGCATTTTAGTGTGCTACTTTTAGAAAAAATTCAAGTTTAGTTATATCATGACAATGTTAAAGTTACTTCAAGATAATGATTTCAGCGAATGCATCATCAACCATGGAAGCATTAACTTACCAATAAGGACGGGTTTCGAAACACTTGAGCATGAGCTACTCCAACCATAGTGCAATATCATCTGATGTGTTTCATGATGCCATGACCCATGCAACTGGCACCCTGCTTTGTTTTTCATCAAATGCCACAAGTGTATACAACTAATACTGTCATATTGAATGTTACATAAAGTCAAATACAAGTTTTTAATCATATTGAATGTCTGCAACTTAAATAAGTATATTCAATCAATTATTGGCATCTGACATACCACATATTTATTTATATTAAATGTTGAATCCATGGCTAGTAAGCTATTGTGCGATAGCTTGACCATTTTCTCCAACATCCACTTTGTTTAAATCCCTATTATAAAAGGGACCTCCACACCATTGGGCTTTTGGTAAAAGAAAAAATATTCCCGATGCTTTTGATACCAAATTTTTACAGTGATTTCATCATTTTGGTGAAGTTGATAATTTATCTTCTCCATCCTATTATATATATTTACAATATCTTTCTTGCATAAGAAGAAATCCCTATCTTGAGTTTCCACATCCATGTCAAAATGTCTCTTAATGTGGGTTATATACACTATATCAACATAAACTCCTAAAAAGAAACAAATCTCTACATATGAAACAATGTCCCTTGAAAGCTTTGGCCTATGCAAGGTCTTGGTATCACCTGAAGTGTCATGTTGGCTATGCCAAGGAAAACCTTTCCCATCTTGATGTTCATACATATTGAAAGTTAATATTTATCTATCAGGAAGTTCATTCATAACGCTGATAATAAAATAGCTTTGGAAACCCCTTTTTTGCACGAAGGAAGTCCTTCATTTAGTTGGAGGATTTCCTCTTTTGTCTTCTGGGCCAAATGAACAGGGACAACTACACCAAAAATTTCAAGTGTTAGTACATACAAAGAAAGATAAATGTGGTTTCAAAGGATCTAAACAATGCATTTTTTAAATACTCACATTTCATATCGCAATGCAGTGGTAGCTCTTTGTTTTTTTTTTTTGTATGAACTTACATGGAGCAATGGGATTTTCTTCCTCTCTTTTGATAAAGTCAGAAACTCGTTTTAACAGGATTAAGGCAATTCTATCAATACTATTGTTCTTTTGATTTATTTTCGTCCAAACGAAGTCTTTACTAGAAAAGATAATTTTGTCTTTGAGGGCTTGCACCTCAAGATCCATGATATTCTGCCATTTGCTTTGCTTTCCCATTTTTAACTGATCTGGTCAAACAATATGAAAGGAAATCAGATAAATAGCCTATATAGAAACATGTTAGCAGCAAAGCTATATATTCTAAATAAAAATTGAAGCTACAGGTGCAAGAACTTCAACAAGGCATTGTTCATATTAGCATGTTTAAAAAAGAAGCCCTCAACACTAATGAACAACTCAGGCAACCACGAGAAGATTTTTATCAGCATTTAATGAGTGAACAAACCTGGGAACTAATAATAGGTTTGTACTCAAACTTCTTAAGATATTATACAAAAATGATTTAATTTTCTATTTTTGTTTGCATGACCATTCTCTGTAAGGCACCCAAATATTGAGAATTGAATCCACTCAGCTAATACTACCTTACATAGAGGAAGTGATCTTTGAGTTTACAGTGTTTAGGGTGTATCCATAAATTACACAGTTTTTTTTTTTTTTTCTAAGTAAGTCTAATTCTATTATGGAAACATATGGTACAAAGCGATCATGGCCTGCAATAGGCATACTGTCAGCAAAATATCAAAGATTGAGCTGCCCTGTGCGGGAAACCAGCTCGAGCATTGTTTGAGAGCTGCCTCTTCCGAGGAAACCAGCTTTAGCATATTAGTGTTAAACAAAGAAACAGAGTCGCCCACGAGGGGAAACCGACTCATTCTGAGTTTGTGCCTGAGAACTAAAGCAACAGTATATGCCAAAAATTCAAAGAGTCCTAGCAGGATTACTTGGATTTGCAGGTCAACTAGAGGCTGTAGTCGCCTGAGGGTTGTTCTTCTTCTATCCTGCACCATCCTGCGCTTTCATCTGTGTGGGTCGGGTTGCCCGGAATTGCAGCTGGCTCAGCATCTTGAATGCCTTCGTGGGAACCTTCAGCCTGAGGGTTGGTGGAACAGCCTTCTCCTCCTTTGCGCACAGCAACAAAACCTGCAGGGAGAGTGAATAGCAGAGAGGGAGAGGACGCAGGCTCATTATTCGGATGGGAAGAAGGCAGAGGGGCAGGAATGGTCTCGGCTACCTCTTCGAAAGAAACAGTGACCGTGGCGATGATCAGAGGCTTGTTGGCACTGCTTTGATAGTGAAAAATGGCGGTGGAAGGATTGTGAAGGGGCACGACAGGGCGGGAGTCAACAGGAGGCCTGGAAGAACCGGGGCGGGGTCTGAGCAAGGCGGGGGAACTGCGCCTGTGCTCAGGGCTAGAGTGGCGCCTCGCTAGAGGCCTTTCGAAGCTGGCAGCAGAGGAAGAAGACGCCGAGGAGTCAGAAGGAGAGCGCCATCTGCGGGCAGAGGAAGCTCGCGCGCTACCCCGACGGCATCGAAGCCTATGCCGCAGTCTAGGCATGGTGGGGCAAAGGTCGAGGCTAGGACCAGACAGGAAGCGAGGAGGCAGAGTATCCCAGAGTTCAGGCGAGGTGGCCACCAAACCAGCACAGAAAGGATTGTGGGTAAAGTGCAGACCAGGAGATAAATCGAAGCAGCAGGTGAGCGGACAACGTCGGCCAACCTGAGTGCGGAAGCTGGGTGAGGAGGCTTCCTCAGGGCATCTGAAATTGGGAGGCTTAACTTGCCTAGACATGGAGCGCCAGAGGGTGTTACAGACCAGATGGAAAGGGGAATTAACCTGCCAAGCAACCAGACGGAGAGGGGAATTGAAAAGCCGAATGAACATGGAGCAAAGATGGGCATTCATGAAGGGAGGATCGTATCCTCGGCTATCCCACCAGTTTAAATGCTGCGTGGGGTGGTGTATTTCCACAGCGATCATGGTTGTGGGGAGTAAATGCAGCCGTTCGCTTGGCCACGTGCTCTGCCGTGGCATTACATCCTTCCGGACGCCCTTAATCACCCGCAGCCGGGAGATTGTAATCCTGTTGCACCAACAGAGTGCATTCTTGATGAAGTTTGCTGTCATGAATAATGGAGAGAGGTCCTTCAGTGATAGTCTGGGGGCTCCCAACGCCTAAATTTGCCAGAAGGTCTGCAACCTTATTGCCTGCTCGCATGGTGTGCCTGAAACAAATAGCTCGCTTATCCTGCAACTAGCCAGCTATGAGTTCAAGCCTGGCCATCAATCTCCAGCTATTGGCTACCCAAGAAGGAGGGGAGCCGGAGAGGAGTTTCTGGGCCATATTAATAAGGATTCGAGAATCACCCTCTATTTCAAGAGGGAAAAAATTATACCTTTGGGCCAGCTGCATACCCTGCCATAGTCCTTCAAGCTCCGCTGAGTTATTGGTATCCCACCCTATAGAGCCATAGAAGATGAGCGCTGGGCTGCCATTGTGGTCCCTAAAGATCCCTCCAAATCCTGCTTCCCCCGGATTACCCTTGGATGCCCCATCAAAGTTGAGCTTTAAAAAGCCAGCTGGAGGAGGGACCCAAGAGTCAGGTGTGTCCATCTGGGGACCCCGGCTGCCTGTAGGGGTGGGGTCAACATGGAGATTGAAGTGCCATCTATTCCAAATTTGCTGTTCGATAGGGAGAGTCGGAAGGTCCTCCTACTTCCATTTTTGAAGGGCTAGGGTCTCCTGAAGATTGCTGCAAAGGTTGTTCCATAAGATCTCTTGCGGTGTGGACTGGTCTTTGAAGATCCTTTTATTTCTCTCCTTCCATATGGTCCAAAGAGTGATTCCGGGAATGAGTTTCCATAGGGTATTGAGGATGGAACTGTTATAGGGCGCTGGGGGCCAGTTGCGAAGGATAGTGTTTAAGTCTTCTGAGCTCCTACCATCTCTTCTGCAATAAGCGCTTATGTTCTCCCATAAGAAGGCCGCCAGAGGGCAATGGATCATGAGATGAGCAATGTTTTCCTCTAGGCTGTTGCAGTTGGGGCATATTGAAGGTCCAGCAAATCCTCTTTTAAGAAGATTGTCCCAAGTGAGTATCTTTTTGTGACAAAGCAGCCAGAGGAATGTGGAGACTTTCGGCCATGTAGGGGATGACCAGAGCTCTTTCCAAATAGGGTCAGAAGGATCCTGATTCTGAGTTAGAATAGCATAAGCCTCCTTAGTGGTGAACTCCCCTTTTGATGAGTGGCCCCAGCGGAGGATGTCCTGTTTGTTTGAGAGTCTGATCTTTCTGCTATTCAAAGTTGCGTCCAGAGCTGAGACCGACTGATCCTTCTGATTATTCAGGCAGGTAGCTGTCGATTTCCAGCGTCGGTAACCATGTGTAGGGTCTTCCTCCCAGAAGCAAGAGATAGGAGCTGCAATAGTGTGGATCTGATCAGGTTGAAGGGGCGGTTCGATGATAGAAAGCAGATTAGGTTGCTATTGCCAGGAATCCGTCCAGAAGCGGGCTGTGTGGCCGTTGCGGACCTCCCAAAAACTGTGCTCTTGGATTAAGTGGCGGATTTGCTTGGCTGCATTCCAAATTAGCGATCCTGTGTCGACTGCAGAGAGTCGGATTAGCTCAGAGGGAGGGCGATGATTCACGTATTTGGCCGTCCATAGCTGGGCCCATGGGCGCTGAGGTGAAGTTAGCCAGCGCCACCATATCTTGGCTCCCATCATCTCATTACTGTACTGGGGATCGCGCAGACCAAGACCTCCTGCACTCTTGGGTTTGCAAATCATAGTCCACTTCACTAACGCCCATTTCCTGCTGTGTCCTGAAGCTCCCCACAGGAATTGTCGTTGGAGCGCTTTGATCTGCTTAAGGACCCACTTGGGGGCTGCAAGCACAGAGAAGAGATATAGTGGCATGGTTTGCAGAATCGCTTTGACCAGGATGAGTCTGCTGGGAAGGTTGAGAGTGCAATAGGTCCAGGAGGAGAGTCTGGCCTCGAGCTTGCAGAGTAGATTTTGCCAGGCCGAGTGCTTGAGAGAAGAGTCAGTCAGGGGAGCTCCCAGGTATTTATCAGGAAGCTTTGCTATGGAAAAATTGAGTATCCTGGCAATACGGTTTTGGATAGGTATGGCAGTATTGAAGAAAAAGATTTGCGATTTTGAGGCGTTAACATTCATGCCTGAGGCTTCAGCGAAAAGATCAAGAAATCCTTTGAGGGTGAGGGCTTCCTGGGCCGAAGGATGACCAAAAATCATATTATCGTCAACAAACTGCTGATGAGTGATTGGAGTGGCTCCATGGACTGAAATGCCTCGGAGGCGCTGGGTGTGAAGAGCATGGGAGATGCAGCGACTGAGGCCTTCGGCCATGAGAACGAAGAGAAAGGGGGAGAGGGGATCTCCTTGCCGGATACCCCGGGAGCGGGAGAGGGGAGGGGAGGGAATGCCATTTACAAGAACAGAGAAGAAGGAGGAAGATATGAGGCTCATGACCCATCTGATCTAGGTGGGGCTGAAGCCATAGGCAACTAACATTTGACGAATATAGTTCCAATTTAATTTATCGAAAGCCTTGGAAAGATCGATTTTTAAAAGCATACCTAGCTTTTTGTGCTGCTTCAGCGAGTGGATGAATTCATGAGTGAGGATTATGCCATCAAGAATTTGGCGGCCCTCGACGTATCCTGTTTGCTTTGGGGATATGAGCATGGGGAGCAGCGGCTTGAGTCTGTTGGCGATGACCTTTGAGATGATTTTGTATATGACATTGCAGAGGGCAATAGGGCGAAATTTATCAGGGGTTGCCGCCTGGTCTTCTTTAGGGACTAGGGTGATGAAGGTGGCATTGAGCGACGGCAGGAGCCAGTGCATGGTTCTGGATTCCTCCACAAGATGCCAAACATCATTTTTTATAAGTTTCCAGAAGTGGTGGAAGAAATTGGAAGTGAACCCATCTGGTCCTGGTGCTTTATCTGCTTTGTTTTGAGCCACTGCTTGCTCCACTTCCAGGAGTGTGACCGGGCGAAGAAGGAGCTGGTTGTGGTCCTCCGTGATCAGTTTGGGCACATGTTGAAGAATTCGAGTGATGGCTGGTTGCCGATCAGTGTTATCTTCCCTCAGAACATATTTGAAATGGTTGACTAGTTCCCCCTCTATGGCTTGATGATCCTCCAGTCTCTCTCCAGATTGATTTATGAGAAAGCCGATGTGGTTGCTCATTCGACGCTGAACAGTGGATCGATGAAAGAATTTAGTGTTCCTTTCCCCCTCTTTCAGCCATCTGATTCTTGATTTCTGCTTCCAGTAAATTTCTTCTTGCTGCCTCCTTTCCTCTAATTGTGTGAACAGGCTTTGCTCCTTCTGTGTGGTGGCTTCATTGCGCCCTTCTAGGATGATTTGGCGCTGTAACTCCGCCATTTCCTGCTCGATGAGTTTTTGCTGTTGGAAGATGTTGCTGAAAGTAGAATGGTTCCAGTCCTTAATGCGTGCCTTCAAATCTTTGAGGCGTTGTTGAAACTGGTACATTTTGGAACCTGATGGCGGAATGAAGGCTTTCCAAGCTGAGTGTACCATTTCCCTGAATCCTGGATGTGTAAGCCAAAAAGCCTCGAATCGGAAAGGTCTTTTGACGCAATCTCCAGGTCTGGACCATTGAAGGCAGATGGGCCAGTGATTCGAGCCAGAGTGAGGCAGGATGGAATTCTGAAAGTCGCCCCCAATGTGAATGGCATTGTCGGGGAAGAGAAAGCGATCTAATTTGGAAGCAATTTGCTGTGACCCAGATCGCTTATTGTTCCAGGTATGAGTGCCGTTTGCAAAGGGGAGATCAATTAGCCAGTTTCGTTGTATGAACTCTTTGAAATGAGTGCTGTCCGAATCCATCTTTGCCCTGCCGCCTCTTTTTTCTTCGGGATAGGTTATCATGTTGAAGTCCACTCCTAAAATCCAGAGAGGATGAGATCTGTTGGAATTGAGAAGCTCAATAGTTTCCAGCAACGCTATTTTCCTACTAACGTCTTGGGGGAAATAGACATTGGAGAGGTGGCCGTGCAAGTTGGTGCCAAGAATGCGGAAAGAAACTTGAATTAAGTTGTGTGCTGCGTGAGCATCGCTTATAGATACAGTGCTTGGATCCCAGACAATTGCTAGACCCCCAGAAGCTCCAGAGGCGTCGACTGCCACAGATTGACAACCCCGCCAGGCTTTTGAAAGAATGGGTCCTAGAGTGAGGCTGTTGCATTTAGTTTCTTGGAGGAATAAGACTTGGGGTCTTTCCATCCTTATCAGGTTCTTGATCATACGAAATTTGGAGGGGCCATTGAGTCCCCTTATATTCCATGAGACAAGTTTCATTGGGAACTGCTTTCACGAGGTGAGAAGAACTTGGTAAGTTTTGGATACCTACCAGATTCCATGAGCATTTCCCCAACGAGGATAGTTCTTTGCAAGTCGGTCTTCCGACCTCTTTTCTTGGATTCTTTAAACAATTTTTTGCCATCCCAAGGGCTGCCTTGCTGAATGCCCAGGGTTTTCTGATGTTGCTGCGCACGTGAGAGTGCCTTCGTGAGGTTCTCGATTTGTTTTTCTGAGATCTGATCATATTCCCTTTTTCTGCAAGCTTGCTCCAGGGTAAATATGTCTAGGTCTCCAATGTCCACCATTTCCGCTTCTTCCTCAATGAGACTGCTTTGTCCTGCCTCTGCCGCAGTTGTGTCAACTTCCATGTGACCAGCAGGGGCAGCGCTGGATCCAGGCTCAGCATTCGGCGGGGGCTGAGAGGAGGTTTGCTCAGGCTGGGCGTTTGAGTCAGTGTTGGCCAGGATTTCATAGCGGTTGTGAGAATGAGGCGGCTTAGGATTCTATGAAGGGCCATTAGGGTTGGATGCAAGGGTTTTCTTGGTGTGGCGGCGGCAGTTTTGGACTTCGGTGAAGCCCTCCGCGTCCAGGGCGGAGGAGGTGTTAGAGGGATTGCTGGGAGGGGCATTCAAGGGGCAGTCTCGAAAGAGGTGACCATGGGTATGGCATTTTCTGCATCGAAAAGGCACATGTTCGTAATCGATGGATTGAACCCATTCAAAGTCATCATGGAAGAGACTTACCGAGTCTGGCAGGGCACTAGCTAAATGCATGAAGACGTAGATGCGAGCGTAGGAAGTGTAGCGCTTGAGCTTGGTCTCCTCCGCCGATTTTATGAATTCTCCAAGACCGTTTCCAATGTCTTTGAGAGATTCTTCGTTCCAGTATTCCAAGGGTAGGGAATACAACCTGATCCATACCGGTGCCCAGTTAAAATCCTCAGTATCCGGGTTGAATCTTTCAATCCATTCACGTAGATATAGCCCGGATGAGTTGAAGAAGTAGGGGCCTTTGTCCATGACGCGATTTTTGTCCTCCAAGCAATTGAATATGGCTGTGAAGAACCCTTTGGGGCCGAGTTGGAGCGTGACTTGGCCTTTCGGCTTCCACTTGGTCTTAACCCATCCCTGCAGTGCCTTCTCAGTGGGCCAAAAGCCCACGAATTTACCAATCAGTGCATGATCTCGCATGTACTGGATCTGGGTATTGATCCGCTGGCTGGGTAGATCAATCTTGGGCCGTTCTGCAGCAATCGGCCGGCAGGTGGTAGAAGTGACCTTGGGAGAGGTCGTATTGCCTTCCGGATCTGTGCTTTTGTCTGGTAGCGTTTCTGAATCTTGCCTGGTGTGTTGCAGGCGTTCAGCAGTGCCCGTGGGGTCGCTGTTCGTATTCGCGCTCTGAACATTGCCAGAGGGGGTTCGATTCGTGTCAGTGGCTTTTGTCTGGGCAGCAGAGGTGTTACGAGTGGGGGGGGGGGGCTTGGAGAGCCTCCCCCTGCGATGACTCCATGTCACTGGATCAGCAGGACAGGAGCGAATGATCACACAGTCGACAGGGAAGAGTGCGGCGGGGCATGCAGCAAGTCGGCGCCGTTGCTGAAGAATAAAACCCTAGCTCATGAAGTTGCAGAGCGATCCCAATTCCAATCCGTTAGGTAACGATTATTCCCATTCAGAAACATAACAGCATAAATTACACAGTTAAGAAGGATAATAAATGAAATTTTCCCCCGTATAGAAGGTTATGGAGATGCCAAGGTACTACATGATAAATCAGTCCAAAGTTCAATGTTCGTAGCATCTTATTCAATGTACATATTTCAAATTCTGCATTGTCAGGTTGTTTTAAGTGATATTATTAGGTAGTTAGCTAAACATTCCTCCTCTCACCTAATTTTCCAGAAATTGTTGCAGATCTCAAATGTTTGGGATGGTGAACTACATAATGTAGTTAGATTGGGAGCTAGAACAAACATTCAAACCCCTTTATTCCACACTCCCTACTGATACCCAATCTCATCAGTTCTAAAACTTAAATAACATCTTACACTCTATAAAACATTTTAATTAAAAATTAATATCTACAAATAATTAACATCGATTGATTTTTATACCAAGACTTATGAGTGATGGAATTTAAATCATTTCTTACATTTTTTAAAACATTTTAATTAAAAATACATATCGGTGATTCTTAAATTATGGCAAACATATTAATTAAAAGACCATTTCCCCACTTAACAGGACCTGAGCTGCATTATTGGATCTTAGGTGATTCTTAAGCTCTACCTCCTTCAGTACCCAAATTCTAAGTCTTTTCAATCCATATTGTTTGGATGAGAGCATGATCTTCTCAACTTGGCTTTTATATACACCTATCAATGCTTCAATACTCGATAAGTAAGCCCTCTGGGGTAGGCAAATCATTAGTGATTTAGAGATGCAATTGCCAAGGATTTCAAACTAGTCCAAGGTTCAAGGAGAGAGATGTTGTCCAAAAAAACATTACAGACTTCTGATCCTAAGAAATGGAGCATATCATCTTCTATTGAAAGGTACACTGATATAAAGAAACTATGTTGTTAACAATTATTAAATAGACATGAGTAAGATGTGAGCTTGAACTATTGAGGCTGTGAAAAATATGTCTAGTTGAGTTCTTATTTCCCACTTGCTGTTGCAGAGTAGGATCTATTTAAATTGTGATATTCATGGGTTGTTGGGTTTAGGAGAGGTTGATCTCTTCTTCCCCACTTGCTGCTACAAAGTAATATCTGCATATATTGATATATTTATGGGTTGTTGAATTTTGATAATTATACAATACACATGAGTAAGATGTGACCTTGAATTGATTTTTTTTTAATGGTGTCTATGAAAAAAAGGTCACTGATTTTACTTTGTCACTTACTATTGTAGAGCTGATTACATTATGATATTCATGGGTTGTTGGGTTTATGAGAGGTTGATTTCTTCTCCTTCACTTGCTGTTGTAGAGTAGGATTTGGATATATTGTGATATTCACGGGTTCTTGGGTGGGAAAGTGTCTCTCTATTTCTTTGAATTTCAATCTTGGAAATTTGAGGTTTATTATATACCTTCACACTTAATATTCTCCCTGATATTATATTTTCTCTTTTAGCCTCTTCAAGTTTTAATTCTACTTCCATTCTACTAGCTTACTTTCTGCTCTACAACATTGCTCTAACTTCGAGGGACATGTATGAAGATTTCAGTTATGTGTACACTCGAAATCTGCATCCTCTAGCTTTAGACATAGAGATTAGCATATGTTGATGTTGATATTTGCATTTCTTTGTATACTTACAAATAGAAAGGCTTGATGGATGAATCACCCTAGTAGAATATATCTCCCTTTAAGTCACAAACTAGATTTTACCTGAATCTAGTGAACATTTTTGTTTTTGAAAAGTCTCCCTTTCAAACTAACTCGTTTTTACCTGATTATTTTACTAATCATTTCAGCAGATGTATGGAATGATTGAGATGAGTGGTTCAATCATAAAGAGCAAAGGAAATGCATCAATCAATGAGTGGTTCCAGAAATAAGAATATTATGAAAATTAGATTTCTGAATATTCTGAAAATTAGATTTCTAAATAATTTGAGAGGAAATTTTTTTAGGGTTTCTAGCAAAATCTAAAATAATTTCAAATAATAATGAAGAGAAATGGGTTCGCAAATTTCAGAATGAAATTAAACAAAAACAGGCTTTTAAAGTAATTCCTTAATTTAAAAAAATGAGTTTTATTTTCCCTTTTAGTTCATTGTACTCATTTTAAGCGGGGAGGGAAGCTTGTGTTATGTGTTTTAGGTTTTTTCTTAGAAGTCTATTTTCATTGGATAATGGATTTTGTATGGAATTTATGATTATGCAAGTCGAGTTATTTATAGCAAAGATGGTTTATAGAATTGGGTGGCTTCCACGTTGTTAATCGTCCAAGAAATTTTAATCGGGTGGCTTCAGCGACCAAGCAATCGTTAATCGGTTATTATAAAATTATTGCAGTAGAATGTGGAAGAATACCTGGAATTGGGTCGCCCGGCAGAGGAATTTGGTCTCTATTAGCACAGAGAGAATTTGGTCTCTGTTAGAGTGGGCCTCTAGTCTTGCAGGAAGCTTGGTGGGAGTAGAAGCACGAAGGTCGTGGAGCAGAAAGATGAGGTAATACGCACAGTTTTGGGTTGTTGAATTCAAAGTTATAAATATTTCCAACCGCCACCCTCACTGCATTAACTAGCGAAGCACGCTGGTAGTCTTGCAGAGTCACATCGCAAATTTTGTCAGATTCTCTATCAAAGGTGTGGGGGTTGGGGGATTGGCTGGCCAGAGCTGGAAGGTTTTTGGATAGGTGATGGAAACTGGACAATTCCTCCACCTAGTCAAACTCTTCCTATATAAACTCAACATCAACAGATTATTTATAGAATAATTTTGAATGAATTTTTAAGATTTTTTTTTTAAGTAATTATGAGGATATAAGATTTAAGTTAATTTTAAAAGTAGTTAGTGTTTATTATATATATATATATCTGTGTGTGTGTGTGTGTGATTTTTGGAATTTTAATTTAATTATTAATATTAAGTGGATGGTACTAATTTAACTTTTATTAAATATTTAGTGAATATAGTAAATATTTAATTTAAAAAATATTATGTGCACAAGTGTTATTAAAATTTTATTTAAAATTGTTGTCTTACTATTTTTTGCTTCTTGATCTTTTCATATATATATATATATATATATATATATATATATATATATATATATATATAAACTCATGAGACTTTGAATTGAGAGTGAATTGGTGTAGTTTTAAGATTGTCTTTGCTAAAAAGATATTGGTTCAAATTGCCCAATAAATTAATTAACAAATAAAATAATAATAATTTAAAATAAAGTTATAAGCATCTTTATTTTAGAATAAGATTAGAATGTTAATTTAATTATCAATAATTATTAGATTGACATTAAAATTTAACTTACATGAAATATTCTAGAAAATTCATAATAATAATCACATATCAAAAATTAAATTTTATCTTAAAAATAGTTATTCTCTTTATTATTATCTGTGAAACATAATATCACATAATATTAGATAAACCTTGAATTCCTCTGTAATTGAATAAAAAAACAAAAAATTGCAAAATTCATATTGCAAACCAAAAAAAAATTATTTTTTAAAATATTTTAATTTTATTTATTTTTAATTCTGATTAGTTCGGTATGCCTATCTTATTATTTATGCATTCGCAGTACCGGATCGGATCGTGCTTCCAGTGATGACACTAACAGTACCAACTTATACCAATAAATAATTATTGCATAAGATCGATTATGGATTTAGTTTGGCAGATTCGTTATTGTACCTGCCGCTAGCAGGATACTACACATCAAGTTTTTCCTGATTGTGACATTAATTCACCTTGATTAGACATATGTTTTCAATTTTTTTTTATTTTTTCCATGCTTCACTATAAGATTTATTATTTTTTATTTAGTTTAATTATTTTAATTTGAATTATCTGTTATCTAATTGGCCAAAAACTTTCACTTGTTATTGTAAAATGCCTAGATTTTATCACCATTATTTGTACTGTTATTACAAAAACATTCATATCTATCCTGCAGTTCTTGTACTTTATCTGGAGTTACATTCTCTGGATTTCTTTGTTGGGCGGACTATAGTTTAGTTGAAATAAAAAAGAAAAATAACGAGACAGTGCTGAACGCATTTTCCCCGTACGAGCCGCCCATTATGGTCTGTGACATAGCACGTACATACATAGAGAGAGCCATTTTCTCTGTATTATTCACCATTTATGGTCTCTGACAAATTGTTATATACCGAAACTCCTGAGACCCTGTCAAATTGGTTTAACGTTCACCATATAATAATATTCCAACTCTTTTGAAATATTTATTAAACCCAATTTTGGAAAATCAAACCTTTGAACTTGCTCTACATTGATTTATATGGAGCTCACGCATTCAATGTTTAACATTAACATTTTCAAAACTGACATTTACCATTGAAACCAACGCTTGATCTTTTGGCCACATAATCAAATTTTGATGAACGTTTTTAAATGGAATAAACGTTGGGCCATACCTCATTAATTTCCGTGCAACTTAACTAGCGATTGCCCTTGGATCTCCTACTCTTGAGATCGAACGCATATCGTGTTCCTTTCACCACAAAGATTTAGCACTTAAATCTCATGTGAAATGGGCAGTTTGGGACCGATGACGTGTTAACAACTAATTGGATCGCGTGGATTTTTTGGAAAACCGCTCCTCAGGTCCAGAGGTAGGCGAAACCGGTAGTTTGTTATTCAAAACCGTTTTTTTAAATTTCCAGTTTTGGATTGCTTTAAGCGTTGTTTTCCAATGGAATTTTAACTTGATTCAAGCCAAAATTCGTGGCTCCTCTCAAACATGATTTCCTCTTCATAAAAACTGGGATCGACCTCTAATTGGCCTACCCTTTTTAAAGATTCTCATGATTATGTGAGAAAGTGCAAGATTTGCCAAACTGCTAGTGGAAGGCAAAGGAAGCCAGCTTTTTCTCTACAGCCAGTAAACATTGAACAACCATTTGAGCAATGGGGGCTTGATATTATTGGTGAGATAGCTCCTCATTCTTCCAAGCATCATAAGTACATTCTCACAGCAACAGATTACTTCACAAAATGGGTAGAAGCAATTCCTCTAAAGGTAGCCAACTTTTACGCAATTATTGATTTCATCGATCAATTCATCATTACCAGGTTTGGTGTACCTAACGCTCTGGTCTGTGATAATGCATCTTATTTTTCTGGTAATAGTATAATGGAATTTGCAATTAAGAGATGTTTTAAATTGAAATATTCAACTAACTATTATCCACAAGGTAATGGTTTAGCTGAATCCACTAATAAAAATCTCCTCAAAATCATTAAGGACTATTGATCAAAGTCAAAATAATTGGCACAAGTCTTTAATCTTTGCATTATGGGCTGATCGTATTACTCTTAAAGCTTCTATTGGAACTTCACATTTCAATTTAGTTTATGGTAAAGAAGCTGTAATACCATCAAATCTAGCTCTTCCATCATTAGCCCTGGTGCAATTCATTGAAGAAAGTCCTTCCTCATCCATTCAATTGAGATTTGATCAAATCCTAGAATTAGAAGAGGAAAGAGAAAAAGTAAGAATTGTTCATGAAAAACATCAACAACTTGTTAAATCCTCTTTTGATTCAAATTCCACTGGCTCAAAAAATTTGTCAAATTGTGATCTTGTTCTGAAATGGGATAAAGCACATGAGGAAAAAGGTAAGCATACCAAATTCCAAAAGATGTGGCTTGGACCATTTCAGATTGCTGAAAAGATAGGCTCATATACATTCATACTTCAAGATTTAACAGAAAAGAGAGAATCTCTTCCTGTAAACGGGCTTGTCTTAAAGAAATTCTTTTCATGAGGAGGTAACCCCTTCTTACTTGTACATATTCCTTTCTGCATTTTTCATTTGTTTTTGTAAAATAAAGTTTGTTAATAGTCTTTAATTGAATTTTTTACTATTAGAAAATTGTCTTAGAAAAAATGTTATAAATACTTATTTTAAGTAAAATAAATTTTTTGAGGGAATTGATTACAATTTTAATATAGTTTAAATAAAATGTTAAACTTTGAAAATGTGTTTAAAGCATTTGCATGATCTTATGAAACTTTGAGGAAAATGTAAATCATTATAAGTTTATTAAGCAGAGAAAGGTTATCTTTAAAAAGGAAAGACTTTTTCAAGCTTTGGCAAGCAAAAACTCTGAAAATTGTCATCCATTTATTCTTAAGGATACAACTATTTCACCCCATCCATTTTGATTGTGATTTTTTAGAATGTAATTCTAAAGAAATTATATGACCAAATTTAGGAGATAAGAGGTCTCATCACGAACCTGCTTACCATAATCATAGGAAGTAATCAAACTGACATTACCAATACTGCATACCAAAACAGGGTAATGGCTTATAAATTAAGACAAGGAGTCTCATCACGAGCTGGCTTGTTCAGTTTAATTACAACGAGTGAATGAAATTGTTACTAACTGGCTACCAAACCAGAACAATGGCTCTTAAATTAAGAAAAATAAATAAAAGACAAAAATATGAGAAATATGTCTTATGAATTTATTTTTAATAAGTCATAGTCTTAATTGGATGAAACAATGAATAGTTAATGGTTAAAAGGTAACCCTGTCAAGACTATGAACGTTTGCTAGCAGCAGAGGCAATACTTGTGACAATAGAGTATATTACATAAGCTAAACTTGAGAAAATCCACTTACTTTATTATCATCAACCAATCAAAGCTTGAGATAACCCAAAAAATGTTTTTATCCTTGAATAATTAGAAAGAAATTTTAAGTGATTTTTATTCTTTTTCATAGTTAGATTTTATTTGAATTATCTTTAGAAATTTTTACTTACTTGAAATATAGTATTCATTTCATTTTTTCAGAGATAACTGTTTCTTCTAGTGAATCGCCAATTGTTGTACTGTACAACAACCCTCCCCATTTTTAAATTTTTAGAATAAATCCCATTTAAAAATAGGTCCCCTTTTTATATATTTTCCATAAATAAAAAGATGCATATCACATTTTATTCACAAAGTTTACAAGTTTTAAAAACTTTCCGATCCGATGAGTTAAAAGACCTTTTAACATATTTTGAACATATTAGAAAAAATTATACTTAGAAATATGTTAAAATGAATGGTAAATCGCAATCGGAAATTCGGAAAAGTTCTTTTAAAGAGTTTTTATTGCTTTGAGAAGTTCCGATACAATCGCGCTCAATCGCAATCACATTTCAGAGTAATATTAAGTATTGCACTTTTTCTATTTATAAGAATGTGATGTGATTTATCGCAATCGCGTCTCGAGAAAAAGATTAAACATTGCATTCCTCTCATTGCAAAATTCCGATGTGATTACTCTCAATCGCAATTGCATTTTCGGAGATAGATTATAACAGTCCACTTCATTTTAAATCTATGATGCGATCGAGATTTGGTAAAAACGTTTTCACTCAAACAAATTGCGATCCGATCATTGCAATCTGAAAATCAGCATGAATCATATATTCTATTTATCTTGTGCACCTTTGAAGACTTGCGATGTGATTGTTATTTTGCCTTTATATTTATTCATCGCATCGCAAAAGATCAAAAGTGAATTTTAACATTTATTACAAGGATTCACCGATCTCCGATTGTACGACAATATTAGTTCAAAATAAGACGGAGGATCATCTGTTATTTTGTTCTCAATACGTGAATGTGACCCCTTGGAGAGCATTTATGTTGAAAATACGGGCAGATTAAATGGTAATTAAAATCTTTGTAGTTGTTCTCATTATTGTGTTTTATTTCGGCTGAAAGCATTCATTTGAATTGCAGAAAAAAAGTTCGAATCCTTTCACTTGCAGAACCAGAGAGAGTTTACCCGACTCCGAAATGTCAAAGAGAAGCAAAAAGTCTAAAGTTGTTTTTGTTGCAAAAGCTCCTGTGCTAAACATGTCGCCCAAGGAAAAACCGACGAAGCTCAAGCTAGTCACAGACACCTCCTGTCAAGGACTGGGGAAGATGACATGGGAGAATGTATACAATTTTCTTGGAAAAGAGAAACCTAGGGTTATTGTGCCCAAAGCAACTGTTCCTGATGAGGAAGATTCAAACTCTGACTCTGAAACTCAACGTAGTGCATTGGAAAATTCATTTTTACACCGAGTTGCTGCCCGGGTGAATATTTTTCCCTACTATGATGTTATCAGATGGGTCATTGACAATGTGACCATTCAAAACAGGACTTTTGTTTCTACTTCTGGATCAGTGTTCGGGTCATTTAGGGCAGAAGATATTAAAGCAATGTACCATCTTCCCTATCCACAAAATATTTACAACAAAGAATTCCCTAAGGAATATGCTGCAGAACATCCAAACCAAGCAGAGCCAATCAAAGAATGGAGGAATAAACCTGAGAAACATAAGCAAGAGGCATCAGGTATGTACTCTGTGGAGTCTCTTGCACCTCCATAATGTTATGCCGCAGCAATGATGTGTAGGTTGTTCGAAAACGACAACTCTGCTAGATTTTCTATTCAAATGGTCCGTTAATTCATTCTGCTATTAATTATGAAATTATGGATTGGGCTGTCATTTTGTCGGATAAGATAGCTAATCGAATTCTAGAGTATAAAAAAGATAAGAATTCAGGGAATTCTTCCCCTTTCCATTTTTGTGCTTATATTTTGGATGCCCTTTGTTTCAATTCTGAGTTCCCCATTCAGGTTGGAAATGGACTCCAAAAGAACCTATTCCTATTCATGTGTATCATAATTTCTTATGGAAAGAACATTTCAAACTTCATGTTTACAGAGTCTGCCATGGTTTTCTAATTCCAATCTACCAAACCATTTTTGGTCATTTCCCTCCTAGACTGTCCAATAAAGCCAAGACTGATTTGTCTTCTATCGGAGATTGGTTCGGAAAAGAAAAATTCACTTATATCAGAATTTTTGGGAGTATTGTTCAGCCACATATCCTTCCCCTATATGTTCCAGACAAGCTATTAGCTTAGGAGATTTCCTATCAACTGACAGTTGAAGGAATGTCCAGAATTTTGAAAAGAAATAAAAAGCTTATGTGGCCTACCTTCCCTTTTAAGTGTCGTGACTATACTCTTAATAGTTTTGCTCATGCTGAGAAAGAAGTTGGTAAGATTTCTAATCTTAAGTTTTCAACAATTCCTGGAAGACAATACTACCGAAGGAAAGTGGCGCATGATTTTACTACCTCTGTTTTGATTGCCTAATTCGAACATGAACCATACATTTTTGATGATTTATTTGTTTCCATAGATGATATATCCCAAGTCTTTGATTCAGCCAAGTCCAAGTTACAAGCTGAGGACTTGAAAAAGTTTTTGTTGGATAGAAGCCAAAGGTTACTTAATGTGCCTCTTGATCAGTTGAGAGCTCCCACATAGGAGAAAACATCACAACAAGCAGAAAGTACTTCTGGTAAAGAAGTAGAAGGAGCTGATCTTGTTTTAGGGAAAAAGGGTGACAACAGTAAAGCCGACACTGCCAAAACAGAAACAACTTGTCAAAAAGATAAACAGAAGCCTTTAGTGCAAATAGAAAAAGGGAACACTGGCACTGATGCCCAGGTACATATTGAAAAGGGGAGTACAGAAAGTAAAAACACTGAACAGGCACCCAAGAATGATGCAGGTTCTCAAATTGGAGGACAAGTAGATACTGAATTGGTTGTTTCTTCTCATTTGCTAAATCAATATCAACAATTTGCACAACAGATAGGATTGCAAAACAATCCTCAAGTTGACGATCCCAAAGATCAGGATGTGGAAATCATTCCTGAAAACCCCACTGGAGAAATTATGCTAAAGATAGAAGAAATCCCTACTTTAGATATATTCTACAGTCCCAAACATAGGGCTATGGTAAGAAAACAAAGGAAAAGGAGGAGAATAGATTAAGATGCTCTTTTGACATCACAAGGGGAATTGCTAAATGTTGTTTATAAAAATGCTGAGGTGGATCCATCTGAGGATCTCACCAAATTGTCTCAGTATGCTGGTGCTTATAGTGCTGCCACTATAGATAAAGCTTCCAAAGTTTCACAGCTAGTAAAACAAAAGGATATGCAAATTGCTATCTTTGAAGAACAAGTTGCAGGTGATCAACAAAATATTATTCAGTTGGAACAGCGGGTACAGGATGCAGAACTCAGAGCTAAACAACTAGAAGAGCAACTAAGGCTTGAAAAGAAAAATATTGATGAACAAGCCTTGGGCAAACAACATCAGTTGACTCAAGAAGTAGAAAAGCTACAAAATCTTTTACAAAATGAGAGAAATTCAAAGGTTGAATAGGAAAAAATGTTCCAATCAGAAATGGACAAGTTCAAGGAGTATCCCAAGCTGGTTCAATTCATTATCGAAGCTCTTGAAATCAACAAACTGCTATCTCAACAGTTAAATGCATTTTGTTTAAAGTTGACACAAATTGAGCCTTTGTGCGAAATTACATCGTCTTTGATAGATAAATCAGTCACTCTTAGGCAAGAAATTGAAGATGTTGATGATAAAATTTCCGAGTTTCTTTCATGGCAGGATACAGAGCAAGGATGAAAATCTAACCTTTCTAGAATTGAAGAGAGACACAAGGAAATTCTATTTATGGAATGGTAACAGCAGTTAATGAAATCAGAAAGAGCCACATCAAGGGCTAAAAGTTTAATGAATAATACAACACAATTGATTAATGACAGCTTGTACGCTACCAATTTGATCTCAGATTGTACCCCAGGCAAGTTACCTAAAGTAAAAGAAGTTGATTCCAGGTGGAAGCAAGAGATAATCGATAAAAATAAAAATATTAGCAAACTTCAAGGAATTTCATGGGATAATATGTGGTCTTATCTGATCAAGCCACACAGCCAACAGATGGCCATCAAATTCCTTTCGAATGCTATTCAATGTATCATTCCTGAATTCTCTGATGCTGCATACACTGGACAATTACATTCAAAAATGATTCGGCCAACAGAAGTCCAAGATATGCTCAATGTCTGCCACCTTCGTTCATCCACCTTAATCGATGATTAATGAGCTAGTCTACTACAAGCTCGCATTTTAGTTTAAGATATTTTATTTTAGATATATTGTAGGAATAGTTTTAGTTATTTTGTTTTATTGAGTACCTATTTAAACCCCTTTCATGCATTTGGAAAGGGGTCCTTAATTTGTAATATTTTTTGACTTGGAAATTACATTTGTGTACTCCATTTACTTCTATATTCTTTTATAAAGGGTCACATCTAGTGATTCTGTGCAGAATTATTTTTTAAGAGTTGCATTTTTGTACCTTTGAGATGATTTTGCATTGGAATTGCTAGATTAGAGTATCAGATTTCATTTGAAAGTCTCAAGATGGATATGGTACTTTTATCTATTCACTGTTAATTTATTTTTTCATATGATATTCTCTTTTAAATTTGCTATCGTTTATGTGTGCTTCGTTTTACAATATTGCTTTATATATATCATTTTTGAGTATATTAGAAATATTTATCTTTCATAAGTGTATGTAAATGATATACAATGATGAATACAATATGCTAATATAACTCTGTTTAATTTCTTAAACAGAGTTATCTTTATTCGTTGTTGCACATTTCAATTAAGCTATAATACATTTTTATGGTTATTGTTCAATTGAAATAATTTTAAGTTGTATTCACATATGATACCCGGGTTAGTTTTAGAATTTCTTTATCAGTATTTAAATTAGATTAGCTTGTATTTTCATTTCAAGTCATTTAGTCCCATTTCCCCATCCAATCATTCCATTACCAACCCATTCAAATTACTAGGAAACTGGTCCTACAAATCCAGTCGGAGCCACCATTCCAAACGGAAAAGGAGCTGTCTTAAGTTCCCGACAGGGCGGTTATCCCCCGATGTTTGAAGCAGCAATTTTCGAGGCTTCAACGGGGGGCAAACTGTGACCTGAAACATTTTAAAATCCTCTTTATGACCCTTTCGATTCCAGATTTGCAATGCGAATCGACCCATTCAAAAACCCGGATCCAATTGACTTCAGCCACGTGTCTGTTGACTATTTGGTTGACTTGGCATGGGGACTGCAGTTTTGTGGATGCTGTATGGACTGGTAGTAAGAGAAATTAACGCTTTACAATAAATAAAGAGAAATTAGGAAGCTTCATATTACGTGGGATCTTTTAGTTTTACCACTTCATTTTTCCTCTATAAAAGCTGCTGTTATTTACACGAGAGGCAATAGCAATTTTTTCTTCATAGAAGAGATAATAGCAATTTGTAGTAAGTAACTAGGGTGTAAAGCCACTTATACTGGTTCCTCATAGTCGAGTCCACGGCACAAGTAAATTTCATTCTTTAAAGCTATAGTATTAGTCCCGTTCACACGAGACAATCATCATTGCTAAGTAAAGTGATGAGATAATTTTATTGTTATGTGGAATTATGAAATAATTTTAAGATTTTATATTTTAATTGATTGATAAAGATTGTTACATCATATTTAAAAATATCTAATTTTAAAAAATTAAGAAATAATATTTTATTTTAGAAAAATTAAATTTAATATAATTAAATAAAAAATTATAAAATTTTTATTAATGAGATAACTAATACAAAATCAAAGGACTTTGACTCTTAACAAATCACAATATAACTTACATATGGACCCATTAACATTATTTATCTTCTCGTTGCCACTTGACTCTTAACCAAACAAAATTTAACTTACATATGGACACGTTAACATTATTAATATTCTCGTTGCCACTCATTATTGTAATTAGTGTGAGTGCAAAGATATCATCAAATAATTATTATTGTAATTATTCTAACTTGAAAAAAATTTGTGTAATTTGTTACTAATATAATAATTTAATTATAAATTTTTCCGAAAATTATACAATTAGGAGAACAGTGGTTGTGTTGATCTACATTCATCAATAAATAAATTTCAAAGATGCAACAGTCAGGTCAAAAAATCGTTAATGAAAAAAGATATTATAATCAATATAGTTGAATAAAATAAATAAATAAATAATTAAATAAATTAAGATATTATAGTCAATATAATTGGATAAATTAAATAAATAAATAGATAACTAATTAAATTAAATAAAAAAAAAATAAAAAAAAATATATTTATATACTAAAAATATAAAAATCATAACAACCTAGACGAATAAAAGAATAAAAGCCAGGATTAATATAATATTTAGTCAAATAACAAGTCGTTTCTCAACTGATTATGTGATTTTCCGGAAGATTTATGATTAATCTAGATATGGATCACAGAAGCTTACACTCTCAAAAAAAATATAATAATTATTTTTAAATAATAGTAATAAAAATGTTATTATATATGATTAAATATAGTTGATTATAGTGATTATGGTTGGATTATTGTTGACAATCGTTAACTATGATTGGCCATATTTATTCATGGTTGAATATGTTTGAGCATGGTTGATCAAAGGTTGATAACGTTCATTATTTTTTATTTTAGTTGAAAATTTTTAATATAATTGACTTTGGCTTATCACAATTTACTTTCATTGACCATGAAAGTAATTCACATTCATCAACTATTAAATTCTAATTCACATTCATCAACTATTAAATTCCCTTTTTTTTAATAGAGTCAGTTATTTTATATTATATTCAAAAAAAGAGGAAGCATAGCTTCCAGTACATGACGCAGCCTAAGCTGCGTAAATCCACAGTATGCACATAAAATGCATAGTCTGTAACCCAAATAATATATCTTAGCCAACTAAACATACTCTAGCTTTTTAAAACCATAAATATAACTAAGGTATATCATCCCCGCTTGATTAAATATTTACCTGACTAGAGGTTTTGGTTAAAACCATTATGCCAACCATATTATATTTGGGCCCACACTTATCATCCATGCATCTTTTAACCATCGATTATACGCAACCATCAATCTGATGGTAATCGCACACCATCAAGTACGACATTCTACCACTCGTTAACTTGCGATATGGGTGGTTTTTAATTGTCCATTGTGTGCTACGTGGCTTCTCCAGAAGTTTATCGCACACATTATAAAAATACCATTTACTACCTTGTGAGTATGCGATATACCATTACGGTTTTGTAAGATCATCACTATTGAATGGAAAATTCTGAGTCAATAAATTGATTCCTGGTACAAGATGCGTCGTTGGCCTGGAAAATTGTTGAAAACAAATGAGTTGAATAAAGTTTAATAATTTAAATTGCCTCGATGTATTTATTTAACATTTTGCTATAAATATTTGAGATTCTATGATATAACATTACACAACAACAATGTATACAAGCAATAACAGAGAATGAAATTATAGAAATTTAAAATTTAAATTAAATTATGTTCTAAATAAACTTAATCATTTTTGTATTATTATTTATTTTAATTATAAAAACTTTAAAAAATTATTTAAAAAAAAATAATTGTAAAAAATTATTAGGATTGAAATTTGTTGAAATGTTAAATAAATCTAATACAAATAATAATACTTAAAATTGCGATTTTTTAAAAATAATTTTAGTAATTGGGATTATGTTAAATAGTTATAGTGAATAATTCTTATTTTTCTAATTCAGATTCAAATTTTCACCAATTACATGATAAAAATTAATGTGTTGATGATTATTACTTAAATTAGTTATATTTGAACTAACCTATACCATTTTCGTATATATGTAGATTAACTTCACAGTTTGACAGTTTTTGAACTCCACACCTCTGAGATATTTCAGCCATGAGTATTAATTGTACTATGGGTAATTATATCAATTTAATGGTTTTGATATTTCTCGGGATCTTATCTCATTAAGTGTTTCGTGCCAATTTTTATGGCTCTATTAATTCTGTTCAACTTGCTATTTTAACTAATTCGCTTTCCGTTTCCTGTGCATAGAAATGCATGTGAGTTTGGGGAGTTCACTCTATTAGTGTTGTAAGGAAGATTGTGCATTGAAGGTTATAAACCTTTTCAATTAATATGAGATTAACAACGTTCAAGTCTTACCACATTAACTTTACCCTTCAAATATGCTTTATTCTGAATGTAGTGTGGTTGAAACCATAGGTAATAAAGATAAGGTTATAAGGCCATGGGTAATTATATAAAGACTTTTATCGTAAGTTGAGACGAGTAAATTAAGTTATGTTTGTACTATATATTGTACAGTGACGAAGGAAGCTGACCCCCGAGGTACTTGACATCAGTGGTGAACTTCTCTAGACTGACCTGCAGTCATATATAGCATTACTAAGTACACATTAGCCACATGCTAATAAGAACATCATAAATAAAATTGTGATGCATGGAGCTTTTATTACTTGTATGATTAGAAGTTGCAAATAAAACATATGGATAACACTTTAAAATTGGAATCTATCACGTTTAAAATGCTCAACCATAGATTAACTAATTATAAGTATATTATAGTTAAAAAAATAAGTTTTTATTTACATTAATTATAATTTAATACTTAATATATATATATATATATATATAGTAGATATTTATTTTGTTCAATTTGCCACTTCTCTTTAAATTATTTGTGCTAATAGTTTGTTTATTTATTATTTTATATTATTATGTTTATTTATTATTTTATACTATTAAATACTGAACTACAATTGCAAAATACTCTTAATTTATATAATTTTTATTAATGTAAATTTAATGAATTATGATAAATAAATATAATAAATTATTTTTTAAAATAAGTTTCCACTTAAATTATTATTATAATTATTTTTTTGTATAATAATTAGGTATGATGAAGTTATTATAAATTTAATTTACATAATATTTATACATCTTCTATACTATATATATTTTTTTAAATAAATATTCAATTTTATTTTTAGTTCTTGCTACTTAGTTTAATTTAATTACTAATTTATTTTGTATTGTTATTATGTAATTAGTATTGGTTAAATGTAATGAATATTTAACTTGTTTCACACTGTTGCTAAAACACAAATTAAGCTTAAAAAACAAATTAGGCTAGGGGCGTTGTTTAGTCTTCATTAAATTATAAATAGTCATTAATATATTTTTGACTTTCCTATCAAATTTGATTGAAAACGCTTTTAAGAACCATTGGATCCAGGTCATTAAATAATTTATTAAAAAACATAAATTACATATTTATCTTTGTCTGATTCGAGGATTACATTAAAGTAAATCCATATCAAATCTACATGCTGCTACATGAAAAGATTTGGTTGACTGATCCTATGCATGGCAATAAGGGTCAGACCCCATACAACTTATTCATTAGCAATATATTCCTCCAGTTATGTCACTATGTAGGCATTGAATCTTATTACAGGGAATTAAATGGGGTAGAATAAATATTTCAATTTATTTAAAGAAAATTAAATGGTGTAGAATATGAACTCAATAGAATTTCGGTTTGTGGAGTTGTTTCAGTTTTCATCAATTTGTAATGTTATCGACATAGTTTTGACTTGCCGCTCCAAATTATTGAATTTTGGTATGTGGAGTTGTTTAGTTTTCATTAAATTATAAATTAGTTATTAATATATTTTCTACTGGGTTGAAAATACTTTTAAGAACCATTGTATCCACATCATTAAATAATTTATTAAAGAACACAAATTACAGATTTATCTTTTCTCGCTTCGAGGATTACATTAAAGTAAATCCATGTCGAATCTACATTTATCATCAGTCATTTCTTGATTGTACAAATGCTCACAGCTGTCCACCTATTTTGCTGCGAAAACCATCATGAAAAAATAAAACTCAAATTTCAATGTTATTAATTATACATAGAATCATTATTAACAATAAGGTTTTCTACAACGAATATGTAATTTATGATATTCATTATGCAAGTGCAGATCTGAGTTGGAGGATCTAGTCGATGTCACATACATCCCATGTAGATCTCTTGATATCAACAACCATTAATTCAAAATTAAATAGCATAAAATTATGGCAGTTGTACGAGTTTCTACTTTGCAGTTGTTATTTTGCTTGAAGCTCTGTGAATTTTATTTCCACTCTTTAGATTTTTTGTTCTTGACCGTAGAAATCTTTGTATTCTACTCAACACATATACAAGTAGATTTATCGTGCGACTCGACACTCTGCAAGCAAGCTTTCGCAAGTCAGGCTGGAACTATGCGCCTCCGGTTGCAAGGTTTGCTAAGCATAATTTCTCTTACTCTTTCACGTAATTCCACATATTAAATTCGCTTTCTTGCTTTGATTCTGAGTGCAAAGTAGATGATATTCTACCTGCAATTTACATATTATGGACTGTGTTTTTAAATGATAGCCGATGGAACATTGATGATTGCAATTCCATTCGAATTTGATAAAGTTGGTACGTCCTACAAATCTCGTTTCTTTTTAACAAATTTACAAAGTTACTAGAAGTACTTCTCAAGATTATATCATAGAGAGAAAACATAGAAAACATAATTTTGTTAGGTCTCTAGCATGAGAATACCATTTGTATCAGCCTCGGAGGATTCAAAGTCATTTCCCTTGGAACGACTTTGTTTACTAAAGCCTTCGTTCATTAAAAAATGTAGATTATTATCATCATCATTTTCTGAATCAAATTCCACTTCATTTGTAGCTTCGGTGTTAGCAGATCAAAAACTATGTTCTTATTTGACTTAATTTTTTTTTGCCATAATTTTAATTTTCAAAAAGATAAAATAATTTTCGTAATTTTAATTTTTTTAAATTATTATTTAATTAAAAATTACTTCGTTGTAATTTTAATTTTTTCTAAAACCTTCAAGATTACGTCGTAATTTTACTTTTCAACAAAAATTACATCACACAGACTGTATGTTTTGAGGTTTGTTTCCATTTTCAACAAAGATTACATCATAATTTTACTTTTCAACAAAAAAATATATCTCAAAGAGTGTATGTTTTGAACTTTGTTTCCATTGCATTATTTTATTATTTGATTGAAAATTAAAAAATATATATAATTTGATATAGAATAAATTTTGGCATCCTATAAATCCTTGCCTGACTGGATTCTATACCATTTATCTGGCTGTCAAAATGCATTGGCTCTGCATTATTTGACTTTTTTTTTTTTTGCAAATTTAACTAACCTGGACAGTACAGTACCGCTAGGAAGGCGAGTTTGAGTGACATTTTCTGACAAAATTATCTTTTGTTCTCTTAAGCTTTTGATTTTTTCAGAAAAGTTTTGATTGAGGTTCTCCAAATTCAATGTATGATCATGCTCTTGAAGTAATTACCGAGTGATCGCTACAGTCCCGTTCTCTTAAGCTTTCAATTTTGTTAGAAAAGTTTTGATTGAGGTTCTCCAAATTCGATGTATGATCATGCTCTTGAAGTAATTTTTGAGTAATCGCTACAGTCCTATTTCTTGCATCTACAATCTGTGATAAGGTTCATAGTTTTCCAGTTCCCAATATTTAGGTGTTTAGTCTGATTCTTGAAATATCGTCTGAATTTCGTGTTGAACTTCCTGTAATTGATTCTGAGCATTTGAGATAGAAACTTCATGTTCCGTCTCTTTCTTTGCAACTTCTTGAAATATCGCCTGAATTTTGTGTGGAACTTCCTGTAATTGATTTTGAGCATTTGAGATAGAAACTTCATGTTCCGTCTCTTTCTTTGCAAGTTCTTGAAATATCGCCTGAATTTTGTGTTGAACTTCTTGTAATTGATTCTGAGCATTTGAGATAGAAACTTCATGTTCTGTCTCTTTTTTTGCAAGTTCTTTAAATATCGCCTGAATTTTGTGTTGAACTTCCTATAATTGATTCTGAGCATTTGAGATAGAAACTTCATGTTCCGTCTCTTTCTTTGCAAGTTCTTTTCTCAATTCTTTCTCAACTTTATCCAACGCATCTTTGATTTTTCTTTCAGCTTCAAATTGTGAACTCATTTGAATGTGATTTTCCGAAAAAATAGTCTTTCCATCTTTTTAGGCTTTTGATTTCATGAAAAAGGATTTGATTTGAGATTATGCAACTTCAACATCTTATCATCTTCGATCTTGGGGGAGTTCCCCTCCTTCGAGGAAGCTTATCCATTTGCAATATTAACGACTTTGTTTACTAAAGCCTCCGTTCATTAAAAAATGTAGATTATTATTATCATCATCATTTTCTGAATCAAATTTCACTTCATTTGTAGCTTCGGTGTTAGAAAATCAAAAATTATTTTCTTGTTCATAGAACAACATATTAGCATGATTATTATCATTTCTATCTAAAAGCACTTTGACCTTGACTTTATGATGCAAAATTCGAAGGTCTCTATTGCATCGTTTCCTAGTTTTTGCATTCGATGGCCAATGACGGAGTTGCTAGACGTTAAATAACATCCAAAGGCATGCAAAGTCGAAACAAATATTAAATGTGATGACAACAGGAGAGAGAAAAGAAATACTTCTATTCCTTAACAATAAAAATTGCGGTTACTTCTATTCCTTATGACTGCTGCAAGACACAGTGCACAAAATTTGATTCTGTGTCTCTCGGTTCAAAAAAAAAGATACTGCTATGTAAACCTATTCTATTTCACACTCTGCTCTGCTTTTTAAAATAAAAACATATGACTCTGTTACAAAGAATCTCAGGCCTTTTATATGTGGCAGCACATATTACACTAAAAATAAAACTAAAGCAATACGCCCTTTCGGAGCCACCCAAAATGAAGACTCATACTAAAAACATTGAAATGTTTTAACATTAGCTCTTATAACAAAGTACTTTATAAAAAAATTTCCGTGCATATAAAACATATTAAAACCTTTGACATAAAACCTTTTCATCGGGCGATGAATGAAAACAAAACTCGGCCGGATTTCAAAAGGTGATGAACCAAATTGCATTAACACATTTCGCATTACAAATTTGTCCCCGCTGACATTCCGATTGTGATGAACGCATCCGAACTCGCCACATCAACAAGACACTGTGGGGACCTCCGGCGTTTAAAAATAAAAAAATTTGCGTTCATATAAAAATAAAAATGATTCTGTTCACTGCGTTTAAAATAAAAGGTACTCAATTTCACCCAAAACAGAGATTGTCCCCGAACACAAAAAAAGACCGTTTTTCAAACGCAGAGAACTAGTGCCAATAATCAAAAAACTGATTGTTCACCATTTTAGAAAGCAGTTGGAACACAAAAAACTAGAGATAAAAAATGGAACAGTGAAAACATAAGTAGCTAATAGAACAAATGCAAAGCCAAGGGTAGTTAAGACAGCCCCAAAAACAAAACTCTATGAAATAACTCAAAGTTCAAGCTATTTTGTGGTCATTGGTATCCTCCAAGAAATTATTGCATCTTGTGCATATTATGGAGGCAAGAAAATGCAAGCACCTCAGTTGAAGGTTAGTCAAAATTAATATTTAAAAAATTGCTTCCAGAATACAAGACACCTAACAAGAGTCATCAGTTTAATTGATCGAGTAAAAGCAACACTAGGAGCAGTCAAAACAGAAGTAGCAAATAGAACAGGTGCAAAGGCAAGGGTAGTTTATAGGTTATGTAGTTATAGCTTACTGAGAATATTACTTGTTATACTATAGTCTAGAGATTTATAGAAAATTAGAGTAGCTACCCAAATAGTCACATTAGTTTTATTTCTATGCACCTATGGCGGTGGTAGTCTTAGTCCCATGCCCTAAGTTATTATTATAGGATCTTAAAGATTTCATATAGTATAAATCAAGATTGTTCTATGTCATCTATTATTCACATTATCCTGCACAAGTTACTATGTCTCAACTTCTGGTATTGCTCTTATTCTTTAGTTAGTTGATACCTTTGGATAGTTAATTTGTTGTTTTTTTCTTGATGTTTTAACAAAGTTAGGTGCCACTTGCTGCATTGAATGGAATATATGAATTTGGAATGATGGAATGTAGTGGCATGCAACTTTCAAAGATGCTACAACAACTAATAGGAGAAGAAGACACCGCTAATATCAAAATAGACTGTAGAAACAAAGCAACAAAGAAAACAAGTGTTGGATACTTTGCATGTAGACCTTGTAAGAAGTGGTTTAGCTGCAGCTTCAAATGGTGCAAATGTTGTTGTTGTATGTAGTACATTTTTTAATATGCAAAAAATAATAAGCAGTTGTCAAAGATCAACACGAAGGAAAGCAAAGAAAAAAACAAATAGTCAATACTTTAAATCTAGATGTGGTACCAGGTTGTATAGATACGACTTTAGATGATCCAAATGTTGTTGTTGTATACACCATCATTGTTAATGTCCATAGAACAATGACTGGTTGTTAGCAATCATCATAGAATACATTTATTCATCATTGAAATGAATATTTTGTCTTATCACAAAAAGTGGTGTAACCATCAAATTTTCAAAATATAATGATAGAATTAGTCCATATTATGTTGACCTATCTTGTCCAATATTTTCTACACTGACTTTCAAGTACATGCTTTGGTGCAATAAAGTTGGGACTTGCATAAGGGATGAATGCTTTGTAATAACTAAGTCGATTCTCATGTTCAGCTATTTGTATGTGTAGAAATTTGAATAATAGCTGAATTATTCACCGAGATTATCCTGATTCCACACTATTTAAGCTTCATGCATAATACATAACCTCTTCTACAATTGATCATCAATATGCGGAAATAGAAAGCAGTCGCATGCGCTCATTAAAACATAATCAAGCACACATATCAACACAGTATGTAATGGGGAAAGCAATAGCTGAAAACCCCCAACTATCTGTATATTATAATGATGGAGAACATGTAACAATACATAGCACAATACTCCTCACAAGTACTCAGTACTATCTCCAAAAGTTACACACAAACTAACTGAGATTTGAACAAGTCCTGAGTTCAAATCTCCTCCACAAGTCTGCCTGCCTCTACTGCGCAATCCAAGTTGATTAATGATGAGATCCAAGTTCAAATCCCACTGACTCCAACTGCGCAATCCTCATTGGTAATATCCATCAATGTGTGTGAAAATCTCATGCACAGCCAATAGTCACAACTGATAGTAGACTCACCCTTTCACCCACCTCTAACACTGGTCTCCACTGAACTGTCCATGCATTGCAGTTAACTGATGTGTTCTTTAGTTGATTTATGAGTTAATAATTAGTGAATTAATTAATAATTAATTCACATCACTCATCACTAGTGTATTTTTCAGTTAGACTAAATACAACTAGTTCAACTAAGTTAAACAGAACACAACTCCACCAACTGTCTCATCAACTCCACCAAACTCTGCCACATGAGTTCTAACTGAAGTCAACCATGCAATAGCTCAACTAACCCTTAGGAAAAGCGTATTTCCTTTTGTCAGCTGCATGTGCCACATCCAAGCATCAAACTAAAGTGCTCCAAGAGGATAAGATAATGTTTATAGTCTAAATATTATTAAGGGTTAATAATATTTGACTGTTCTATTTTTAGCCCGGCAGTCTAAAAATAGAACCTGCCCAATGTCTAAAAATAGAGGTCCATCTATTTTTACCAACTCGACCAATCATCCATAAATAGCATCCTGCAACTCATAGACCATGATCCATACATGTCTAAAAATAGACATACTCTAAAAATAGACTTTGCGACAAAAATCACCTGTGTGGCCCCCACCTAGTTTTGGTGATCACTTTCCAACTAGGATTAGGAAAGATGTTTCAGGATGCCTCCTTCACTGTTTCTTGTTGCAATCTTCAACAAAATGAAGCATATTGTTGCCTTCAAGATGCTATTATGCTACAGTGCATATCTAACTGTACATACATATTCGTAATTACAACTATGTTTTTTACAACTAGCAAGATTAGCTTTACTAATCAAGACACATACAATCTTTATTTCATGCTTTCTATTGTATACAAAAGTCAATTATTTCTAGAATACATAGCTTTTATGTGAGATTCATGTTTTCAAAGACAATAATCAACGTTGCATATTCTTTGTTTTGCAAAGATACTTTTGAAATACAGAGAGATGCAAAATAGGAACTAGTTACTTGCAACTTTGCTTCTCTTATTTTACTGTTTTGAAATCAAAGATACAATATAATAGTAAAATTAGTATTTTGTGCTAGTAAACATTATCATAGAGATATATTCAATAAAGCAAAAAATATTATAGAAGTTCTTCTCATCTTTGAGGAAAAAAAATCTAAGATACATAGTACTTAGTAAACAAATCACCATACGAATCTGAAGAATAAATACATAGAAAAAAATGGTTGAAATCATAGACATTGAAAACTACCATCCAGCAAAAAAACATCGCATAGATACTAATATTGATATCGTTTTAATGAACCATAGTCTCTTTAGACTATAGCAATTTGCATATACTCCTGGAGATTGTTTGTTCAATGCATTTGAAGTGCTTCTGCACTTTCGTTACTCATCTATTGAACTGTGCAATAGAATAATAGACCATTTTCTCAATTGTCTACAGCGAAATGACACAGAGGCAAAAGAATCATACCAATATGAACTAGATCCTATCATGTTATATCAACTTCATGGAATTCATGATGTTGACACATACCTTCGTAGAATGTGTTTTTCTACATCTAATAGCAATTTCCAATCTGAAAGAGGCCTATGGGGAGACACATTTTGCATACAGTGGCTATCAAAGTGGTTGAACATACCAATTGGAGTATAGTCGCTAACAATGAAAACAAGGTATTTGTTCTTCAACCACAATCTAGATACAATTCCACTAAACATTTTGTTTCATGATATAGATCCCATTAGTGGACATTTTGAACCCCTATTATACAAAAGATTATGTAGATGCAACTTTGTACCAAATTTTTCCTTGTCACCTCTTTGCAAATATCTTGAAAACCATTATGAATCCATCGTTCATGAAATGCAAATTCATGGATTGCATAGAGAAAAAACAACTATGTCGAAATGTGCTAATAGCATGTTTAGTGCAATTTGTCAATTAATAGCACCTGAATTTGATGAACAATCTTTCAGACTCTACATTGTCCAATATTTTTGCAATGCACTAATGGCTAGGAGCAATGATGCATTAAATTGTATAGAAAAACACTTAACAAATGAAACTATACAAAGTCAAACAATGGTTGCAGGCTGTCAACAATACCTAATTAATATGGCAATGCCATATGAAAAAGGAGGAGTTGAGGGAACATCATTTGCTTCCAATGGACATCGATCATATTCAATGTAAACATACAAATATGGTCATTTATCGGTAAAACCATTGTGAATTACTACCAATCAAAAACAAATTTCAACCAAACGTACAACATATTATCATTTGAAACAAGTACATAACACATCCATTATGAACCATTACTATCAAATCAAAATACAAATCGGTGCAGTCTGCAACATAGAATAGTACAAATGCACGAAAACACCAACAATAGAATAAACTTGCACAAATTGAAACAAATGATACGTAAAAATGACCCAAATAAAATTGGACAAAATAGAAATAAAATAGCAGATAAAAATTGTTCATCACGAAAAAGTACTCCCATAGAAATTTACAAACGAAAAATTGAAGACACACCAAAAACCAAATGTCCAATATGTAAGACATTGCAATTTTAAAAGAACATCTCAAGCATTGGACTTGAATTAGAAAAAATGTACATAAACATATCTGAAAAACAAAAGACATTGCATTTAAATATCATTTGTAGATCTTGCAAAACAACACTTGCGAATGCAAAGTTGCCTCGCTTTGCAACACCTGAACAAATAATATGTAACAAGCCATTGCAAACTGTAACAAGACTTTCAGAGCTTGAGGAAAGACTTGTTGCATTGAGAATTCCCTTTGCACAAATAAGACAATGTGGGAAGAAGCAATCACAAATGGGCTTAACTGGTTCAATAGTACCTGTCCAGATGGACATTGTCCAAAAATCATTGCCACAATCCATAAACAATACAATCACAATTGCTATTGCATTTAAACGACGAGTAGAATACAAGAATGCATATCAAACAGGAAAAGTGCGTGTGCATATTGTCATGAGAGCACTTAAAGAACTATGTTCTCGAAATTTGTATAAAACCGAAAACAATTCCATTAATAGCAATTGGAATCATATACTTGAATTGGACAATAAAGGTAATAAATCCGAAAATGACAACATTGATAGCAAAAGTGAAACTGATAGCATTTCAGAAAGTGAAAGGCCAACTGAAACCTTGGTACATGGATTCATAGCTTCACAACGAATTCATGATTTACAAGACAAGATTATTGAAATAGCACCAGCTGAGGGACAACGACCACTTGGGATATTCAAAGAAAAACATGCAAAAGAAATGATTTTCCCAAAACTATTCTTTGGAAATCGACGTGACGATGATATACTACAAAGATTTCGTTACCAAGAAATAGTAAAATGGGAACTAATGCATTGCAGTGGTCACTTTTCCTATCAGATCACAAATTTGTTCTTCAAGACAATGCGAATACTCCTTGAAAAGGTCATGTCATGCATCTCAGTACGAATAAAAAAAGGAAAATTATAAGGAGGAAACTTGTTAGCAAAAGATGTTAAGTACAAGCCCAACTTAGAAAAGTTACTAAAAAGTCACATTGGATACATAGATTTCAAAGACATAAGAATTTCTCCTGATTACCATCAACAAATGCAGAAACATATATTTGCAATGATACGTCAATTAGGTCCTCCAACTTTCCTTGTTACATTTACAAGTGCAGAGCATCTTTGGACACCACTAGTACAAACTCTTACTAAATTACATAGCAATAGAAATAAAGAGAAACACATTGAAACAATTGAGGAATGCAACATTGATTATCTTGTCAGAAAGGACCCAGTAACATGTACACGTTACTATAGACATAAGACAAATGCATTGAAGCAATTGATCTGTCAAGATAGCACATTTTTTGGGAAAATATTAGATTACTACTTTGTAACTGAGTTCCAAAATAGAGGTAGTGCACATGAACATGCTCTTATATGGATAGAAAATGCTCCAGTATATGGAATTAATACTAACTTAGAAATTAAAAACTTCTTGGATAACTATATAACTTGTAGCACAAATCACCTTGATCCAGAACTCGCAAAGATACATGAACATCATCATACCAAAAGCTGTAAAAAAAGAAAAGCATCACAGTGTAGATACAAAGTTCCAATGCTACCAATGAAAAGAACAAGGATTCTTGAACCAATTACTTCGGTACATGGCTCAATAAATGAAAATTTTTTGTCCTTGCAAAGCACCTTAGAGCAAAAACACTATGAGAAATCAACTAGTCATGAAGATTTCTTAGATGAATTCCAGTTAACAGAAACCGATTACATCGAATTAATACAAGTACATTAACACAACCAATGGTATTCTTGCAACGAAAACCATAAGAAATATGGAATAATAGCTTTGCATACAATATGCCACACCTATGGAATGAAAATATAGATGCTCAATATGTTCTAAATGCACATGCTGCAGCTTATTGCACTTCATATATGACCAAAGTTGATAGATCTATGACAAATGCATTCAGAAGGATACGAAAAGAACATGAAAAGAGAAAAATTGATGCTATTCAAATGATACGGTCTCTAGGCAATGCTTTGCTTAACCTTCAACAAATTTCAGCTCAATAAGTAGTCCACATAGCTCTATCACTACCATTGAATCATAGTTCAAGATAATGCAACTTTATAAACACAACACCAATAGACGAACGCACTTTTATACTTAAACCAACTACTCTTCTGAAACAAATTCCTGACAACTCTGAAGATGTTATGTGCAGGTCTATAATTGATTACTATATCAATAGGCCTAATGCTATTAAGCATATATTTTTAGCCGAATTTGTATCAAAGTATAGGAAAGATGGCAGACCAATATCAAAAAGAAAATAAGAAAAAGTAATTTGATTCATTAAATACAAAAAACACATTGACTATGAAAACTATTACAGAGAAAAACTTTTGCTATATGTTCCATTCGAAAACAATGAAAATGCACTAAAGCAAGACTCCTCTACATGGAAGAGTGCATACATGTTGCATAAGAACACAATAAAAAACAATGAAACTAAGTTCACATATAACATGAACAAGAAATGGGGTGATTTGGAAGAAGAAATTCAAAAAATTGATAGCAGCACCGTAACTTCTAATCATACAATAAAAAAACCTGAAATATCTAATGATGTTAATAAGAAGTATGACTTGGCTAAAGATTTGCAATTTCCCCAATGCAATGAGAAAAAAAGACATCTTAACATTGGTTTTCAATTTACAGAACATCCATTTATGCTTAGCAATGAAGAATACTACAAGATTAGGAGAATGCTTAATAAAGAACAACAAGCAATACTCAAATACATTTCAATGAAAAAATGAAAGAACATAGACAAACCATTCTACTTATTTTTGACTGGAGGAGCTGGTACTGGAAAAACATTCACAGCAAAAGAAATATTCCAAATGCTCATGCGCATCTACAGTGAACATTACAAGAGAGACCCTTTGAAGCCAAAAGGTTTGATATTAGCATATACAGGTAAAGCTGCATATAATGCAGGTGGAGTCACAATTCATTCTGCATTGCTAATGCCTTTCAACAAATCTAGTTTTATTCCACTTAGCAACGATGTATTAGACAACTTAACACAACTGTATGAAGAATTAAGGGTTGTTCTCATTGATGAAGTATCTCTAATTGGAAGTTGTTTTCTATATCAAATTGATGATCGACTAAGAAACATTAAGCACAATCAAACAAAATACTTTGGAAACATTGATATCATATTTTGTGGCGACTTGTACCAAGCACAACCTATACAAGATTCACTAATATTTGAACAACCTACAATAAGAAGGCAACCAATAACATATGGCTTTTGGAAAGAACATGTAAAGTACTATGAATTGCACATTGCAATGCGTCAAACAAATGAAAAATTCATTAGCATTTTGAATAGGATGTGTTTAAATAATCAAACAGAAGATGATTTGAATTACCTAAATATACATTGTATTCAAAATTCTCGTAATGATCCAACTTTCCCCTATCTATTTTTTAGGAATAAAGATGTAGCATTACATAACAAGAAAATGTTGTCTATTGTTCCTGGTGATGAAATTGTAATTAATGCAATTGATTACGAAGAAGAAAACCATGGACACATACCATCTCATGCACAAATAGCAACATTGCCTTCACAAATTGTCCTAAAACTTAACATGCTAGTTGAAATATATGCAGGAAACTATGAATTACAAGACAGTCTAGTCAACGGTGCAGATGGTATCATTAAAGCATATGTAAAATTAGACAACTTTGATGTAATATGGATCAAATTCTATGATGAACGTGTTGGCCGTCAACAAGCACATAAATTTTCTTTTCTATATAGCGGAGAAATTTCTAGTGATTGGACTCCCATACTGCGCACAACAAAGCCAATTTCTGTATTAGCAAAACAGGAAACTTGAAAATCAGAAAACAATTCCCCATCCAACTAGCATGTGCATGTACAATACACAGATCACAAGGCTTGACACTAGACAATATTGCATTTGATCCTTTAGGAATACGACACCATGGATTAGTATATACAGCTCTTTCTCGTGTGAGAAACATAGAATCATTGTATTTTCTTAGTCCACTTAAGAAACAAAACTTCCAAATTCAACACAAAATTTCTGTTGAAATGGAACGTTTACACAGAAACACAAAGTGGCAACTAGACTACAACTGTTCGTTATTAGAAACAAAAGCATACATTTCAATTCTTTCTCTAAACACTCGTAGTTTACAAATACATATTGATGATTTGTTACATGACTATGATCTAATGCAATTTGACATCCTATGTTTACAAGAAACACATTTGAATAATTCAGTGCTTCTAAAAAGACTTGAAACATTCAATTGCATATCAAATCATAGTAAACATGGTTTGCTAATTTGTATTAAAAAGCATATAAATATCTTGAATCATATTCATTTTGAAGAAAAAAACATTGAAGCTACACTAGCAAATATGCTTCTTCATGACATGGATATTATAGTCGTGAATGTTTATGTTGCACCATATGCAACATTGAACAATACATTGGATCTTCTTTCAAAAGCATTATGCAAAATACATTCAAATCAAACAATAGCAATTGTCGGCGATTTCAACATCAATATGCTTGAAAGCAACAACAAAACAAACAAACTAAGATCGTATATGCACAATTACAACCTTCATTTTCTTTTATAGACAAATAACAATCAACAATTGTCAATCATTGATCACATATGGTCAAACATAACTTGTAGCTATAAGACTTTCAGGTTAGATACATATTGGAGCGACCATGATACTATTTGTCTCATCATTGAAGACAAAAATGCAACACAAACATAGTGCAAATGAAAGTAGTCTAATTCTTTTTTCTATTCAATAGTATTAGACTTGCATACTCATGTCCTTATTATACAAATGAAATCAATAGTGAGCATTATTACCAAACATACCTTTAATTTGTTTCTAAAAAAAGTCTTTGAAAGCTGCATAATAGCCATTTAACTACTATGACTTTGACTTCTAATTGTATGTCTTGCAGATTACTATAGCTTTCTACAATGAGTCAAATAGGCAAAGACAAGTCACAAAAAGAAATAAACACATCCAGGTTTTCTTACTACACTAAACTTACTTACCCTTCAATGCATATGTATAGAGATATCTCTATGTTTAACTGTTTATTTCTTTCTACAAAACTATTGCAAGACCTATTCTTATATTACTAGTGCTGACTTCTATAGCACTGTTCTTCATATATAATTATACTATGCATCAATGATTTATTTCTCAAGCATCACAGAATTCATTTTAATCGTTGAATTTGTCTTTCAACCCATTGTAATATTTTCATGCACAAATGAGACACGCCCCATTGCAAATTTCAAACTATATATAACCACTTTGGAGTTATCTAACAATAAACACCACAGAATACTGAATCTTATTCTCTACAGTATTTTAGCACTACGACACAATTTGTTTCCCTTTTCATCATCTCAATAATGTTCTGTGCTTAAACTCGATAATCATCACCAATTGATTATTTACATCAGAACTATTACATGCATAATTCTATGAATCCCAGTCTTCTTGTTCTTCTTTTCTTGTCAACCTTTAATTCCTTTTCCTCACCCTTCCTCTAGAAACTTGTCAAGCTTCCTGTTCACTTTACATTTGAACCCTTTTTCACTAAGATCTCCTCCAATTTCCCATGTTGCTTCTTGTCAACCTCTAAATTGAAATAAAGATAATATCAAATACAAATTAAATTGCTTCCAAAATTATAACTCTATTTCAGTTACATCAAACTAAATTATTTCATATTCCATATGAATCTTAATTCACATTGTGCAATTTGAACAAAATGTTTCCAATCTCATCATTATTTCTCTTAATATCCCTATTATCTTTGAAATTTTATCTATACCTTTTTTTTTTGTTTCTTTTGTCCTATGGTGTTTCTATGTTATTTTTCGTTGGGTAGTACAACAAGCTCAAATGACATATATCTTGATCAACATATTTATTGTGTAAACTGCCAACCACCCATAATAAGTAACAACATTGGAAAGTGAGCTTGATCAAGAAACACATCCAGATTTTCTTATTATGCCCAACTTACTTAGTATTTGATGCATATGTAAATGTTTTCATGCCAATCAGTAGTACCTGAACTTTCATACATCTGTACTAGATGCGTTTACACGTTTCTATAGTACTGGAATTGAATAATTTTTTCTATCAGCCAAATTTTTTTTTAATATTTGCAACTCAGATCAGTATATATCTCTATTGCACCAATAGAATTTTCTGAATTTAATATTGTATAGTTTATTAGTATTCCATTATCGAAGTTTTTAAATGCAATTAATATTTCTTTCAATAACTAATATTCAGTTTCCAGTACAATATACAATAATCTTATACTTTTTTTTAATTTTTAGTTATTAAAATTTACCAAACACTTCGTGGTTGCGTTCAAGCGCACCATTCAGTGACGTTGCATCTTTTTCATCTCGCAGTTCTGGACAACAAGCTAGAATAGATAAAGAACAACAAATATCAAGTGCAACTAAATCAGACAAGTAAATAAATTTGAAACACATTCTTATACGTACCATTTACATAGCATTCATATTTATCACCAATATATTTTACTTCTAATTGTTTCTTTTGCCACATCAACATCATCAATACACAGATCGAAAGCAACATATTTATTTCTAGTTACCATTGAAGAACTAAACATTCGCAAAACTGGAAAAATATTCAATGGAGATGTTATGGTTATCTATAGCACATATCTTGATAAATTCCACAAAGCACGACAAATACTACGTGCAGATTTGACAGATGTCGAAGGAATCATGACAATCACATTGTCCATACCAATTGAGCTTATTGAACAACATGGACAAAAAATATCACCAGGAAAAGCAATATCTATTACAAATTTTAAAGTTCTTCCCAAAATAAATTATGACCGCGGTGATTGTGATTGGATTCTACTGCTAACTGAACTAAGCACCGTATAGAACATACCAACAATTTGCAAAGAATACAAATTCATTCCAGATACAACAGTAAAACAACTTACAACAAATACAGAAACATATCCAATTGGAACAATTGTAGTAGTTGTCACAGCTGGACGGAAAGTTGGTTTCCAATATACATTGCAAATTAAAGATGGAAATTTCGATGACAATAGAGAAACAGTAACATAAATTACTTTGCAATGTTTTTATATTGCTAATTCCATCCTACATTTCAATTCAGTTTCAAAAAAAAAAAAAAAACTTTCTGTGTTCTTTTGCAGTTGCAGTTATTTGAAACATTTGTACCGCTCTATGATGAAATTGAGCAAGAATTGCAAAAATTCCATCTTCCAATTATGTTATTCAAAAACATAACAAACAAAAAAGAACTGAAGGACAGAACACTTCGAACAACGCAAGCTACATTCATCACAAAATTGAATGCAGAAGCAGCAGAAGAACTCAGAAAATTGAACCCTCCAACATTCTCTATAAGTACAAATGAAACAGTACCTCTACTACTCAATATGAAATTGTTTCTTCATCTGTTTCTATTTTGACATATACTACTTGTCCTCCTCTATGAACATATAAAAGGAACATTGACAATTGCAAGCATTTACTCTACGCCATTTGAACCAGTTTGTGTTGAATGCAATTCACCAATACCAACCTCTACAATGATAGAGGAGAATACAGTTGATTGCCTAAAGTGCAATAAAAATTCGTCCTTTTCCTATTCACATTGTCTTAATTGCATAATCAATTCCAACAACACCAATTTGCAATGTTTCATCCGAAGCAAATTCCTCTTGAAACAGTTATTTCCCAACCTAGCACATATGTCTTTTCAAGACTATGTTAAAAGGAAACAAGCAAAAATGTATATGCTACGCGATTTCCAAATCAATGGTACATTTACAATCAACGAAGACAGTGAGATCCAATCTGTTGACAACAACGGAAGCCCTACCAAGGCTAGGTATACTTCTAATTATTCTTCATCTTTCAACAAAAAATCAGATATATGCAATTTAAATTATGCTATCCAAAATTGCAAGATTTGTACTAATTTTTCCCTTTTCTTTGCAGCACCAGCACTTCTACAAACATTGGCTACAACAGAAACACATAGTAATTCAGTGCAAAGTTCTTCTCAATTTTTGTACAAGATTTTACTGCTCAAATCTACCTTTCTCAAAGTGCAGTATGTCTGCAACATTTTGCCAGAACAAGAATGTTTTCATAGAACAATTACAAACAAAAATCACTAGTTATACTTATAGTGTTTCTTCTACCTATTCACAGATACTTTCAAACTTAATATATGTATATTTAAGAAATATAGCTTTTCCATTTGACGTTTACAAATGTTTTCAGATTTCATACATATATGTTCAATGAATAGAACCTGTCTTTACAATCCGACATTATATATATAAATGTTATAAATCTATTTAAAAATTTCCTGAAAATATTATTTTGCAAACATGATCCCTGGGCTACTTCTAGTCTTCTATCTTGTTATTTATTGGTTTTGCAAAAATCGTAATTGACATCTGGAACATTAATTCATTTCTGTAAAAAGAGGGAGAGGCACTAAGATTATTTGTCCATACGATGTGCACTACAAGTAGCCGCCTCTACAAACGAAGCAAGGACATTAATTTGTCATATATTCTTATGTATCAACTTTGAACATCATCTCTCAATTTGGGCAATATTGTTATGGTAACATAAATTGTAAATCTCCATTTCTATGTTTATGCTTCCTTAGCTTATAAGTTTTTTTTTTTTTTTTTTTGCAGATTCCTATATTCACTGTTAATAGTAATGCACCAAATTCTATGTCTAAACACTGTACTAAGACTAAAGTTAGTCTTATCTTCCCTGCTCTTTGCCTTTTTTATAATTTTCTTTACAATATGATTCTTCTTCACCTGCACTTTATGACTGAAAGCTTATATACTAAGCATTATTGGGTCATTGATATTTACTTTGTTAAGTTCTTTTTCTACTTTAATATTCAAATAGTCCAGTCTTAGCTTTTGATAAGTATTTGTTTAAGAATTTTCACTAAATCTTCGACTCCATGAGATAATATATATAATCAATAAAATATGCACGTACAACGCGGATGCCACAAATGGTTTGAACAGTATTCCAAGCCAAGAATACAAGTCTCCTTAAATAGTAGAATTCTGGTTTTTGTTTTTGTTGTATTTAATTGTTTTGTATTTGGAAAACTTACTCTGCACTAATTTCTTGAACTGGAAATTTAACTATACCTGTGATTTTTTAATATCTCAATCAAAGGACTTCATATGAGGCTTGGCCACATAACTATTCATTCTTTTTCCAGTTACGCCTTTCTTCCTCGCTCAGGGTTTCGCTTCCCTCTAATTCGCATACAATTGCACAGCAATGCGACCTCACGCAAATACCGATTCAAGCCGCAGAGGTTTCCTTCCATGTAAGCTTTCTTTTACGCACAGGTTAAGTCACTATACGATGGCTCATACACAAGGTCGAGCCTCCAATCTTGTCTTCTTTGCCTAGATGGCCGCGAGGACACTTCACAGATATCGCTCAGCGAGCAAGGTTTCTGTCTCAACTGATATTGATCCAATAACCAGAGGGTTCAACACAGGTTCAAACATATCCAACAATGAGCTACTCGTATCATTTGAGTTCTTAATAAAACAAATTGGCTGGATTTTCCACATCTGATACATTGGCTGAACAGGATCACAGATTTGGGTGACTCTTTTAACCAGACTGACATTTTCATGTCTACATGAAGAAAAACTCTGTGGATGATCGACTGTCAAAGCTAGGAGTTGAGAAATATTTTAGCATCATGTACTACCACAGGCACAGGGTTCTGTTCTACTTCACTGAATATGACTTTGGTTTACATCATACTTCTGGTCTCTGTTATTGGGCCATTCTGGTATACTAGTGCTCCACTTTTTTTTTCTCTTTTGATACTTTCTGATCGTTTGTGCTCTACTTATATTGAGATTTCACTATGACTCTGGTACTTTGT
This sequence comes from Pinus albicaulis, assembly GCA_034641835.2. Classification (NCBI taxonomy): domain Eukaryota; kingdom Viridiplantae; phylum Streptophyta; class Pinopsida; order Pinales; family Pinaceae; genus Pinus; species Pinus albicaulis. Next base: position 1,382,674,148 of record CM076570.1, read on the forward strand.
GTGCCTGCACGCACATATGCCTTTCTGAACAGTCTAGTTTCTTTTTGTGTATGGGATGGGTTCCTTCTGTTTTTTTGGGTATATCTCTGCATGTATGCAGCTTATGTTGATATAGAGTCTTTCTATATATATATATATATGATTAATTGCCTGGTCTGGTACATTATGTCAAAATCAGTGCTCAGGCATGTGGTGACTCTTTGATTTGGTAAATAGTTGAGATTTTACAATATTGTTTGCTGTGATTGTTTTCGAATTCAATGGAGAAACATGTGAGAAATGTTAAATTAGATGGTACGGGATGGCATAATTTACCTTTTGTTTGACCCAGAATTTTTTCGTTAAAACTCTTCTTAATATGTCACATTTATCCAATTCGACAGGGCATTATTTTCTCATTGTAGATCAAAATATACGTAGTGCCACTATATCACTTTTGCCATATTTCCACTTTTTTGTTTGTTATGAATTTTTTATTTTGAGTCCCTACTGACGACATTGCTACTTTCTTTGCATTTTTGGTTGTTTCCAATAGTCACTTTATGTTATGGAATTTTTGAAATCTGCTCTTTATAATAACTAGCAAATTCAGTTATTTCTGAAATTTACTCTGACATTGACTGACTAATTGAGTTATTTTTACATCTGCTCTTACAATAAGTCACTGACTAATTGAGTTATTAATACAGTACAGAACTTGTAACATATGCAGTACAGAACTTCGAAAGTCATTTTAATACAATTCACATTTAAAAAAATATTAATTATAACCTTAGAGGGATTTTTGAATCGAATTATTATTTAAATATAATATATATTTTTAAATTTATTTAATTTTAGATTTTTTTTAACTTATACATCACAATTATTTTTTAATGAAAATGATCAGTAACACTAAGCAAAACATTTGACCACGCTTGATCATGACCGTATTTTGCCATCGGGCTCACTACAAAATAATGAAAAAAAACAATACACACTCTGTGTTCTTTTTTTGTTTTAAAAAAAATAAACAGTAAAAAAAAAATTACATACCGTCTTTTCGTTTTTGGTTTTCGAGCCTTTTAAAACTTTTCATAACAAAATTATTTAAAAAAATAGAACAGAATAACATATTATATATATTATAAACTTTAAAAAAAAATTATAATATATATATATATATATATATATATATATATATGCATTTACCATACATATACATTTAAAAAGTCAAAAGACTTTGGAATAAAGTCCATCCTGGTGCTTTATAAAACAAAAGAAAATAAATCCTTTAAAATAAACTTTGCCGTGACAAATTGCAACATCTTTATAATTACATTAAGTGGCATGTAATAGCCGTAATAGCTATCCATAGACATCTCCAACATCACATTGCAACATTACTATATTTAAACTAAGCAGCAGGTAGTCGCTACCTTGTAGCCTTGTATTAAATATGCAAGACTTGTCCATTCGTTTAATCTGGAAACAACTGAAGAAATGCTTATAAAGTTCAGTGTATTTCATGCTGACGTGACATTTGCATTCATAGCCATATTCTGTTTCAGTACTATAACAACACTGTGACATTGAAACTATAGAGTCGTGCAATATTAGGTTTGTTTTTCGGTGTGTCAATAGACTGCATTGTTCATTTTAAGAAATAAACTGCTCTCAATGAAATAATGTTAATTTATTTAAGGATTTTATACATGTAGGTGGCAATATTAGGTTTGTTTTTCGATGTGTCAATAGATTGCATTGTTCATTTTAAGAAATAAACTGCTCTCAATGAAATAATGTTAATGGATTTAAGGATTTTATACATGTAGGTGTAAATAAAGAGTTTATAATATGAAATGGAAATATATTTTACTATATAAAATATTAAAATCTTAAATTATATTAAGATTTTAAATTTGAAATTATATTAAGTTTTTATGAAATTAAATATTTTTATAAATAAATGGTTAAATATCTTAGAATTAATATTTTAAAAATTAGTAAAATTCATTTATGCAAAAAAAAAATATAAATTTTAAAATTTTCTTTCATTATAATAAAATATATTAAAAAATAATATTATTTTTATTTTCCAAATGTTTTCACCAAATACATTTAAAAAAATTAATTTTACTTATAAAAAATTACATTTAAATAAATCATAACGTGACATGTTTAAAATAGAAGGCATACTAAGATTTTAATGAAATCCTCATAATAATCTTAATTTTAGTATCATTTTCTATCCCTAAAATATGTGACTACCACTTTCACTATATATAATATTAAAATAACCCTAACATAACTCACTATCCCTTTCACTACATATAATATTAAAATAAGAATTTTTAAAGATAATATGACGAGTATATTTGTACATTATAACTAACATCTAAATGTTCCAAGTTAGACATTTTTGTGACTATGTAAAACACTTGGTTTTACTACATCAAATACAAGTATAAAAAAGTTTTAATTTAACAACATAATAATTTTACATTATGATTGTTCTCCTTCAAAAACTTTGTGATTTTGTAAAATCATTTGGTCAAAAAAAATTGAGCTATGAAACAACAAACTTAAATAAGATGATTCACTCAGAAAAAATAAGGCTTATAATTTTCCCATTATTATGATTAGTAGGGAATGCTAGCTATGCAACGAGGTTAATAATTATTAAGTAGACGAAGTAGTAGCCACATAGCAAAGTTCAGATTTATCTTAAAAATAGTTGTTCTCTTTCTATCCTTTTATTCAAAATAAATATCTCCATGGTAAAGTTGGTCCATCTCCATGGTTAAAAATATTGTTATATGTTTTTTTAATTGTATATATGTTTAACTAATATATGAATTATTTTTTAACAATAATAATAATAAAGTTATAGTTTAACAAATTTTAATGATTTTTTTTCAATCTTGACAATGGCCTTGGCCAATAAGAACTTCGTTGTCCAGTATATGTGAATGGAATGTTTAAATAAATACAATTTGCCCCTGGTATTCACCAAATCTATTAGCATCTCCATCTCTTTGTTAGAGATGTCTTCTTCCATTTTTGTTTTTTGATCTTTCTCCCATCCCGAGATCAAAGATTTCACGTGGCCAGGTGTACGTACCTTGTAGGCATGGAAAAGGTTCTCCATTATTTCCTTCCCAGATTTCCTTCCCCTCTTGCTTGGCCCCACTTTTGACTTTCCTTTATCCTTACCCTCTTTTTTCACAGATTTCCCTTTCACCATTTTGGATTGGTCGTGTTCGGCTAGCAACTGAACTGACTTAGATGGAAAATGAGGAGTACTAAGAAAACCTGTAGAAGGCAACAAAATTGCAATATTGAATTTAGTAAGATTAAAGAAGATAATGTCCTGCTTGTCGACGGTTACCTCCCCAACCATATTCGTTTGCTGTGATTCATCTATCCTTCCTCTGTTATCCCTGAGCATTATAGAATTTTCAAGCCAGGACAGATTTTTGGGCCGACCTAAGAGAAATGTACAACTCTTGTTGCTTTCAGTTTCAATAATAGGGCCACATAAAGGAGCTTCAACCTTCCAAAAAGGAGCTACATGCTTAACATGCAGGAGCGAGTCTTGTAAAAATGAAATGTTCCCATTCATCACAAACACTAGGATAGAGACCTAATATTGAATAAGACCCCAAAACAGAACCTGATAATATTTGCACATGCAACCCGAGAGTGAAACTTGATAAGCTTCACATATGCAACCCGAGAATGAAACCTCCCTATGCTTGGTAATAGAATTAGGCCTCTTAAAAAAAAACCTGGAGTTTAACTTACCATGCAGGTTTCCTCTAGCGCTATCAACATTACCATATGGAACTCTACCCCCCAATGTGTCATTATATGCCATGCATGAAATTTCATGAAATTTCCGTGCCGAACTATGGAATTGGAAAACAGGGAAAAGAGATTGAGCTACATTACTATGTCCATGACCGGTATAATTCCAAAAATTGCTGCCTATGTGGTGAAATTGAGATAAAGGACTCATAATTGGACTTCTAGAACTATGAGTTGGGTATACTAAGATGAGAATTTGACAAGCAGAGACCTAGAATTGAGAAACGACTCTGTAAACTTGACATGCAAGATTGATTAAGAAACATTCAAGGTTATTCAAGCAATTCAAATGACAAGATGAGTTAGGGTTCAAGGTTTCCCCCACACTTACTCATGCCACCCCACTTGCATTCTTCATACCTAAAATTTTAGAATTAGCACGACCTGTGAGAACATAACATAATTTGCATGCAAAATTAAAACCATGGAGAAAGAACAGAACATAATTTCCATGTAGACTTAAAACCCAACACCCATAGTTTTCAGACGTCTAAGGGATAAGTCCCTAACATCCCATGTAGAATTTAATTGAGCAGCTTGTGAAACATACGTCTTATTAAAACAAATGTGAATCTCTTCCATTCCAAACACACATAAAAGAAATGAAACACATCGACCAAGGCCTTCTTTCACTGCAGAGACAGTCATACTGAGAAGGAGACTAAGAACATAACCAAGAAAGTGATACACATTTGCTACGAATTCCTTCACATACTCACCAACCTTCTACCTGACTATCTGCTCAACAGACATCCGTCGAGGGAATAGCTTACCATACTTAGCTTGTCTTTTCTTCCTCCCACGTCGGCACTTTCCCCAAAACCTATGTGACACCATGAGTTGTCTACCATCTAAATTTAATGTTGTCATTATACAACGTAGGTGGCTTCACCCACATATCTCACCGTGTTTCATCATGGATTCACCGTGTGGCCCGTGTAATATCCTAAAATCAAGACTATTAGCAACGCATGCCTGGAAAACACATTTTTCAGGAACGCATACTACAACATATGAAATTAGACCTTGGATCCCTTAGATCTGATAATATAAGACCTAAATCCAAGAGGAAATCAGAAGCAAATCAAATTAGGTGGGTTAAACAGATCTCCCACACCCAGTATGGCTTGAAAACTGCCCAAGGAATGGACTACAACAATACAAAAGAACATCGCCCAAAAAATAATGCAGTTTTAGATAGCAGTAGAAAGAGACCAGTATGAAAGCTCAAAAATAGCTTATACAATGGAAAATCAGATTTAGAATGTAGCCCAATCAATGTACAAGAGAAAGATGGAGACTTTCATGAAGAAAAACCCTCTAAAGAGGTGCTGCAACAATGTATTTCACTGTAAAAGCCTTAACATCATTATTTCTATGAGCAAACAACAACTATAGGTTACAACTCAGATCTAGGATAGATATGTGTACAAAATATTAGATCTATATCAGATCTATACACTAGACTATCTGTATTTTACATACCCCTTGGGTTTTCAGCAATACATGAAGCACAAAGAGAAAATATGAGAACTACTACAACAGATCTGGAGAATGAATCAGAAATTCTGAAGTAGATAATTCAATGAATAAATCACATATGAAACATACATGGATTAGATGGCTAATCCATGGATCACCATAGTGTAAGGAAGGCTCCTTTACACCAGAGATCTCTCCTCCAAATAGTTGCTAAACAGCCTGCTACTTCTCACTTGCAAAATAACGCAATCCAGGGAGATAAACTGTGTTGTAGGCTTGATGTAGAGTTTAGTGTGATGCCAAGATGTAGATCTAGAGCTCCAATTAGCTAATACACTCTTGCCAATGGGATAGAAGGCTTTCCCACTAAAAAGAGGCACTATTATGGCCTAGATATGAATAGATCTAGCCTCCACTTGCTACTGCTTACAAGGACAACCAAACCCTCAACGGGATCTGAGTTTTAGTTGGAAGAAGAGCTATTGGAAATGTTGTCATTGATGGAAAAAGAGATAGCAAAAGAATACTGTTGAAAGGCAAAGAGAGCAAAAGAGGTAGAGTAGTAACAGAGAGGTGACAGAGATCTGGAGAGGATGTAGAGGGTCGAGCAGCTGCAAAGCAGGGCGATTTGAAGCAGCCTAGGTTGCAGAATATGTAGAGAATACAGAGAAACGATCAGAGAGGGTCGAGTAGTAGAGACAGGATACAGAGAGTACAGTGAAATATTGAAACAGTCATGATCAGAGACAAAGAATAGAGAAAGTAGAATGAAACAGTGAAACAGTGATGCGCAGAGACAGAGAATATAGATAATATAATGGAAGGGTTTATATGCGATGAGGAGAGGCGGAAGCTACAAAGAAATGTATCCGAGGCAGGGCCGTTAATAAATCAACTGTGAAATGAAAACAGAAGATGTGGAACCATGCAGAACAAGCGAAACCGAAAGGAAAAAGGAATAAATTGATAAATATACACTCTAGTTATAATGCAGGGTTAATACATAAACTGCACAGGTAAACGAAATATGGAGGAAAAATAAACATTGAAGCGGGATCATTAGAACCGTAACCCTGAGTCAAGAGCGGAACCTTGAATGAATAGCAAATCCGGAGTTGAAGAAACCAGCGGGTTCACGCAGTTCATAAGTGGTATAAAGTTTTTGTGGAAAAAACGTGATTAGGGTCGTCGCTCGCCACGTGTCCTTGGGTGGGATTTGAATACCATTTACATCACACAATTTTTATGTGTTAACCCTCGGCCCAAAGAAAAACGCGATATTGCGCGTCATCCGTCGGATGGGGGTCAAATGTTTAGTTGGAGCGCGAGAACATATCCATCATTGGATCATGACTGAAAGTGCACATAGGTATGACGTAAGTTGCTGTGGGCCCGAAAACAATTATATATGTTATCACGTGGGTAATTCCAAAGGGTTTTGTTATAATGTATGACGGAGGAGGTAATATATGTGAATATAGTATTGTGAATATGAAATACCACAAAGGGTGTGCGTATAAAACATTGTATATGTGGATATAAGTTGCGATGGGCCCAGTTAAATTGTTGCGTTAATGGTTGGTTATTAACCATTAGAGAAAATTTTGAATGGTTGATATGTATATATATAAATGGTGGACCCCGACTATGTTGTGGATTAACGAGAGGTAATCCAAGCCTTAGACACTGCATTATATTATTATAACCAAGGCGAGTTAAATTAAATCTAGAGCACAAGGATAGGAGCGAAGCATATGCATTGACATGGGTTTAATATAAGCCACGGGTTATTAATGTTTACAAAATTTGATTGGGGAATACATATATATGACGTTATATATATGTGTGTGTGTATGTGTGTGTGTGTGTGTGTTATGTTTGATATGCGGGTGAATAGAGATGTGGGCCCAAGAGAAAGATGGGAAATTGTATGTGATGCGATCGTTTTTTGATAACCAAATGTTAATATGTTGCATGGCTTAGTCTATGTTGTGAGCAGAAGCGTTAAATAAACTATGGGGGATCGAAAGGCTATATAAATATATATATTAGTGCTGGGTTTAAGTCTGAGTCAAAGACTTGATATAATGTTGATGGAGGATATATATCTATATGTGTTATCTGTTGGGGTTTGAGTCCGAGTTATGGATTAAAACAAGGTCTAAGAACTTATGATATTTGAATGTAGACCTTACGGATGGAAATATAAAAGAGGCAGAGTATATTTGTAGTGTGGGCCCATGTAAAAAGCAAATTTCAATGGATGTTTATTCCGAGAATTCTAACCCAAGCTAAAGGATATACAAAGGGTAAAGAGGCAAAGTATATATATGAAACAATATATATGTATACATATATCTGTGAATAGTAAACCATCGCATCAGAGTAAAATGTAACAGCGGAACAGGTTATAAAGTATGCGATTGCGATCGCGATAAAGAAGCGGACCCGATACATTATAAACGGTGATTCTCATGTGTTTGAGTTCCGGCTCAAAGTGCATCGAAGTGATTTGTCGCATCAGAGGTGAAAGAGTGACGAAAAAATTGAAAGTTTCGATTGCGATTGAGCGATTGGATGATAGCTGTCAGATTTGCTGAAGGATGGACGGTGGATATGAGTCACTTGATTACATGGTGGGGCCTTTGCTAATCGCATCGGAGGAAATCAAATAACCAAAGTTGAAGAGTAAAAAGAAAGTAAGCGACACGTATATATATATATATATATATATATATATATATATATATGAAACATTATATATGTATATTTATATCTGTGAACAGTGAACCATCGCATCGGAATAAAAGGGAGCAGCGACACAATACCATTGAAAGTTCTGATTGCGATCAATCGCATCAGAACAATCACAAAGGCATCAATCGCATCGGAGTAAAATAGAATAGCGAAACATGTTAATAAAGTTTGCGATTGCGATCAACACATCAGAACCATCGCAAGAGGAGCAATCGCAATCGAAAATCTCTGGAGGAGGCTCATCGCATTGGAGCATAAGAAAAGTTCAGCTGGTGGGCCCGAAAGGGCATTTTATATGTTAAAAGGTCTTTTATTATTACTCCAAGAGTTGATTTGCATTATATAAAAAGCGCAGTTAAATATATGCAGGAGTTACGCAACAGTAATGAACATAAAAGCATACAGAGAGGAAAAAGACAGAGACAGCTGCAAAAAAGACAACACGCAATGATCCAAAAGGCTGAATGGGTTGAGTTGGAATTCACATTGTAACTAAATGTAAATGTTTTAATTGGTTTATATTGTTTGTGATGCACAAGAAAGTCTCCGTAGGAAACAAAACACCACTGTAAAATTGCAAGTTGTACAAATTTCTATAGTTTTCTGAATGAGTTGGATAAGGAAGTGAGGAGGCAGAAGGCAAAGAGTCAGGGCTATTCACTTTGAATTCCCTATGGAATATGAACAGTTATGAGGCAAACTATATAAAGGATATCATATTGATATGCATATAGAGGTTAGAGAATGTAGAGTATGAAGAATTGAGGCAGAGAAGATAAGAAGAAGGAGGAGCAGAAAGAGATGCTATAAGACAAATTTGAAGACAGGAGGACAACACAAAAGAAGGTACAGAACAGAGCTGATATCCAAGGTAAATCGACAAATGTTTTATTTTGATAGAATGAGGAAGTTGGAGCTTCCCTATCAAGTTGTAGCTTGATAGATGTCAGTTGTAGCTGACTGAGGTTGGAGTCTCCTGTAGGTTGGTGCCTGTAGAAAATTGATGGGAGTTGGAGCTTCCTTGCAAGTTGTAGCTTGCAGAATTGAGGTTGGAGCCTCCTGTGGGTTGGTGCCTACAGTGGTGAGATGGAGTTGGAGCTTGCCTTTGCATCACAACAATAATAAGATGTGGTTTTCTCCCTTTATGGGTTTCCACTTATATCTGCTATCTCTGTGTGTGATGCCTATGTGTTGATATTTCCTATCCAATCTGCTTAATACTTGCTGCTCTCATAATAATTTTGGTGTCACATTATCTTAATACTTGCTGCTCACATATTAAGATTGTTCACATATAAAGTTGATTATGAAATTAAGTTGTAAATAAGCTTGATGAAAAGATTTAAAAGCTCATGAATTTGTTAAATTGATCCACCCCCCCTCTCAGTTTAACTAAGGGTTCAATAATTGGTATCAGAGCAGGTTCCTTTTGCATCAGTTTAACAACTGAAAGGAGATCATAGGTCCCCAGGATGGCTATACAAGAAGGAAGCTCAACCAATAAAGCCCCTTTTTTCACCGGTGCTAATTATGCCTTCTGGAAAATCAAAATGAGAGCATACATAATATCTCTAGGAATAGAAGTTTGGGCGGCTGTGGAATTTGGATATGCCCCAAAGGCAACTGACTCAGGAAAGGAAGCCAAACAAGATTTTGTAGCTAATGCAAAGGCCATGAATGCAATCTTAAATGGACTGTGTGAGGAAAAATTTATCAAAGTAATGCACAGTAAGACTTCCAAAGAGATGTGGGATACTCTAGAGAACATCCATGAGGGAGACAAGAAGGTGAAGATAGCCAAACTTCAAGTCTATAGAGCCCAATTTGAAAATTTAAAAATGAATGATGATGAAGACATTGCCAGCTTATTTTTAAGGGTTGCAGAAATATTGAATAACATGAAAGCTCTAGGAGAAACCATAAAAGAAGCTGTAATTGTTCAAAATATTTTGAGATCTCTTCCACCCAGCTTTAACCCCAAGGTTTCTGCCATAGAAGAAACAACTGATTGGGAAACCTTGACCATGAACTAGTAACTTGGAAATCTAACAGCCTATGAGATGAGACTACCACAGAGGAAGTCAAATTTGAGGGAGGCTGCCTTTAAGATAGAGAAGAAGAAAGAAGAAAAGAAAGATATATGCTCTTTCTCTGATGAAGAAGAGGCCAAATTTGTCAAGAAAATGGATAGAGGCTCAGGTAAATATAAAGGTAAAATTCCATTTAAATTCTTTAACTATGGAAGAGTTGGACACTATGCTGCTAAGTGTCCTCATAAGAAAACAGGGAATCAAGCTCAAGAATTAGAGAAAACTATATCAAAGAACTGGTAGAAAGAAAAGAAATTCAATAGAAAATATTTCTATGCTCAACAAGACAACAGTGCATCTGAAGACTCAGATGAACCCTCAAGTGAAGAAGGAACCTCTGAATTTATATTGATGGCCATAGAAGAGATTGAAGGACTCCTTCTAGAAGATGAAGAAGAAGGTGAAGTTGATCTTGAGGGGGAGCTAAGAAGTGCCCTGGAGGAAATCGACAGACTCAAACTGAAGTGCAGAAAATATAAAGACATTATCCTCAAGTATGTAAGAGAAGAACAGAATTCAGAAGTTCTCATTCAGCTGAAAGTAGATCTTGAAGAAGCCAAGAAGGTAGAAGACATGTTACTTAAGCAAATTAAGGATAAAATTTAGGAACAAGAGAAATTGGAAGGAGAAGTAGTATGCCTGAGGAAGAAATTAGACAATGCCCAAAGGAAAGTGTTAATAAATTCTTCTCAAATGACAAGCTCTAGTAAGTTGAATGAAATTCTGGATGCTCAAAGATCTCCTCTGATAAAAACTGGGATAGGCTATGAAGGAGAATCAAGTAAATCCAAAGAAAAGGAAAACAAAAATATTATTTTTGTAAAGGCAAATAAGGATGATGAAGCAGCTCAGATGATTCCTACAGAAGAAGATACATGCAATGAAGGAGACAGAAACCAGAAGGAACCTCTAATGACAAAGAATGAAATAAATACTCAGCCAACAGAGAAAGGCTCATATACCCCTGAGTATGTCAAATTTGGAAGCCATCAAAGGAGATGATTCCCTCCGATGAAAAATGCCACCTGTTATGCCTGCCACAAGCTGGGACATATTGCTAGTTACTGTCATACAAGGAGGATTAATTCAAACCAGCAAAGGATGCAAACAGTGAAGAGATTATCTCAAGCAAACAAATGGAGAAGACAACCTTTCATCAGGTATGCAAATTGTTTCTATGGATACTATTTTTACTATAAGGAATTTGGCCATAAAATCATAGAATGCAAAAAATATGAACAAAGACTAATGTTCAAAACCTCGAGGAGGTTTATGAATCATGGATAGTTTACTCATACTAATAATTTTGCTAAAAACATGATTAAATGTTGTGTATGCAATAAAATTGGACATATGCCTTCCAAATGTCCTCTCAGAGAATGTGGGTCAACATCTCAGAAAAGGTACCAAACAAAAGGATGCATGCAGTGGAAAAAGAAGGTGAATAAATGTGACCTGTCTCTAGCAGCTCAAGACCTGAAAATCCAATGGTATTTGGACAGTGGTTGCTCAAAGCATATGACTAGAGATAAAAGCAAGTTTATAACCTTTAATGAAAATAAATCTGGAAATGTTACTTTTGGCAATGAAAAATCAAGGAAAATCAAAGGAAAAGGCTAAGTTAGTCTAGATAATGGTAGAGGAAAGGCGCAAGATGTACTATTTGTGGATGGGCTGAAAGCAAATTTGCCGAGTGTCAGTCAAATGTGTGATAAAGGCTGTGAAGTTCTTTTTAGAGCACAATACTGTGAAGTCAGATCAAGCACCACATGAAAGACTCTGATCAAAGGTGTTCGAACAGAGAGTAATGTCTACATAGTGAAAGAAGATAATGAAGCATGCCACCTTAGCAAACTTGAGGAGTCATGGTTATGGCATAGGATATTGGGACATCTTAACTTCGACCATATCATCAGACTAAGCAAGAAAAAAGTAGTTAGAGATATGCCAGCAATAAAGAAGCCTTCAAATACCATATGTAAATCTTGCCAATTGGGCAAACAGACCTGGACATCCTTTAAGACCAAAGATGAGCTATCAACAAGTAGGCCACTTCAGCTTGTACACATGGACCTGTGTGGACCTTCAAGAACTAAAACACCAAGTGGAGAATCCTACCTCATGCTGATAATAGATGATTTCTCCATAATGACATGGGTTGAATTTCTCAAATATAAATCGGAAGCACTTGAGAAATTCAAGATATTCAAGGCATTGGCAGAAAATCAAACAGGAAGCAAGCTAAAGTGCATCAGATCAGACAGAGGAGGTGAATTCACAGACTCTGATTTTGTAGATATATGCAATGACATGGGATAAAACAACAGTTTACTATTGCAGGGACACCTCAACAGAATGGAGTGGCAGAGAGACAAAATAGGTTTGTACAACAAATTGCTAGAGCCATGATGCAAGAAAGTAATATGATGAAAATCTGGGGACGTTTGATGCAAGAGCTAATGAAGGAATATTTTTAGGATATGAATCCAAGAGTAAAGGTTACAGGTGCTACAACAAAACACTTTGAAAAATTGTGGAAAGCATTGATGTAAGATTTGATGAAGAACTACCAAACAAAAAAATAAGTACAGGTTGCAGCAATCCTCCAGAAGATCATGAAGAAGAGAACCAAGATGATGATGAAATAAGCAAGACAATGGAAGATACTGAACTGAACTCAAAAGGCCCCTCAAGATACACTCAAAAGAACCATCCAGAAGATCAAATCATTGGGGACAAGAGTGTAGGAGTCCAGACAAAAAGACAGCTAACTGAACAGATAGAAGAGGTATACCTAGCTATGTTATCACAAATAGAGCCAAAGAAGTTTGAAGAAGCCAGCAAGGACAAGTATTGGGTGAATGCTATGAATGAAGAATTGGACCAAATTGAGAAGAAAAATACCTAGGAATTAGCTCCAAGACCCACTGAGAAAAATGTCATAGGCTCAAAATGGGTATTCAAGAATAAGATGAATGAACAAGGACATGTAATCAGAAATAAATCCAGACTTGTCTGCAAGGGATATTCACAAATTGAGGGTCTCGATTATGATGAAACATTTGCCCCTGTAGCCAGAATGGAAGCTATCAGAATGTTTTTTGCCTTTGCATGCTACCATGACTTCAAGGTATATCAAATGGATGTGAAATCTGCCTTCTTGAATGGAGATCTAGAAGAAGAAGTCTACATGGAAAAACCTGAAGGATTCTCATTAACAGATAAAGAAGACTATGTGTGTAGACTAAAGAAGGCCCTATATGGGCTGAAACAAGCTCCTCGTGCATGGTATTCAAGGCTGGACAAGTACTTGCAAAAACAAGGCTTTAAGAGAGGAAGAGTAGACAACAATTTATACATAAAGGCAAATGAAAATGAACTCCTGATTGTAGTAGTGTATGTAGATGACATCATGTTTGGAAGCAGCAAAGATGAGTTAGAAAAAGGATTTTCTAAATAGATGAAATCAGAGTTTGAGATGTCTATGATTGGAGAGCTCACCTTCTACGTAGGACTTCAAATTCAGCAAAAGAACAAAGGAACATTCATTTCAAAAGAAAAATACTTAAGAGAAATGTTGAAAAGGTTCAAAATGGAAGACCACAAACCTGTGTCAACTCCCATGATAACTGGATGCAAGCTAGGTGTTAATGATGGATCTGCAGATACAGATCAAAGACATTACAGATCCATGATAGGAAGTCTGCTATACCTTACAACTTCTAGACCAGACATTATGTTGGCAGTAGGACTTGTGGCTAGATATCAAGCAGCACCAAAAAAAAATCACCTTCTAGTAGTCAAAAGAATATTCAGATATCTACAAGGAACTGCACAGTATGGGCTATGGTATCTAAAAGGCAAGAGCTTCACTTTGACAACATTTACAAATGCAGATTGGGCCAGCTGTGTGGATGACAGGAAAAGCACAAGTGGAGGTGCATTCTATTTGGGAAAAATTCTAGTGGCATGGCTAAGCAAGAAACAAACATCTATCTCTCTATCTACAACAGAAGCAGAGTACATAGCAGCAGCATGTTGCACACAAGTAATGTGGATGAAACAAACCCTCAAAGACATGAAGGTAAGCATTGATGAACCTATCTCTATCAAATGTGATAGTACAAGTGCAATAAGTATATAAAAAAATCTTGTACTTCATTCAAAAACTAAACACATCCCAATCAAGTACCATTTCCTCAGAGAACAAGTAGCACAGAAGGTAGTGAAGTTGGAATATGTGCCAAAAAAAGAATGAACAACAGATATATTCACAAAACCTCTTGCTAAAGAACCATTCGAATATCTGAGAGACAAACTAGGAGTAGTGTCTGCAGATGCTACTCTCTGACATAAGAAGAAAGCATCATTCCAGGGGGAGAACAGAAAAGAAGACATCATTCCAGGGGGAGATTAGTCAACAAAGAGAGTCACAAAAGAGCCAGAGCAACTAAGCAGGGCATGAAACAGGTCCTCAAGATCAGAGTAACATGGACGAGATTTAAAAGCACACTAGGAAATGGACAAACCTTTGCCATTGATGTCAAAGGGGGAGGAAAAGCAAGCAACAGAAGAAAGGGTCCTAAAAGGCAAGCAGAGGAAGTGTATTTCCATCAATGCCAAAGGGGGAGACTATTGGAAATGTTGTCATTGATGGCAAAAGAGATAGCAAAAGAAGACTGTTGAAAGGCAAAGAGAGAAAAAGAGGTAGAGTAGTAGAAGAATATGCAGAGAATACAGAGAAATGGTTAGAGAGGGTCAAGCAGCAGAGACAGGATACAGAGAGTACAATGAAACAGTCATGAACAAAGACAAAGAATACAGAGAGTACAGTGAAACAGTCATGCACAGAGACAGAGAATACAGAGAATATAATGGAAGGGTTTATATGCGATGGGGAGAGGCGGAAGCTACAAATAAATGTATCCGAGGCAGAGCCGTTAATAAATCAACTGTGAAATGAAAACAGAAGATGTGGAACCATGCAGAACGAGCGGAGCCAAAAGGCAAAAGGAATAAATTGATAAATATACACTCTAGTTATAATGTAGGGTTAATACACAAACTGCATAGGTAAACGAAATATGGAGGACAAATAAACATTGAAGCGGGATCATTAGAACCGGAACCCTGAGTCAAGAGCGGAACCTTGAATGAATAGCAAATTCGGAGTTGAAGAAACCAGTAGGTTCATGCAGTTCCTAAGCGATATAAAGTTTTTGTGGAAAAAACGCAATTAGGGTCGCCGCTCGCCACGTGTCCTTGGGTGGTATTTGAATACCATTTACATCGCGCAATTTTTATGTGTTAACCCTCGACCCAAAGAAAAACGTGATATTGTGTGTCATCCATCGGATGGGGGTCCAATGTTTAGTTGGAGCGCGAGAACATATCCACCGTTGGATCATGACTGAAAGTGCACAGAGGTATGACGTAAGTTGCTGTGGGCCCGAAAACAATTATATATGTTATCACGTGGGTAATTCCAAAGGCTTTTGTTATCATGTATAATAGAGGAGGTAATATATATGAATTTAGTATTGTGAATATGAAATACCACAAAGGGTGCGTGTATAAAAAATTGTATATGTGGATATAAGTTGCGGTGGGCCCAGTTAAATTGTTGCGTTAATGGTTGGTTATTAACCATTAGAGAAAATGTTGAATGGTTGATATGTATATATATATAAATGGTGGACCCCGACTATGTTGCGGATTAACAAGAGGTAAGCCAAGCCTTAGACATTGCATTATATTATTATAACCGAGGCGAGTTAAATTAAATCTGGAGCACAAGGATAGGAGTGAAGCATATGCATTGACATGGTTTTAATATAAGCCACGGGTATTAATGTTTACAACATTTTATTGGGGAATACATATATATGACGGTGTGTGTGTGTGTGTGTGTGTGTGTGTGTGTGTGCGTCTGTGCGTGTGTGTGTGTGTGTTATGTTTGATATGCGGGTGAATAGAGATGTGGGCCCAAGAAAAAGATAGGAAATTGTATTTGATGTGATGGTTATTTGATAGCCAAATGTTAATATGTTGCATGGCTTAGTCTACGTTGTGAGAGGAAGCGTTAAATAAACAATGGGGGCCCGAAAGGCTATATAAATATATATATATTAGTGTTGGGTTTAAGTCTGAGTCAAAGACTTGATATAATGTTGACGGAGGATATATATCTATATGTATTATCTGTTGGGGTTTGAGTTCGAGTTATGGATTAAAACAAGGTCTAAGAACTTATGATATTTGAATGCGGACCTTACGAATGGAAATATAAAAGAGGCGGAGTATATTTGTAGTGTGGGTCCCATGTAAAAAGGAAAGTTCAATGAATGTTTATTCCGAGAATTCTAACCCAAGCTGAAGGGTATATAAAAGGTGAAGCGGCAAAGTATATATATGAAACAATATATATATATATATATATATGTGTGTGTGTGTGTGTGTGTGTGTGTGTGTGAACATTAAACCATCGCATCAGAGTAAAACGTAACAACAGAACAAATTATAAAGTATGTGATTGTGATCGCGATAAAGAAGCGGACCTGATACGTTATAAACGGTGGTTCTCATGTGTTTGAGTTCCGGTTTAAAGTGCATCGAAGTGATTCATCGCATCGGAGGTGAAAGAGTGACGAAAAAATTGAAAGTTCCGATTGTGATTGAGCGATCGGATGGTAGCCGTCGGATTTGCTAAAGGATGGACGGCGGATATGAGTCGCTTGATTACATGGTGGGGCCTTTTGCTAATCACATTGGAGGAAATCAAATAACCAAAGCTGAAGAGTAAAACGAAAGTAAGCGGCAATTATATATATATATGAAACATTATATATGTATATTTATATCTGTGAACAGTGAACCATCGCATCGGAAAAAAAGGGAGCAGCGGCACAATACCATTGAAAGTTCCGATTGTGATCAATCGCATTGGAACAATCACAAAGGCATCAATCACATCAGAGTAAAACAGAAGAGCGAAACATGTTAATAAAGTTTGCGATTGCGATCAATGCATCGGAACCATCGCAAGAGGAGCAATCGCAATCGGAAATCTCTGGAGGAGGCTCATCACATCGGAGAATAAGAAAAGTTCAGCTAGTGGGCCCGAAAGGGAATTTCATATGTTAAAAGGTTTTTTATTATTACTCCGAGAGTTGATTTTCGTTATGTAAAAAGCGCAGTTAAATATATGCAGGAGTTACGCAACAGCAGTGAACAGAAAAGCATACAGAGAGGAAAAAGACAGAGACAGCTGCAGAAAAGACAACACATAGTGATCCAAAAAGCTGAATGGGTTGAGTTGGAATTCACATTGTAACTAAATTTAAATGTTTTAATTGGTTTATATTGTTTGTGATGCACTGGCGAGTCTTTGTAAAACTGAAAGTTGTACAAATTTTTGTAGTTTTCTGAATGAGTGTTTCGGGGAAAATCACCCTAGAGGTTTGTTGGGTTTAAACCTCCACAGAGCAGGGCATGCTACTTAATAAGGACTCACACAACCATACATGTTCATGAAAAACTAAATAGATTAGATCGAGGAAGTTACCCGTAGGTCCTACGGTTGAAGCAGATCCCGCGGGGTCCAAACCCCCAGCAACCCTTCTTCCTTCTTAACCTGAAAGACAAGAAGAAATAAGCACGAAGAACTGGTTGTACAGCATATATCTACTCTAAATTTTAGTGAAATCCATATGAAACATTAGATAAACCATAACAAATGCTTAAATAACAATATTCTCATGTATGCAAGTAGACACTAACACGTATATTTCGGGAACAAGATGGTTCTTCTGTATTATAAATAGCATGTACAGAAATAACGAGTGGAGAGATCACCTGAATCCTTCCATGATCTTCGAGCAAACCGTCGTCCGGATCCGTCCCACCCTTGCCTCGCTAAGATTCCTTCCGAACTGGTGCATACGAGATGACATATAAAGAGATGAACATCTCCAGGAAACAAGGGTTTCCTGTAATGAACTGGGAAGTGCAGGAGGCACGGGAATTCAGACTTGGATAGGGAATACCAACAGAGTATAATATCAATAATTTCTCTCTCCCTTAGGCCATGCACATGAGGGCTTTTATACTCCCTCAAAGTAGTTTCAACAGTTGGAAACAGTTGGCCACGTGCTGGGGTGGTTGAACTACCAGAGTAACCATCAACCCAACCCGAAAATAGGGATTTTTTTATATATTTTTTAATGATTTTAATGGAATACACGGGAAAGTACATGTGGACTCGCGTATACACGCGGAAAATTCTGGGCATAACCGCGTATGGGGAATTTAACACTGTTTTTTAGTGAATTTTGTCCAAGTCTGTAGGAATGGGTGCCCAAAGCCATAAAAGCAATCATGAATCATATGAAGGTGAGAAATGATGCTATAACAGATGCCCCCTAATATATGAGGTCAGAAAGGGTACATGATGGCCGAAATGTATTATGCACATAGAAAGAACTTCGCAAGGACAAGAGAGGACTTCACCAGATTTCAGCCTGCCAAAAACCAATGAAAGAAACAGAGAGTCAACTCATGCTGAGGCGGGCATACCCATGCTCAGTCAAAAATACATCATATAGAAAGTACTGAATAGATCCAACATGTATACAAGTATAACTGAACTGAAAGTACATAATGAATCATCTGAGCATGGCCCGGAAGTATAAGTCTGAATCAATGTCCAAGTATCACATATAAAAAGTTGATCAAGGATGCTGCAACTGGATGTCTGATCAAATAAGTAATTGAATCTCCAAGTACCAAATCATAAGGGGTGGAACAAACGGTACTATCACGCAACTCGGGAGCCAACATATAGGATGCTGCTGTACTGAACTGCAACATATAAGAGTGGACGACATCACTGGCAGAAACTGAATGGACTGTCAAAAGTGAACCGAGAAATTCTGATGCAACCCGAGGTCTTCACCGATCACTATGGCACAATTCTACACAATGGGAATAAATGAGCTGGAGTCGACCATGTGAGAAATCGTTGGATTACCGGTCAATAATGTATACCGTTAACCAACGCGAGACAACCCACCAATAATGAAAATGAGTGTCAAGGTGCCCCAGTACAATCTAACAAGTGCGAATGAATGAGTTGAAGTCGAACACTTGGAAGAATCTACCAATCAGGAGGCAATAATGAATCCCCACTGTCGATAGCGAAGAGTCTGCCACTGATGACTGCAAACCCTAAGGTACTGACAAAAAGACTCTAGATCTTGTTCCCAGAGCAATGAGTCGGAGTCGATGGGAAAAGATCTGCCGGAAGGAAGGCATTAAGGCATCCCACATCAGTCCAGCGCGAGTGTAACCCGCAGGCCAAGATTTGGAAGGAATCGGACGAAGTAGAGTGACGGAACCAAAACCGAAGTACGTTTTCGACATGCACAAGATGAAGCTAGCGCACGGAAGAAACCCTCTAAACCAACCAATAATGAAAGCTGACACAGAGGCGAGAAATCCACCGATAGGGTCAAATGGAAATCAAGGTACTGCACGAATCCCAAGTGTGATAATGTGTGCTGACGTCGAACACAGGGGAAACCACTCAGTCAAAGACCCATGATGATGATCAAATGCCGAGCACAAGGTCACCTATCAATGATGGAAATAGGCCCAGGGTACGGCTCTAGGTTTGCTCTCAGAGCAATGTGTCGTAGTCGATAAGAGACAAACCCGCCAGCAAGAAGTCAATGGGGACCTTCTCAAACCAGCACGAGCAGAAGACCAAAACATCTGATGTGATAGAACAAGATACTGACAAAACCGGGAAGGCCGACTGAATAATGAGTTAAGAGACACCGCAGAATCGCCGACTCTGGTTAGACTTCCCTTGAACAAAAGCATGACTCTGATGACCATGGCAGTAAAAAGTGACACTATATAAGTCTGTTATGCAGGAGGCAAAACAAACTCTCCATATGATTGGAAGAGATAACCAACCAGGGGAGGACTGACAAGTGAAACCAGGTAAAGGCTGATCCTAGGTCATAAACTAAAACCATCCCAAATGTAGGAAATATATATAAGTATATGTGCTTTGTTCAAGGGCAACAAACTGACTCTGTACTGCCATCAAAACAACGAAGATACATCCCATTCCCGCTCCTTTTTTTATATTTGATTTTTTTGTCTTTTTCATATAATAAGCCTGAAAAAGAATAAAAGAATGCTATGGTACAATGGATAGAACGAGTATCAAAAAATCATATGCACTAGTTCCTCGGATTGGAACAATCCTATGCTCAATGCAAGGTGGCGGAAACTGGTAAGCGATACTCAAAGGAACGTTCCATCCATGGGTAAAAGGGTGTCAAGTCGCGATAGCTAGCCAATATGCAATGCAGTAATACAACTTAACAACACCAGGGAGCCTCTAGGGTAAAAGCCAGAAAAAATGATAGTGAGGAAGAAGAAGAATGAAGC
This sequence comes from Pinus albicaulis, assembly GCA_034641835.2. Taxonomy (NCBI): domain Eukaryota; kingdom Viridiplantae; phylum Streptophyta; class Pinopsida; order Pinales; family Pinaceae; genus Pinus; species Pinus albicaulis. The sequence goes on from CM076570.1 coordinate 1,382,694,787, forward strand.
TTCAACACATAAGTCATGGCGGGACTAAAGAGGACTCCCGAGCCTACATAAAACGCAGCATGGGCAACAAGTGATAGTGAGGAACTAACTAGGAAGCCCATGTAAAGGAAGGCTCTACCACCAAGTCATGATTAAATAATCAGCGAGTGAAATGGGTGTAATAGTCATGACCTGATGGGATCGACCCTATGGCAAGTGATCAGTATGAAGGCTAGTATGCAAGATGCAACGGAAAGTGATTTTCCTAACCTAGATGCCGATAAAGATCATATACCTGCCGTGACGAGTCGGTAATCATGGATAAAAAACGGGAAAAATCTCAAATTCATAAACATGTACCTGAAAACATACCAAACTGGGCACTTCCAAGCATCCGAGTTATGCAGCTTAAGATAGATCGAAAAAATAAGCATAACAAATTTTTGCGAAAATTTTCAACTTTTTAGGCATAAATAGACAAATTACCTCATATTTGGTTCATTATTACATTGCTGATTTGGAAAAAAGTGCTCTGGAGCAAAAAACTTCTTTCGTCAAATCAGGAACAACCAACCGTCGAATCGCATCGAATTTGTCAGGTAGGCTCCTCAATCATCCTTGCAAATCATTTTGTCCGTTTAGAAATTAAAATTTAGTGATTTCCACCATTAAAACCCTTGCTAAAAAACACGGACTTGCACATACGCGGGTTTGTAATGGTAAATTAGCGTATACACGCGACTGTGCATAGAAAAAGTCGCGTATGCGCAGGCCCGAATCAAAAGATGCGTGGCTAATGCAGGATTTATTTAATTTTGACAGGATGACAATCTCATGGAGAGAGCGTGAACACAGTGCAATTGATCAAGAGGTCATGCAAGATCGAACATCGCAAAATATTCTTCAGAATTGCAGATTGTTCAAATTTTTCAAAATGCCAAATATGAAAAGCAATGTTTGGTTGCTAGAAATGCTCGTCAATTACTGGGAACCGGAAGAGGACTGCTTTATGATAGATCAGATGCCAGTACGCATTGAAGCGGAAGACAGATATTTTATCACTGGACCCTCCCAGAGGGGGGAACCAGTAGACTTGCACGGGAAGCCCCTGGGAGGGCTAACCGTGGAAGATTATGTCCACGTGTATTGCGTAGAGGGTTCCAAGAAAGTTGGAACTCAGATTCCGTTTAAAGATTTAAGGGATTTGCACATGAAAATCCTCCTTTTCACCATTGGCAGAGTGGCAGGATCTGCCTCCCTACATCAGGCGTCCAGGACGCAAATGAGCATAGCAGTGGAATGCTTGACTCATGTGTATGATTGGTGCACAACCCTATTACTGAACATGAAGCAACAGTTGACCTCAATCCGCCAAGCAAAGACCAAACACTTTGGATACGGTACTATTTTGATGACATTCTTCTTTGAGAAGATACCAGCATTGAGACCCAGAGTTATCTCTACCATCAACAGCCCGAGAGACCCAAGAATTTCCCATTGGGCGGACATGATGAAGAGATTAGGGGGAAGTGAAGATCCCCGGACCACTTGGGATGATGAGTTCTTCCTTTGGTGGGGAGAACAAATCATCGTTGTGGACGACTATCCCTATGCCGGGATGGACTTTCGTGGAGATCCAGATATTGTTCTTCCACCAGGCACAGCATGGGGCACAGTCGGTAAGTTTGCAAAATTTTTTGACTTATATAATTTTTTTGGATTTTTTCAAATATGTATGAAAAATAAAAATAAACATGTTTTTGATTGGATTCATAATGATTGACAATGTAAACATGATCATGATACATATATTGGACCAGTGCGACCTGAGGGTTTCCCGCGCCACAAGCGTCGCAGGGGCGAAGCAGATACAGTGGATTCAGACAGGACCCTCGAGGCTGTGCAGAGGAACTTGGAGGGGTTAACCCACCAAATACCTATGGCTGTCGTGGAAGACCTGCCGGAAGCCATCCAGAGACGGGTGGTAGGAGTGCCCCGAGACTGGGTACGATTATTCCGCCGAGTTGCCACCACGGTCACGTTCTATAGGAACACGACTTCTGGGCAGGGACCTCAGGAGTAGACAGATATTATGTATTAGATGACTGTATATTCTTTTTTTTTTAGACTGAACATGATCGAGCATAAGCCCAATTTTTGTATGACCTTATGGATCCAAATTTTTGTAAAGTTTTTGAACACTCTGATGATATATATACAACGATATTTGATGTGATGTGATAAATGTATCAAAATGTATGATGTTTTTTATGATTAAATTTTATTGTATGGAATGATTAATATGCCAATCCAGTGCCTGATTAGCTAATGAGTCTGCTAACCAATTGTCAGCTCGAGGAATATGAATGAAAGTTAAAAAATGAAATGATCTTTGTAACAAACGTACTCTCAAGAACAACCGTAATAAAAATGGGTGACGAACCCGATAAGTATTGTTCAACTGCGACACCACCAGCTGAGAGTCCAAGAAAACTACCAACGAATCAACACCCAAAGATATTGCCTCCGAGAGTAGATAAACAACTGCAGTGTATTCTGCTATATTATTGGAAGCAGGACCAATGCAGACCCCTCTTGATACTAATAGGTGACCGAAAGGATAATGAAGCACCCAAGCTGTGGAAGCTAAGTTCCGGGTGTGTCTACTAGCACCATCGGCGAAACCAAAATGACTCATGACATCCAACACAACCTGCCAAAGCAGATCAAAAACATCACCAACTCATCAAAGATCGAAAATCTACCAGATATGTACAAAACAAAACTACTATATACAAAAGCAACATGCCAGGTCAAAGCCTAGGCATAATACTTCTTCAAATAGAGCCCATTTCGGGGCTCTGGCAACTCGTTCCCTTCAAAATCAACCAAGGTATATGCTCCTTTCTTAAGAACTTTTTTAACGATGAAGGGGCCATACCACATAGACTTAAACTTTCCTGCCCCCAGGGCATCTTTTTCTTAGGCATAGACCAAAACAAGGTCACCTTCTGAAAAAACCCTGGGTTTGACCGCCTTATCATACTGAACTTTAACTCGGTTTTTATGTGCTTCATTCATCGTGGCGGCATCCCGATGCTGCTCATCGAGATGTTCTAGATGAAGGAGCCGTTCTTCAAGACTAGAAGTGTCAGGAAGAAGTTAAATAGCTAACTTAAGAGAAGGAATCTCGCATTCAATAGGAAATACGGATTCCACCCCGTGCACTAGCTGAAACGGAGTAAAGCCAGTTGCAGTTTTCACTGACATCATGTATGCCCAAAGTGCAGGATATAGCATAATATGTCAGTTGGATCTAGCTTTATGAATTTTCCTTTGAAGAATTGTCTTCAAGGATTTATTCACGGCTTCCACTTGCCCATTGGCTTGAGGATAATACGGAGATGAATGCTCCTGTCGGAAACCCAATTTGAGAGCCAACTCAGCCATCATACTATTCTGAAAATGACTTCCATGATTAGTGACAATCTCTTTAGGAATACCAAAACAAGCGATAACCTGGTTGAAAAGGAAAAGAGCTGCAGTCTCACCTTCATTCCCAAAAGTAGGCATGGCCTCGACCCACTTCGTGAAGTAGTCTACTGCTACAATAATGTACTTGTGACCTTTAGCCGAAGGCGGGTTACAAGTAGTATAATCAATACCCCACTTTGTAAAGGGACCGACAGTAATGACTGGAAAAAGCGAAGCTGGATGAGCGCGCATTTTTCGAGTATAGACTTGACACGGATGACACTTTTTGACCGATTCGATACAATCCTTGAAAATCGAGGGCCAAAAATACCCAGCACGCAAGATTTTTTGGGCTGTAGCAAGCCCAGATAAATGACCCCCACAAGCTCCACTGTGGGAATCATTCAGCACATCCTCAGCTTCTTCGAGAGTTAAGCAGCGTCTTAGGATTGAATCAACCCCTCGACGGTATAAAGCGTCACCAATAATCAAATAATTCTTGGCCAAGTGACGCAACTTACGACGCTCATCTTTCGAAAAAGTAGAGGGAAACTTCCCAGTCTGGAGATACACAATGATATCTCCGTACCAAGGATCCTGTGAAGAGATAAGAAACCAATGTTCATCCGGAAAGGATTCATCATAGATCATCTCTTCCCCATAGGGCAATTCGGAGATCAATTCCGTGAAAACCAATGATTTCTTGGACTTGGCAGACATAAACTCAAGATCAAATTCCTGTAAAATCACAATCCATCTATTGTATTTGCCCCCAATCACTCGCCTACTGAGGACAAACTGAAATGGATTGGCAGCTGCCAAAACATAAGTTTTGCGAAGAATAATGTAATGTCGGAGTCGCTGCATAGCATGAACTGCTGCTAAAGCTAATTTTTCTATCGGAGTGTACCGGAGTTCAGGTCCTACCAATCCTCGACTAAGGTAGTATATAACATGCTCTGCAAGAGCATCATCCTCCTGAACCAGAACTATATCGATGGTAGATTCTGCTGCTGCCAGATACAAAAGGAAATCCCTGCTATAATCAGGTGGACTCAATAAAGGAGCAGAGGTCAATGCTTTTTTCAAAGCATCGAATGAGCGTTGAGCGAAGTCATCCCAAAGAAATGGAACTCCCTTTTTCAACAATCTCATAAATCCCTTCAGAATCTCAAAGATAATTTCATTTATAAATCTCCGAAGAAAATTAGACTTTCCTTGTAGACTTTGAAGCTGACGAATAGAGGACGGGGGAGGCAACTGAAGTATTGCCTCAACCTTGAAGGGATCTGTGGAGTGATAAAAAGGTGTCTTTTTAACTCCTAATTACCTCACATTAATTGTCAACCCAGGGACGACTTTTTGTTTCAAGAGTGTACTCAGTCTGAGGCGGCTATTTACTCAAGAGTAATGTTTTGCAGTATAGTTCTTAAAATCCAAAAGTAAATGAAAGCTAGAAACAAAATCTAATTGGAACAGCAAGAAACTGAAATGTTCTAAACTAAATCATTCATTCGGAAAAATAAGCAATGTATCAGTCAAGGGTTTGACAACAATAGCCCATCCCTTTGGAAACTGATGGAAAAGAAATTAGAGCATAGACCACGGGTCTGGGAGCTAGACAGTGAATGCCGAAGCTCACTACAGCCTTAGATCGTCTCTCACACCAAAACAACAAATGCGAGTAAATGGAATGGCAGATAGCAAAATAGAACAACAAAGTAAATGGGCAACAAACTGTAATTAAAAGAATCTGGACAGCAAACTCTAATTAATGGAAATGAACAATAGCAAAGCCAAATTAATAGCAATCTTTACTCTAAGAATAAATCGAACAGCACAAGGAAATAGAACAACATTGATTAATGAGAGGATATGAAACAACGCTGGAAATCCAAATACAAATACACAATGACTTAACACACGGCACACATTAATAGTAATCTGATCCAATTATCAATCTCAGTTAGAAAGAGTACGACTGCGTTTCAAAGTAGAACATCATTGTTTATAGATCCAACAATCGCAAAGAACATAACTCCCAAGATGAATTCCGTAATGTTAATGAACAAGTGCACAGCACAGAGGCTCTGTAATTAAACAGCAACAGTATTCTGTAAAGACTAGCAGTATTATATCAACACTTAAAAGAACAGAGATACGATGCAGAGTCAATACAATAGTTCTGTCTTTAGAAACCTTAATAAATTAAGCATAACAGAGCGTGTGATGTAAACTAAACAACACATCAGATTAACAAATAATGCTAATAAGAAAAACCACGCATAAACCAAAGAAATAATATACAGCAGCAGCACAATCCACCAGAGGCTGGGCCCTTAGCCGCCAGCAGATGCTGTTGGGTTACTTCAGATGAACAGAATGAACAACAACCAGATTTATATTAAAATATCAAAGCAGAGTTATAATGGATTACAACAAGAAATCTCCTAATCGCTCAGCCATTATCCATTCTCTCTTCCATCCTCAATTCTGATTCTCTAATTCATCCTCAATTCCATCATTCGAATCCATCCCTGAAGTCCTCCCATCTCTGATCTATGTTCTGATTTAAATACAAAGAGAGCAGAGAGTGGTTACAATAGAGATAATTACAACATGATTCTATTACAAAATTAGATTGTTTCCAACCAATTGATCAACAAGAAGAAGGCGAATTTGGCTTTGCAGCTGAGATTTGGAGGACGGCCGCAACAACAGAACTGAGAAAATCGTGCTTAAATAACTCTGCGAATTTTTCAACACAGGCCGAATTTGGGCAAACCGTTCTTTGATAAAGTTAATTGGGTCCGTTCTGGACAAAACCCATGTTCCGGATTTTCCAGATTCGTCTTCATTTGCTCAGAATCTCAACCGCAAAACTGTCACTCCTTATTCCAGCGCATTTCTGAGTTGGCACTTTTAATGATCAAATCTTCAATCTGGAAATTACCTTGGAGGCTAAAAAATGGTGAATAATGTTATAACCAATTTATTAAAACTATCATTGATAAAATAATTCATAATCATCAATTTATTAGAAATAAAGGAGAATAAATAACATTCATTCATAGAAGCATAAATCATCATAAAATGGATTTAAATAATAAATTATGATAAATGACGTGATGAAGAATGGTAGAAATGGGTGGAATAAGCGTTCACAAGTGTTAATAATAATGGCATATTAACGGCCCAACATACCCCCACACTCAATATGTTGCATGTCCTCATGCAACCCAAAGACAAAAACCCATGTGTTAACCAAGCAATAAAAAATATGTTCATCTTGGCTCATGAAATGGATAGAACAAATGAATTCTTCCTTAATTAATGAATATTCACTTTTAGTAATCTTGATGAAGACATAACAATTTTTATATTGACATTCAACTATATGTATGAAGTTGCAGCAAAATATGATATAAGTAACAACAAACTTCATTAACCATTTTCTCAAAAACTACAAACCAACTTTTGTTGAAATTTGGCAAGTAAATTTATAATATATGAATGCCTTTATGATCCAAAAATCAGATCGTTTTGATGCACGGATCATGAGATATAAACAAAATGGCTGTAGGTGAGAGTGCATGATTTCCAATTTATCTTGAAAGTATCTGGGTTTGTATTAATGATACGTCTGTGTTTTCCAGAAATCACAAGAATTGAGTTCATGGTTTTTTTTTAAAATATTATGGAAATCAATTTCTGCATTGTGTAAAAATGAAATTGTATGCCTTAAATGAGAAAGAAAATTGAAAAAATCCATCATGCGTAGCAATTCCTCCCCCTCTCTGAAAAATTAGCATGCCCTCATGCGATGCTAGAAAAAAAAATTGAGGTGGTTGCTACCAGCTGTTGAATTCTATGCTTGGTGTAAAACAACATGGAATAAGGGAGGTGGTGAGAGTGAATAAGAATAGCAATGAATGATAAAGAAGATGAATAACATGGTCATAAGAAAGAAATGAATGAAAGGAACACTCCCCCATACTCGAAAATGATATGCTGCTGAAAAAGGGAAAGTGGTAAAGATGTGGAATGAAGGATGATAAATAATGCTCAAAATGGATTTTCATGAAATTCTCCTAAATTCGTAATAAATCAGAAAATTATGCTATTTTACCTCAAGTTTTACCTCCAAAAATGTGAAATGACATATATGGACTGGCAGTTGTTGAAGCTGATGTAGGCAGAGTTGGTGCTGAAAGTGATGCAAAAGGTGGAATCCAGGTAAGCACATCATGTCTGAAGAATTGTTCACGTATGCGAGTTGCTCGAGCCTCTTCTGTTAGTTGCAATACTGTAGTCATGTTGTGAATAGAATTCTGCCCATACTTGTTGTTCTCCTGGAAACAAAGCACTAGTTTGCATACAATGTTCTTGAATCCATAGTGTTAGTTTTAAAGTACGACTGCGTTTCAAAGTAGAATAGCATTGTTTATAGATCCAACAATCGCAAAGAACATAACTCCCAAGATGAATTCCGTAATGTTAATGAACAAGTGCACAGCACAGAGGCTCTGTAATTAAACAACAACAGTATTCTGTAAAGACTAGCAGTATTATATCAACACTTAAAAGAATAGAGATACGATGCAGAGTCAATACAATAGTTCTGTCTTTAGAAACCTTAATAAATTAAGCATAACAGAGCGTGTGATGTAAACTAAACAACACATCAGATTACCAAATAATGCTAATAAGAAAAACCACACATAAACCAAAGAAATAATATACAGCAGCAGCACAATCCACCAGAGGCTGGGCCCTTAGCCGCCAGCAGATGCTGTTGGGTTACTTCAGATGAACAGAATGAACAACAACCAGATTTATATTAAAATATCAAAGCAGAGTTATAATGGATTACAAAAAGAAATCTCCCAATCGCTCAGCCATTATCCATTCTCTCTTCCATCCTCAATTCTGATTCTCTAATTCATCCTCAATTCCATCATTCGAATCCATCCCTGAAGTCCTCCTTCTCTCTGATCTCTGTTCTGATTTAAATACAAAGAGAGCAGAGAGTGGTTACAATGGAGATAATTACAACATGATTCTATTACAAAATTAGATTGTTTCCAACCAATTGATCAACAAGAAGAAGGCGAATTTGGCTTTGCAGCTGAGATTTGGAGGACGGCCGCAACAACAGAACTGAGAAAATCGTGCTTAAAGAACTCTGCGAATCTCTCAACATGGGCCGAATTTGGGCAAACCGTTCTTTACTAAAGTTAATTGGGTCCGTTCTGGACAAAACCCATGTTCCGGATTTTCCAGATTCGTCTTCATTTGCTCAGAATCTCAACCGCAAAACTGTCACTCCTTATTCCAGCGCATTTCTGAGTTGGCACTTTTAATGATCAAATCTTCAATCTGAAATTACCTTGGAGGCTAAAAATGGTGAATAATGTTATAACCAACTTATTAAAACTATCATTGATAAAATAATTCATAATCATCAATTTATTAGAAATAAAGGAGAATAAATAACATTCATTCATAAGAGCATAAATCATTATAAAATGGATTTAAATAATAAATTATAATAAATGACGTGATGAAGAATGGTAGAAATGGGTGGAATAAGCGTTCACAAGTGATAATAATAATGGCATATTAACGGCCCTACAGGATCTACCCTAATCCCTTCCTTGGACACAATGAATCCCAATAACCGACCGGATGTAACCGCGAAAACGCACTTGTTCGGATTCAATCTAATCTTATAGAACCGACATCGTTCAAATATTTGCCGGAGGTGAGCAGGATGATCCATCCTCTTTCGAGAATGAGCGGCTAAATCATCCAAATACGCCTCGATAATCTTTTTGATGTCATGGAAGGCATATGACATGGCCTGCTGAAAGGTAGCCCTAGCATTTTTAAGACCAAAAGGCATCTTCTTGTATGAAAATGTACCCCAGGGACAAATAAAGGCAGTCTTATGCTGATCTTTAGGACGGATAGTAATCTGATTATATCCGGAGAAATCGTCCATGAAGGAGAAAATCTCATTACCGGCACACTCGTCAATGATCTGATCGATAAATGGTGTGGGGTAATTATCTTTAGGACATGCTTTATTTAGGTCTCTGAAATCGATGCAAACTCGAATCATTCCTTGCTTTTTATCTACGGGAACGGGATTTGAAACCCATTCAGTCAAAGGAACAGGGAAAATGAATCCCGCCTTAAGCAGCTTCTCAACTTCAGCTTTGATAGCTGCTGCCTTCCTAGGATTGACCGGATGAAGTTTTTGCCTCACCGGTTTAGCGTTTTCATACGTCTTGATCTCATGCTGGACAATAGATGGGTCTATACCAGGCATTTCCTCATATGACCAAGCGAATACATCCCTATACTCTTTAAAGAGCTCGGTGTAAATTTGAACCTCTTCACAGGAACATTCAGCTCCGATGAAGACATTCTCGATAATATTGGGATCCCTGGAAATGTTCACCGGGATAGTAGGAGAAATCACAACCATGTTCCCTTCAGCATAAACCTGTGTTGGTGCTAAAGGGTTCAGGACTGGGTGAACAGGACCAGGAGACTGAGGACTTGGAAAACTTGTTTCAACTTCGCTCAAATCAGGTAAAAAGTAAGACTGATGATGCAAGTCATCCCACGGTCTATCTATACCAGTCATAGCTTCCAGGATGGCCTCTTCGGATGGAAGAGTGGTATCAAGGCAATCCTGGGCAGAAGAAGAACTAAGTGTCCAAGCCGGAGCCACATCTCCATCCAACTCTTCCGGTGAAAGAGGAGCGGGGATGGATTCTGCAGAGTCAACAATAGACTGATAAGCAATCTCAGCTGCAGAAATAGGAAATGCCATTCCACCCACTTGACCTTCCGCTAATTTGGCAGTAGGGGAAGGTAAGGTCCAAGGGTCTGAAAAATAATGAATTCTGAAGAACTCTCTTCGAAGAGAAGCCTTGGAGGATGAAATTTCATTAATATGAACCGTAGGAGGAGGAATATCGAAAGTACCCATCAAGGAAGAATACATTCCAACTCCTAAATTCTCAACAGGCGTCTTAGAATTATCCAACTTAGGAACAGATGAGTCAATAGGCACATTCGGGTCTACAGGAGGACAGTCCAGTTGATCCACTCTAATGATCCTCCCTTCATGAGGGAAACATATAATGCGAAATAATGAGGATGCAATGGCATCCCTCTCATAAATCCAGTTTCTCCCCAACAGAAGGTTGTAGTCCAAGCTTGCATCCACTACCTCAACCTCTATATTGACAGTTTTTCCCCCAACACAGATGGGCAAAGCTGGGACAATACCATGGGGTTTGTGAGAATGACCATCGAACGCAGTCAGAAGAGTGGTAGATGGAACAGCTTTGGGAGATCCAAGTGTCTTCCAGCATGCGAGAGACATCACGCATGTGGAAGCACCCTCATCAACAACCGTCCGAAATATGTTACACTTTCGGTACGATGATTTAATATGAAAATCCATGTGATGAGGAAGTCTCTTCTTAAAATTAATCATATCAAAAGTAATCAGAAGAGAATTTTTCGGATCAATAGCCCTAATGGCAGTGAGAAAAGCACTGCGCTGAGCCGGAAAAGACTGGAGTACCTCTAAAGCTGACATAGCACAAGGACTCTGCGCCAGATCTTCCACAATTGAGTAGTTCTGGGCAGCCCTAGCATTTGGATTAATCGTTGATCGCTTAGAAGATGCTTTGGGCATCCGAGGCATAGACTCAACAGTAGGCTTCGTAATGTGAAGCGGCTCAGTAGCATCAGGAACATCCTTAGCTTTCGAAGACTCTTCTCTGCCATAATCACGGGATCTCGTAGCGATATCCGCGTGAGCACTCATCATGAAATGTTCGATGGAATTTCCCCTTCCTGGGTGCCCCCAGAGGAAGCCCTAGGATTTTGGTTCGCGCCAACAACTAATTGTTTCCCTTGGGGAAAAGGGTTTGTTAACACAGCCTGGGAACTAGAAGAACCCTGCTGGGCTAACAAGCGCTGCGCATCCTGAATTTTAGGGCAAAGGTGTGTAAGATGGTCTCCAGCACATAGCTTGCATGGAAACTGCACTTTCCTTTTCTCCTTTGGACCCTCACCAACATGCTCGTTGGTTTTATTTGCATTACCCTTCCCGTTCTTGCCCTTTTTATTATTATTTCATCCCTTCTTCTTCCCTTCGGATTGTGGATTTCCTTTGGGGTAAGAAGCTTGGACAACATTTATGGACAAAGACTAGGAAGGTGATGACTCAGCAGGCACAGCCTGACCAGAAGGAGCAGATTGCAAAGACAACTGCTGCAGTTGAGTAAGCAGGCTGGCTGCACCACTATTGATCGATCCAATCAGTCCGTCGCCATGAGGACCGGGCTTAGTTTTAGATAAATCTAATTTGGAGTGAGGAGCATTAGGCAAATACTTGTGAAGGACCCTAGACTGAGAATATATCAACTCTAGCTGCTGGGCCCTAAAAATGGCCTGCTCCTCAGAAAATACCCCGGAGAGGGATACATCTTTCGAAATATCTGACTGCAGGGATTTGAGAAACCATTCCAAAAGGAATTCACCTGGAATATGAGCTTTAATCAGCCTCTTCCTTCTCCTCCATTCCTGAATGTGATCAGAAATGTGGGTTGCATCGTCCTGCTTAAAATTAGCTAGGAGTTTAGTCCCAGCATCATATCGGACAGGCAACTGAAAATGGTTTAGAAATGTAATAGAAAGTTCTCCAAATGTAGCAAAACTGCCCCCAGTTAGCTCAATATACCATTTGGCAGCGTTTCCAGTTAGGGTGCATTGAAATAATCTCAACCTAATCGAATCATCGATCAGGGAGTTCGAAGAACACCATAAATGGAAAGTGGTAATGTGGTCAGCCGGATCTTCTCCATTCTTACCTTCAAACTTTGGAATGTCTGAAGGAAGCTTGGTGGGAACCGGAGGCCACCCCGGACTATAACGAATCGGATCATTAGTCAACTTCGACAGATCTGGCAAGTTTAACGTTGCGAGAAAAGGTAAGCGAGGTGGAGCCTGAGGATTCCATCCTTGATGGGATGGATTCCCAACTTTCTGAAAAGAATACCTTGGATTTTATGAGGCACCAGGTTGCCAAAAAGGACTCGTAGAAAAAGGAGAAGAACCTCCTCCCAACGCAGAGTTACCAAAGCCCAGACCAGTTCCCCCCGCTGAAGTATGAAATGAAGAGGAAAGCCCTTGATAGGGGTTCCAGGCATTAGAAAGAGGAGAAAAGGTCTGATAAGCACTCGACGAAGGGAAAGAAGTATTCCCTTGGTGACCAGCGTAAAACTGATTCCCTGCCCCCGCTGTAGTGAACACAGGGTTCCACCCTGTAAAAGTAGTCGAACTTTGCCCCCCAGACCAAGGGTTGAAACTCTGGGTCTAAGAAGTAAACGGAAAGGACCCTAAAGAAGGATTCGAACTAGGAATGTGTCCAGTTCCGAAGGGGAACCCCTGAAAATAAGCTGATCCACTAGCCATGGAAGACATGGGTGTAGATCCAGCTGCAGCAGCGGAAAAGGAAAAAGAAGGAATCCCACTAGTGGGCATTCCGAAACAGAAGGGACCAGAATGAGAAGTGTGTGCTTGGGTGAAACCAGAGCCAAACACAGCAGCACTAGAAGCAATCGAAGATAAAGCAATAGTGCCCCCTCCTTCAACAGAAGCAGGAGTCTGAATGCCTGCAGCACTCACAGCAGAAGCCGCGTTCCCAGTCGTGGCCATCGAAAGGTATGAATGATACGGAAGATCTTCCGGTCTCTCTGACTCAGGTCCGATGTATTGAACAACGAACGGATAATCAGGAGGAAGAGGAGATGGACCTGACACAGGAGGTTTAGGTACTTCTTCAATTTGAAAATCTTCTTCCTGAGGAAATAAAACTCGCGAGGTGAGCGGAACGCTCCTCTCGGAACCGACACCAGAATCAGCTATGAAACCTTCAGACCTTTGTGGAGGATCTCTCTCCACTGCGTCAGACGCCACAGGGTGGTAACCACCTGCTAAATCACTCCTACGCCTTCTCGAAGAAGGCTCTGGACTCTCGGAAGATAACCCCCGGATTCTCCTCGATCGACGAGGCGCTTGATCAGCCACTTTAACAAATTTTAATTAGACTCAAAAATATAAAGCTAAGCAAGCTAGGAGCAAAGAGCACTCACTATAAGAAAAATCCCTGAGATACAATCAAGCAAACAGCCTTCAAGTATTTCCGCTCCGGGTGATGAGGACCGGACACCAAAATACAGGAAAGCGAAATATAGGACCTCCCGAAAGCAGTCTGGGATAATTACGGCCCAGGCCTACTAGCGAAGGTAAGAGAAACAGTTACGCCGACCTCCTAACAACAGCCTTTGCCGGCTCAAGCACCCAAGCTTCGCAAGGGCACCCCCCAGAAGTACTGCTGAAAGTGATACGACGTCTGCCTCAGGTACCATGGGTATTCCCCCCCGTAGTCACCTGTGTGGAACCTAGGAGTGGAAACTATGGGCACCAATCCGTGTCAGAAGCCGGGCGGAATGGTCTTGAGGTCAGATTCAGCTAATTAGAGAGGGGGTATCCCTCTTCTCAGCCTTCACTTCCCCTCGCGCTTGACTCTCTGGAGGAGAGCTTTCTCGGTCCACCTAACGGAATTGGATTTCGCTCAATTAATCAACTTCTATGTTTTGTTTGAGTGGCCTTGGAGAGTTAACTCTCCACTCACCTAATCCAAGGCCCTACAACCTAGCTAGTTGGTGTATGACACTTAGAAAACTTGCTAGTTGGTTTTAAATTATATCGCTTATTTTAATGGGCTGTTATGTTAAGTCACAAGGATGCGGAAATGAAACTTATGATGTTTTGACGCAGAAAGAAATTAATAGAAACCAAACTACATGCAAATGCAGTTATTTTCTTTCGATGAAAATAAACATCTACACGGGTTCTACGAGATTAAGCATTGTATTTTTTTTTCTTTTCAGATAACAAACTCACACTCACAAAAAATATGAAAGTGACTAAATGTTTAAATGCACCTAATGAAAATCACTACAAGCATGCAAATCCTAAGATGCAAATCTCCTAAAGCAGAGTGAAATTTCCCAAAAGTCCTTCAGTTTTAACTCTTCTTGGTTGTCCAGAAAGCTAGTTCCCGAAATCAAGAACTCTTAATATGAAGACACCAAAAACGCTTAACAACAAGAGGAAGAAATCAATGACAACTTCTTTCCAGAATCAAGCCAAAATCCAAAGGCAAGAAACTTCAACAAAGCTTCAAAAGATACAAAGAAACGAAAACAAAAATGCAAAAACAAAAGCAAACAACAAAGCAAAATGTTTTTTGAGCTTTTGAGTTTTATAAAAGAGTTCGAAAAGACCAAGTGAAACTATAAAATCCCAAGCCAAACAACACTGAATTTCAAGCAAAAACTTAAAAAATGCTCCAAATCTTATAGGGCTAACTAGTAGCAAGATCAATATGGGAAAAAGAAGACAAGAAAACTCAGCCACTCAGCCTAGAAGAATAGTGCAACCTTGCCGCAAACAAAAACTCCAAAGAACCAAGAAAGACTCTTCAAAAGTTGCAACAAGACCTAGCCAACTGAACTCAAGAAAACCAACCAAGAAATAGGCAAAAATCGTAGTGCAAAGCAAAACACAAAGATAGGAAAGAGTAAATGAGTAGGAGATCTCTGTTCTGATGAAGCAGAACAGCCAAGAATCCCCAGAAAGAGATCTTGGTACTCAAACCAGAAATGCTAGCACAAGAAACAACACTTTGCCAAAAAGACTAGTTTTCAATCAAACGAAAGAGAGAAAAGACCAAAGACCACTTTCTTCACAATCCAGAGGGTACAAAGACACTGCAGGAACAGGTCTCCTCAGACAGAAAGGACTAAAAAGCCAAGGAATCCAAAATTTCAAAATCTTCCTAGGTATACTCTACTTCACAGTTTAGCAACAAGCGTGCATACGCGACTTTGCTAAAGGAAACACGCGTATATGCGACTCCCTTTAGACAAAATTGGGTGTATACGCGACTGTGTGCAGAAAAAAGCGCGTATATAAGGTAAATAGTGAAAAAACAAAAAGGATCAAGCCTGGATAAGAAACCAGGACTTCAGTCTGACTGAGAAAGAGTAAAATGGACTGCAAATAGAAGTTAAAACTGTTGGAAACCTATCAAACAGCTGAAACCACCCAACAAGGGAATCACAAGAATGCGATCCCCAGCGGAGTCGCCAGTTATGTTTCGGGGAAAATCACCCTAGAGGTTTGTTGGGTTTAAACCTCCATAGAGCAGGGCATGCTACTTAAGAAGGACTCACACAACCATACATGTTCATGAAAAACTAAATAGAGTAGATCGAGGAAGTTACCCGTAGGTCCTACGGTTGAAGCAGATCCCGCGGGGTCCAAACCCCCAGCAACCGTCCTTCCTTCTTAACCTGGAAGACAAGAAGAAACAAGCACGAAGAACTGGTTGTACAACATATATCTACTCTAAATGTTAGTGAAATCCATATAAAACATCAGATAAACCATAATGAATGCTCAAATAACAATATATGTGTCTGTCTGACTTCTTTCATACATATTTATAGATGGTTCTTAACGTATTTATAAATAGCATGTACAAAATAACGAGTGGAGAGATCACCTGAATCATTCCACGATCTTCGAGCAGACCTTCGTCCGGATCCGTCCCGCCCTTGCCTCGCTAAGACTCCTTCCAAGCTGGTGCATACGAGATGACATATAGGGAGATGAGCATCTCAAGGAAACAAGGGTTTCCTGTAATGAACTGGGAAAGTGCAGGAGGCACGGGGAATCAGACTTGGATAGGGAATACCAACAGAGTATAATATCAATAAATTCTCTCTCTCCCATAGGCCATACACATGAGGGGCTTTTATACTCCCTCAAAGTAGTTTCAACAGTTGGAAACATTTGGCCACGTGCTGGGGTGGTTGAACTACCAGAGTAACCATCAGCCAGTAGCCTAGTAAAGTTTTTACTCTTTTAATGATTTAATATCTAGGAAAGTATGTGGACACAGCGTATACCGTGGAAAATTCTATATTTATACTTAGCCCGTATAGAATTGTATACATTTTTAGTGAATTTTGGCCAAGTTTGTAGGAATGGGTGCCAAAGCCATAAAAGCAATCATGAATCATATGAAGGTAGAAATGATGCTATAATAATCAAAATTTGGATAAAATTATGAGGCGGGGGGGGAAGTCGAGCTATTCACTTCGTTCCCTGTAGATACAAACGAGTTATGAGGAAAACCGTATAGGATATCACGTATATGCATATGAAGTTGATAGATATGAAGAATTGAGGTAGAGAAGATAAGAAGAGCGAGGAGCAGAAAGAGATGCTATAAGACAGATTTGAAGACTGGAGGACAGCACAAAAGAAGGTACAGAACAGAGTTGATATCCAAGGTAAATCAGCAAATGTTTTCTTTTGATAGAATGAGGAAGTTGGAGCTTCCCTATCAAGTTTTAGTTTGATAGATGTCAGTTGTAGCTAACTAAGTTTGGAGTCTCCTGTAGGTTGGTGCCTGCAGAAAATTGATGGGAGTTGGAGCTTCCTTGCAAGTTGTAGCTTGCAGAATTGAGGTTGGAGCCTCCTGTGGGTTGGTGCCTACAAAAAATTAGTGGTGAGAGGGAGTTGGAGCTTGCCTTTGCATCACAACAATAATAAGATGTGGTTTTCTCCCTTTATGGGTTTCCACTTATATCTGTTGTCTCTGTGTGTGATTCCTATGTGTTGATATGTCCTATCCAATCTGCTTAATACTTGCTGCTCTCATAATAAGTTTGGTGTCACATTATCTTAATACTTGCTGCTTACATATTAAGACTGTTCACATATAAAGTTGATTATGAAATTAAGTTGTAAATAAGCTTGATGAAAAGTTTTAAAAGCTCATGAATGTGTTAAACTGATTCACCCCCCCTCTTAGTTTAACTAAGGTTTTAACAAGAGCTTGGCCAAATGCGCTATAGTGGACAAGAAATTCAAGACTCTTCCAAGAGGCCTATCAAGGAAAGAGGTGGGATTCCCGACCAGGAACACCCAAGTGTTAAACAACACTATTCTCAGCTAAACTGCCATAGAATGAGAAGTTTCTGAATAGACAAATCATTTCAATACGATATGTTCAACAACCCCGCTCATGCTGCTCTCCTCTTTCATTTATAGGATGAAAGCCTTGCAAAACCCTAAACCATCTCAAAGGTTTAGCTCCTTTCACATTTGAAACCTCCAACTAGATCTGCATTGTGCATCTATGTAGTACATTGCATTTGGAAAATGTTGTGGATTTGGTCCTGTTGACCCAGTCAATTGTCACAATCCCTTTCACACATGAGGGAGTTTTATTAAGGAAGCCCAGATTTATCCTTGTTCACATGGGCATTGATTTATTTTGTTGTTTTAGGAGTTTAATTTATCCTCCTTTACAATCTTATTCTTGCAACAAGAAAATGAAAACAAAATAGTATATTCATATTAGCTTGGGCTAATTAGGAATATTACAGTCCTCCCCTCCAAAATGTTGCTTGTCCTGAAGCAACTGATAAGGTGAGTGTTGAAACTCATCTCCCCTTCCATTGGTGTCACAAACAAAGGATAAGCTTCTCTCGTAAGCTAAGTGATCACTAAACCATCCATCCATGACTTTTCCCAACAATGTTCTCATGAGAGGCAAACAACTCATCCCATAAGGAAACAATAAATCGCATGAAACAACCATGGTTTGCCCAATTCCATCCCTAAAATATGAGACAGAAAGTATAGGGAGTGTAGTCATCCCATAGGGCACATGCATGCCTTCCCTCCTTCCTCCATACATCCCCATGAAAAGTACAAGCACATCATCAATATATGGAATCAAAACAATGTACAAACAAACATAAATGTGTGCACATGGAGGTGGATCATAGTCCCACATGTGGGACTAGCGTAGAGCATCCCCTACCTGCATCAAACCAAGATGTGGTAAGTGGTTTTCCCACCACTTACTTGCTGCCCATACCATCTCACCATATCTGGAAGTGTGAGATATATTTGGTGCCTTTGGGAAGCACCCATCATGATGAAAAATCTCCCTTGTTCTCCCAAGGGAGTGGCCTAATTCAGAAATTTTTTGGACCCGATATTGGCCATGAGGCTTACAAAATATATTACTCCTCCTTGGAGTCATGGCCGAAAAAAACATGGTGTAGGAATGCATGAAATCATAATATAAAACACATGTACTAAGAACATGCTCTTCACCAACAATCCTCCTCATATCAATGGAGTGGTGCATAGATCTACTCTCTTCTTCAAGGGAAGAAGGAGAGGGTTGATTTAACTTTTCATTAGAGTCATGTTTCTAATCCAACTCCACAAGTTCCATGCATCTCCGACAATACTGATATAGTTCCCTTTCAAATCCCTCCCAATAATAGCTCCTCAAAATGATGTTGTTGAGCTTCATAGAATAGGTGTGGCTGAAATTGAACTTTTCATAAGCCCTCTATAGCAACTTCTCCTTGAGCTTGGAAGATCTAGATAAGAAGATCCTACCATGATTATAGATAGCTCCATCAAGGATTGAATATCTCTCTTCATGCAACCAGTCATCAAGAATCACGCAAGTATGAAGTTCCTTGGAATATTCCACCAGCAGTTGGGATTTCCAATAGGGATCTAATGTGCCCAAAAATGACAACGTTGATAGAGTGTCATCTGAATTTTCTTCCATGTTGTTTTTCTTCTCCTTGACATCTCCCATGTCAAAGGTGTATGTTGGAAATCCAAGCTTCCCATTTTCCTCCTCCTTGACATCTCCCATGCCAAAGGTAGAAGGTGGAAGGTTGCCAGTCCTTCCTTGTTGCCCTCCTTGCTCATGCACATGCTCAAAAGAAGATGGAAGTTCTTAGAATTTAGTTTCCCATGGGAGGCCATCATTTACCCAAAAACTCCTTGGTTTTTCCATAGTATGCATGTGTGACCACCATCTCTCATCATGTATGGAAGAGGATCCTCCAATCAAGTTTGTCTTCTGATTCAAGGATTGCCTTCCTTGCTTCATGATGGTGTCAACCTTCATTCTTGCAGCATCTTTTCTCAGTGCAATATGAGATGAGAGAATGGATAGTGACGTTAAGGGAAAAATAATTTCTCTCTCCTTGTACTTTCATGGTCTTCTAGTGCTCCCTCCCTTCTTGGATCTATGAAAGGAGCATCAATGCATGAAACATTTTTCATCAAATCTGAATCAGGTGGTCTCTTAGATGGCATACCATAGGATAATGATGTCTCATGGCTCATTTCCATGTGAATAACAGATGGGAACATATCATGAATGCTTCCACTACGCAAATCCATCTCTGATTGCTGTGTGGAAGTATCATGAAACTTGGAGACCCCTCTTAGTGGGGTAAGAGTGTCTCTGATTGGAGCCTTCGCCCCATATTCTGATAGTGGATTAGCTTTGTGATCCCTACTTTGTTCTATCTCACTGTCTTCTTACATAGACAAATGCTGCTCATGTCTTCCATATGGAAGATCCTTATGAATTCCTTGCAAAGGTGCAATAACCCTTCTTGTGGAAGCCATTGCTTCATCTCCATCTCCAAATGAAAATAGGTTTCCTCCTACTAGCATAGCGCTGGAGGATCTTCTCTACTCTTCCTCTCCCTTCTCCTCATCAGTGGAGAATGATTCATCATCAAGAGATCCTTTTTCTTGACCTCTTAGTGAAGAAGGAATCCTAATGTCTTCTCTTTGAGAAAAGAGATCTTGATGTAGTGTGTCCTTTGCCTCTAGAAAATTTTGCAGCAGATCTTCAACCCCCTCAAAAATGTTTAGGACTGGAGTTGGATCCATGGAACCTTCCAACTTATGCAAAGATTCATATTTATTGGGCTTGATTTGCCTTTTCCCAAAAGTCTCATAATGCCTCACATCAAATCTCTTCACTAGTCTCCTAGTGAACTTTGCATAAGAAAAGATGTTTCTCCCTTTCAAGGAAGAGAACTCAAATAGCCACCAAGCATAAGCCTTTCCTTGAAGAGGCAACGCTGCTACTCTCAAGGCTTCTTCTTATAACACTTGATGCAGCTGAAATTATGTGTCAAGCTCCTTTACCTAAGACTTGGCTGAGTCTTTAGGTGATCCATCGAATGTAGGTAGAGAGAATCTACCCAAAGTGTGTTGCATGCACCCTTCCCTTCTACTGTAGCTGTTGGATATTTCTTCTTTGAGTTGACAGAACTCTGGGAAACTGAGATGCTTTTTGAATCTCTCTGATTGAGATTCATATTCTTGGATATAATCACCAAGAGATTCCTCCTTTGGTGTCTCCCCTTCTTCTCCTCCTCTTGCAAGGAATGTAGGCATGCTACAACGTGGTAGATCAAATTGTGTGGCTGAATGCTCACACACATCATATGAAGTAGTGGGGCTTTGCAAAAGGATATGCTTGTCTTTCATTCCTCACTCCCCTGATTTCATTCTTCAACTCATGCATATTTTGGAACAGAGTTTTTCAAAACTCTTTCCCAATCAATCTTCTAGATGAAGGGTTTGGACCCTTGTCTTATGTTTCTTCAGTGTAACTAAAATTCTTCATCATTATTTTCTTTCCATGAAAAGACATATTGTCTCTTCAATAAGAAAATCATAGTCTGTGCCAAGAGAGATGCTCTGATACCACTATAATATCCCAAAATCGGGACTGCTAGCAAGGCATGCCTGAAAAACACATTTTTCAGGAATAGCTGCTACAACACATGAAATCATCCCTTGGATCCCTTAGATATGATAATATAAGAACTAAATCCAAGAGGAGATCAGAAACAAATCAAACTTGGCGGGATAAACAGATCTCCCATACCCAGTGTGTCTTGAAACCTGCCCAAGGAAGGGACTGTAACAATACAAAAAAGCACTGCCCAGAAAATAACGCAGTTTTAGATAGCGGTAGAAAGAGACCAATATGAAAGCTCAAAAATAGCTTATACAATGGAAAATCAGATTTACAATGTGGCCCAATCAATGTACAAGAGAGATATGGAGACTTTCATGAAGAAAACCCCTCTAAATAGGTGTTGCAACATTGTATTTGACTGTAAAAGCCTTAACAGCATTATTTCTATGAGTAAACAATAGTTGTAGGTTACAACTCAGATCTAGGAAAAATCTGTGTACAAAATATTAGATCTATATCAGATTTGTACACTAGACTATCTCTAATTTACATACCCCTTGGGGTTTTCGCAATACATGAATCACAAAGAGCAGATCTGAGATCTACTGCAGCAGATCTGCAAAATGATTCAGAAATTATAAAGTAGATACATCAATGAATAAATCAGATCTGAAACATACATGGATTATATGGCTAATCCATGGATCACCACAGTGTAAGGAAGGCTCCTTTACACCAGAGATCTCTCCTCTAAATAGTTGCTAAACACCCTGCAACTTCTCACTTGCAAAATAACATAGTCCAGGGAGATAAACTACGCTGTAGGCTTGATGTAGAGTTCTTCCTGATGCCAAGATGTATATTTGGAGCTCCAATTAGCTAATACACTCTTTCCAATGGGATAGAAGGCTTTCACACTGAAAAGAGGCACTAGTATGGCCTAGATATGAGTAGATATAGCCTCCACTTGCTGCTACTTATAAGGACAGCCAAACCCTCAATAGGATCTGAGTTGTATTTGGAAGAAGAGCTTGGCCAAATGCCTGATAGTGGACAAGAAATGCAAGACCCTTCCAATATGCCTTTCAAGGAAAGAGGTGGGATTTCTGACCAGGAACAACCAAGTGCTAAACAAAACTATTCTCAGCTAAACAACCAGAGAATGAGAAGTGTCTAAACAGACAAATCCTTTCAATAAAATATGTTCAACAACCCCTCTCATGTTGCTAAAGGGATAAAAGATCTCCCAGGTTAATGACTTCTCGGCCTTTGAGGGGCTTGATGGAGAAGTTTACATGTGTGTCCTCTGTATTAAATGTTTTGCAATTAAGATTAAGCTCAGTGGGAGCTTTTGTTGACTTTTAAGGCTCTGTTCAGGATGTAATAACTCTGCTGATATTTTTTGCATTAAGTTCCCTTAGCAGAATTAAATCTTTGGCTACGCTAAGGAAAATATCTTCGTTTGATAAATAACTTCGGCCTCTGTTTGAATGTTTTGAGGCACAAGTGGCTTTGTGGTAGCTGAGAGGAATCAATTGGCCTCTGATGTGGTGGTGGAGGCCTTTCTGTCTGATAAACACTTATGGTTTTCTTTTAACTATGTTTTAATTTGGGGGATTAGGCTTTTGATAATCAATCTTAGCCGTAATCCCCACAAATTTGTCTTCAATATTTTGTCCTACTGTGTTCCATCTTAGACACTGATACTCTTTTAATTTGATTAAATAACACTGTGTCTTGTTGATGTGCAGGGTGTGCAGGGCTCATATGGCATCATTGCCTCATGAAACATTGATGAGACGTGGAATTTGAGCCCTGTGAATGGTTTCCTTTGATGAATCAAAGGCATGGGAATCGTCATTCCCAGCCTTCGGCTTTTTCTTTAATATGAAGGAAAAACATTCAAACACCAACACAATACAAAACTATATTATAAAATCCTGTGTTTTTGGGTTTTACTGCGGCAGAGGTTGTAGGGAGGGAGCATGGCCGTTGGATGGCATCATCCAACGGTGAGGATTTTTTAGAGGAGGTCAAAAGGAGAGCGGAGGAAGAAAATAAGTCAGACCCGTCGATCGCGTAGAGATCAACGGTGGGGATTACGCATTAAAATCCTCTCGGTGGAAGGTGGAGGGCGATGAAACCATGAGGAAAAAATCTGGGACCGTCCGATCTGGACACGTGGACGGTCTAGATCCAATCGGAGGATCGCAATCGGCGGGGAAAAAAACAAATGTTAAAAATTCACCCGATGAAAAGATCCGATGCGATAAAATGTAGACTGTCGATCTGCAGATCAGATCGACGGTGGGAGATGCATCGGGAGATCGCAATCGGCGGTTTTGACTAAAAATTTCTAAATGAGCCGACAGAAAAACTACGATGCAATGATTTTGGGGCCATCGATCTGCAGATCAGATCGACGGTGGAGGATGGATCGGGGACCGCTGATCGGAGGTGGCACGAGTGGTGTCGGGGTGATTGATTGTGGGTCGTCGATCTGCAGATCAGATCGACGGTGGGGAGTGAATCGGAGGGATACCAATCGGGGTTCGGAATAGAAAGAGCCCAATAAAACTTGCCAATGCGATGATGCGCAGGCCTTTTAATCGGCCTTAGATCAACGATGGAGATGGTTTAAGAAATGCGCTGGCGGAAAACTCTCCAAACCATATGAAAAACCCAAAAAAATTTAATACAAACAAAGGTTTTAAGCGTCGAGATGGCTTTATATATACGAAGTGGATAGGTACCCGACTGCGGGGCCTTGGTCTATATGGAATGATAATAGGCCCGAGGCTTATATAAGAGGGCCAATCGACATCGGAGTTTTGTTTAAACACAAACAAATGCTCTCCGTGAGTTGCTCCGACGCAATAAGCGCTCAGGACCCTAGCACTTGGTTCTAGAGCTGGGGCACATGGAGGGGAAGTGGTTTAATACTAAGCCCAAAGGGGCTTAAGCCTTTATACAAAAAATATGTATTTTTTATGATTTTTTTTCTGGTTTTCAAAGGATTTTGAGGGTTTTGATAAGGCAAAGAAAGAGTTTTAAACCTTATCAAAGGGGTTTTGATGGAAGGGAAAGGGGAAAAATATGAAAATGAAGGATTTTTATGGGGAATAAAGGGGACAAAATAAGGTTAGTTTTGGAAGTGGAAGGAGGGGAAAAATGGCCTTTTGCAGCAATATTTTCTCACGAAATCAGCAGAATTTCTGAGTATAAAAAAGGAACAGCAGCGAAGATTTTGACAGAGGCATGAGTCCTTCAAAATTCTTCAAGAGATAACATTTTTTAGCAATAAAACTTGTTTCTTGAAGGCTCCAAAAATGATTTAGCCAGCATTTGATATAACAAATTTTATAGCTGGCTAACAGATTGGAGGGTAGAGAGAGAGAGAGAGAGAGAGCGAGAGAGGGAGAGAGGAAGGACAAGAGAGAGGACTTGAGAGAGAGGCGAAGAGAGGAAGGGATATAGAGAGGAATTTGGAGGGGGATAGAGGGAGGGAATAAGAAAAACATAGAGAGTGAGAAGTGGAGAGAGAGAGGGAGTAAAAAGGGAGATATGAAGAGAGAGTTTGTATATTTAGGGGTGAGATAAAGAGAAAAATAAGGAGAGATGGAGAGAAGGGGGGGACGAAGGAGAGATAAGGGGAAAGGAGGGATATAGTAACATAGTTTTGAGAGAGAGAGAGAGAGTGATGGGGGAAGATAGAGGATTGGAGGGCAAAGAGAGAGAGAGAGAGAGAGAGAGGAAGGAAGAGATAGAGGACTTGAGAGAGAGGAAGATAGTGATGGGGGGAGAGAGAGTATTGGAGGGAAAAGAGAGAGGGAGAGAGACATATATGGGGGAAGAGAGAGGGAGATAGGAGAGGAAGGGAGAGAGAGGAAGGAAGAGAGAGAGGAGGAGAGAGAGGGAGGGAAGAATAAATTCATAGAGAGTGAGAAGTGGAGAGAGAGAGGGAGTGACAAGGGAGAAATAGAAAGAGTGTGTGTGTGTTTGGGGGTGAGATAAAGAGAAAAATAAGGAGAGATGGAGGGAATGGGGGGAGAAGGATAGATGGAAGGATATAGTAAGAGAGTTGGAAGGTGAAGAGAGAGAGAGAGAGAGAGGTGGGAGAGAAAGAGAGAGATGATAAGGAAGAGAGAGAGGATGTGAGAGAGTGGAGAGAGGGAGGGAAAGAGAGATGGAGTTGGATGGGGGGGAGAGGGAAGACAATTTATTGAACTAGATGCATTGATTTTAGTGTGGATTATGATATCTAATCCTATTTGATTTTCTGAACTATATGCATTGATTTTAGTGTAGAAGATGAGAGATAGAGAGAGAGAGTGATGGGGGAAGAAAGAGGATTGGAGAGAAGAGAGAAAGAGAGAGAGAGAGAGAGAGTGAGAGGAAAATATAGAGGAAGGTAAGAGAGAAAGGGAGGGAGAGGAAGTACAAGAGAGAGGAATTTAGAGAAAGGAAGAGAGTGATGGGGGAAGAGAGAAAATTGGAGGGCACAGAGAGAGAGTGAGAGAGAGAAGGAGATAGGGAGGGAGATAGACATCTAGTTGGAGGGGAGGAGAGGAAGGGAAGAAGAAATACGCAGAGAGTGAGAAGTGGTGAGAGAGATGGAGTGAGAAGGGAGAGATGGAGAGAGTTATTTGGGTGAGATAAAGAGATAAAGAAGGACAGATGGAGAGAAAGGAGGAGAGAAGGAGAGAGGGAGGGATATAGTAATAGAGTTGCAGGGTGAAGAGAGAGAGATAGAGAGGTGGGAGAGAAATGGAGAGAGAGGAAGGAAGAGAGAGGATGTGAGAGAGTGGAGAGAGGGAGGGAAAGATAGATGTAGTTGGAGGGGGAGAGAGGGAAGAATCTTTCTTGCACTAGATGCATTGATTTCAGTGTAGATGGTGATTTCTATTCATATTTGATTGCTTGCACTAGATGCGTTGATTTAGTGTAGATATTGGTTTCTAATTATATTTAATTTCTTGCACTAGAAGCATTGATTTCAATGAGATGATTTATAATCCTATATGATTGCTCGCACTAAATGCATTGATTTCAGTCTAGATGGTGATTTCTTATCCTATTTGATTGATTGCACTAGATGCACTAATTTCAGTGTTGATGTTGATTTCTAATTATATTTGACTGCTTGCACTAGATCCATTAATTTCAATGTAGATGATTTCTAATCCTATTTTATTGCTTGCACTAAATGCATTGATTTCAGTGTAGATGATTTCTAATCCTATCTAATTGCTTGCACTAAATGCATTGATTTCAATGTAGATGTTGATTTCTAATCATGTTTGATTGCTTGCACTAGATGCATTGATTTCAGTGTAGATGTTGGTTTCTATTCTTATTTACTTACTTGTACTAGATGCATTGATTTCAGTGTAGATGTTGATTTCTAATCCTATTTTATTACTTGCATTAGATGCATTGATTTCAGTGTAGATGTTGTTTTCTAATCTTATTTGATTGTTTGCATTAGATGCATTGATTTCAGTGTAGACGTTGATTTCTGATTTGATGTAATTGGATGTATGATGGTACATTAACTAAATATTTAAATGGTTTATGATTTCAACTATTCTTTTCGAGGAGGCATATTGGCTGTAGAATTTGCAAAGGAAAATTTGCCCACCGTTTTGCAAAATGCAAGCTGGATATTGGTGGCTAATGCACAGTAGCACTGCATGCAATGGGTGCAATGGGAGCACCGATGTCAGGGTGGCTTAGAGAAGGAGAAATTTCACCAATGCTTGAGAGCTCTGGAGTACTGAGAAAAGAGAAAATGTGGTTTTTTGGCCGTAATTTTTTTTTATTTAACCATGTTCCAGTGCGCGGGGTTTTATAGGCGCACCAGTGTGGTTTCCTAAGAATGAAGCATGCGGTTTTAGATTTGGCACATTGTTTTATGATGCAGCGGGGCGGTTACATAACACCGCACAGGGCTGTTTCAGTTTTGGCGCGGTGTTTTATGACGCACCAGGGCGAAATAGTCTTGAAGCACCG
Source organism: Pinus albicaulis (assembly GCA_034641835.2). NCBI lineage: Eukaryota > Viridiplantae > Streptophyta > Pinopsida > Pinales > Pinaceae > Pinus > Pinus albicaulis. The sequence continues at coordinate 1,382,721,971 of CM076570.1, forward strand.
ATGCTTTACAGTAATTGGACGAATCGAGCATGTACATATAGAGCGCATGGTGTCCGGTGTGCCAATTTTTTGTGCGACCCGTGCTTTCTCTTGTAGAGCGCACACGTGATTGAGAGCAGAAAAGCGAAAAATGCGGGTTTTTGGCCATAATTTTTTCTTTTTTATTTAACCCTTTTTCGGTGCGCATTTTTTATAGGCATACCGGTGCTGTTTTATACGAACGCACCAGACCGCTTCTGTTTTGGTATGGTGTTTTATGATGCACCAACGCGGAAGAGTTTGTGTGCACGGTGCATTCTCTTGTAGAGCGCACTGGTAATTGAGAGCTCTAGAGCATTGAAAAAGGTGAAAAATCTGGTTTTTCCAGTGTGTGTGCTTTATAAGTGCACTGGTGCATTTTCTTACAAACTCACCGGTCAGTTTGTGTTTTGACACGTAGTTTATGATGCACTAGTGTGGGTTCTTAATACTGCACCGGGCGTTTTTAGTTTTGGCGCCGTGTTTTATGATGCACCGGCGTGTAAGAGTTGTGATGCACTAGTGCTCTACAGTAATATGACGAATCGGGCAGGTGTGTACGAAGCGCATGGTGTCCGATGTGCCAATGTTTTGTGCGCACTGGTGCTTTCTCTTGTAAGGAGCACCAGTGCAATGTTGAATGATAAGCGCACTGAGCGGAAAACATCTGCAAAACCCTCCGCCCACCAACCTCTTCTAGTAACCTTCGCTAGAAATGGATGTATGGGGTATTTTTATAAGGGGTTCCTCAAAAACATCTGCTAGAGGGTCTTTTCCTTGTAGTGCATGAGGCATGGGTTCAATTTTCCCTGGGTCCATGAGGGTCATGCTCCATGTGGTAGATTCGAATGAGTGAGGGTTATTACAAGGAAAAAGAAATAAAAAGTGGAAAGAAGGAAAGAAAAAAATTATAAATTGTTTCAAATTATAGATCAAAAGGAAAAAGAAGGCAATATTCAAGACGGACACCAAAAGATACTTCAAGGGTTGAACTCCATATAGAGAGTACATGTCAAATATGGTAGTATTACCCCCAAGGATAGAGTAAGGAAATACTGAGAAAATATAATATAGGATGTCATTATTTATGAAAAGGAGATAGGTGAAATGAGTGTGTAAATCAAAGGAAAACTATCAAATTTGAAACCATATTAACACCCCCATAACTTGGAAATATTTCAAGGAAGACAAGAATATAGATATCAACATTATCAGGGATGAAAATGAAATACCCATAAATATTCATGGAATAGGGCATCATAAAGGCATTACTCAATATTATATTATTAGAGACAAATACCTACTACAAATTTGAGAATTTACATCAACAACGTATGAAACTAAAGGAAATAAAAGTATGGATTAACCAATCATCAAGAATTGAGACTAAAAAGAATTTATTTTCGATGGATAAATCATCATCAATAAAAATAAGAAAGTAGGAAAGTAACAAAATCATATTACTTTTGAAAGAGGGTACTATAGTATGACCCTAAAGGAGGAATAAATGGGTTTAAATGCATATGATATGACCCCAAGTTGGGTATATTTGGGGTTAAATTTACTTGTAATGGGTAAATAGATATGTAATAATAGTCACTCTTGTAAAAGGACCACGTGCAATGTGTGAATAGGTATATATAGATATCATGTAGTAGTTATTGTGGACAAGTGATTTGGATGTATGATTGTATTCAAGTATTTGGAGGAAGTTATCTTATTATTTAAATATTTTCTTTGTAAACCATCATTATTATCTATCTTGGAGTCATGATTCACACATTTACATACACGTTGTATACTTTTAGTTTACCATTGATATGTGAATTAATTGGTGCATAATAGTACTTGTTTTGTAGTTGAGCATATCATATAAGAATAGGACTTGAGAGCATAATATAGTATGTAAAAGATTACATAGTAGACATTAAATTCATAGTCTCATGAAACTTAATAGTAAGCTCCCCTTTCATGACATTTTCAATTTTCTTAACTAAAGACAAGGTATCATAACATAGGCCTCATCTTCTAGTTTGGTTTTTTGTCTTGTTGAGTTTCCCAAGATACATCAATGTGTTCCCTTTTTTTTGGATTGTGTGTTCATTTTCTTCTTTTTTTGCTTTCTTATTTCAATTTATTTTCATAAATTTGAGCACTAAGTTAGATAATAAATCTAAGATCTAAGTAAATATTCTTACATGGTAAACTATTTCATCATTAAAATATCTATTGTGACAAATTGTTATAATGGAATATACTCAATTGTTTATAGACTATTTTGGTATTACAACATTTTTTTTTAGTATTTATGGAAAATTTCATGATTCAAAATTGGCTTGATAAGGAAGTCACCAAACTCTAGCCATGGAAAATAATTCTATTCTTAGCAACCTTTAATATGCAACATGAGATATTTACAAGTTTGGAAGAGAATTTTTTTATATTTATTGAAATACAACCCTCCTCATGGTGACTCTAGTGAACAAGTTTATACATTTTACGGAGGTTAATGGCTCTAAGTTAGTTGAATTGGATGAGAATTGAGAAATAATGAAGACTAAAAAAATGTCTCAAAAATAAATCCCGAGAAAGAACACCCAAGTTCTAGAGCCATCACTACTTAAAAATCTCTATTTATAGTTGATCTAAATATGGACAAACTAGTTTTGTTGTGCTAGCTTCCTCGTCAGTGTAAAAGAAAAGTGATCTTAAGGATCGTCTCAAATATCAAGTTATAAGAGGGTTTATGTGTTAAATTTGTGTGTCTTTTATGAGAAATTCATGAGATAAATTAGCTTTAAAAACACATACACAACAAGCAAATTTTAGAGAAATAATACACAGAAAACACATTACACAGAGTTGATAAAGGAGTTCACCCCTCCTGGGCTACATCTCCTTGGACCTGCTTCAATGGCATTGCCCTCTTTGGATTAATGGTCAATTATCTTATTACATGGACCTACAGTGCTCCAATGGCTTTGCAACCTACTCGATTGGATTCAGAGGACCCAAAAACCTCTAAGTAGCCTCTTCTGGCTCTGCAAATGGTTTTTAAGTGAAGCAGACATGACCTCCTCTCTTGGTGGCTCAGGGCATATTTAATATTAAAACAGGAAAAAATCATTCCCAGAAGTGCTCCTCTGCCTTTGAAACTTGCACCAAACTTCTCAGAACATCAAAATCGTCTAGGATAGACTCTTTCTGATCCCAATTTGGTCAAAAAATGGCAAAGTTATGGCTTCTTCAGTTTCTCCTGGAAAAGCTCCTCCAAAACTGGGGCAACTCCAATTAACTCCGCCACATTTGGAGTTCCCATTGAAATTGGAGTACTTCGCAAATTGAATCCATTTGGATAAGAATGGATTAAGTAGAGGTTAAGTGGGAGTTAATTTTGGTTAGGTGCTAATTAAGCGTGTTTAACAAAATCCAAATTAACATACGAATTAGAGCCCAATACAAGTTTAATGGTGGATAATCCTGGCTTACTCTACATTTAAATGGGGCTTTTGCCATTGGTTATATGTCGTGGTCGTGTGTGTTGGGGTTGGCCTCCATATCCCTCTACCATGACTTTTTTGTTAATAAAAATATAAACAAAGTTTGTTGTATATTAAGATTCAATACGGAGCATAGGTGGTAAGACTTTGGATTTGTGTGGGGGAGGTCGCAGGGTCGAGCCTGACCTCTGCTCGTCCACCATATAAATTTTTCTAAACATACATTTACATTTGACCTTTGGAGGGGCACGTGGTGGCCTTCGGGCTAGCCACATGTCAGCACCTCATTAGTTCGATGCAAACCAATCAAATTGCAACAAATCACCATTCAATCTTGAATTGACACTTATCAGCACCTCACTGGCCCACTTGGGGGGAACATTTTGAGAATATTCCAATGAATATTCCTTGGCAAATTATTTTTGCTGACTGGGTTGTACAAATGTCTAGTCAACATCCTTGTCACCAAAATTTACATATTTGTGCAATCGAACAAATCGCTCTAACTTTCTCATACAGACTCTGTTTTGAGCGAAACGAAGCGCGTAGGAATCAGGAAGATGAGGCCTATCCGATTGTTGAGGTTCCAAGAAATTCTAAGCACGTTCATTTTTTAGAATTTTTTTGCCCCCAATTCAGTTTCTGATCAATAGTGGAATTAAAAGTGTACATCAAGGCATATAAAGGAAATCTTATTAAATTGAATCATTAATTGCAATAGTTAGAAGATTATTTCAATGTTTATAATATACAAAAGGAGAAGGAAATTCAATTTTCTTGACCAATACTAAAAGGTCATGCACTAACCTAAAGGGAAAGCCATATAAGATCATTAAGCTAGAGGGTGATCCACTGGTTGCTAAGTGGTAGGCATTCAAAACCTTCATCAAGTCCTATATGTAAACTATAAACTATGTAGATGACCAAAGGAAACATAGCTTAAATGTTGATTATTTAACCATTTTTCAAGTTGTCTTATTCATCTTCTTGTTTTTCAACCTAAGATGCTTGTTTTTCAAGGGTTTTACAAACTTGTGGTTTTTGTTTTTCTTTGCAATATTTTTTTGTAGTGATTTTTTTTTTAATTTTTTGCAAAGTTTAAAAAATAATAACATTAATATTTTGAGGTTAAGATTTTTTTATATATTTATATATCGTTAATTAATACTTCAATACACATAAAATAATTATCACTAAAAAATAAAAATTTTAAACATTTCAAAAAATACACATTTTGCACATATATATAATTAAAAAAATACGTATTTCAGGACTTTTTTGCTACAAATGACATGTTAAATAAAATTTTTTTATGAAAAAATAAATAAATAAGTTGAGAAAATAGCAAATTTTATGAATTTTATATTCAAATATGATGAGATTTTTTTTCCCCAAAATAATTATTGATAAGATTTTAAGTATAAAAAAAAAAAAAAAAACAACGTACAATTAAAAAAAAAATAAAAAAATCAAAATTCAAAGTAATAAAAATATTTAAAAAAGCTTTAAAAAAAAAAAAAAAAAATTGAAAATTTTATTTAAAAATATTTAAAAATATAGTTAAAATAAAAAATAATATATATATATATATATATATATATATATATATATATATATATATATATATATATATATACACACGCAATTTTTATCTTGCCCAGGGGAAGAGGTCAAATCGACCTGGCCCGAGTCCCTATAGCCTCTGAGCGGGAAAGGATGATTCTCAGAATCAGCCTTGCCCTGCTGAGGGCCCGAGGGGCATCATTAGGGACTCGGGCCAGGTCGATTTGACCTCTTCCCCTGGGCAAGAGAAGAATTGCGTGCAACTCCATGTCTGCTAGACCTGAGGCACATTTGGCTCCTGAGTGGGCCAAGTTGATTCCAAGGATTGACTTACCCGTCGATGAACCTGCGAGGCCTCCAAAATATAGGCGAGGAGTTGCATCTTTTTTTAATTATAATATTTTCATAAATATTTTTATTTTATATTTTTTTTGTATTTTTTTTTTAATTTATAATTATTTCTTTTAATTTATTTATGTTTTTTAAATTGTTTTGTTATTTGCATTTTAAATATTTTTTATTTTTATTTTTTCTTAATTATTCAATCAATATTATCTATTTTTCTTTTTGGGGTTAAGTTTTTAAATATTTTTCCTAAATTATGTTTTCTTGGAAATATTTTCTTTCTTTTATTTTTTTATTTTTTCGTTATTTATTTATTTATGTTACATTTTTATAGTAATGAGATTGGATCAAAATTATTTCACTCCTAATTAATTTGCAACTTTTTAGAAACTATTTCCAAAGTTTATTAAAGTTTTTGTAAAATTAAATATTAAACTTATTTTTATAGAAATTGAAATTATTTTTTGAATTTTTAAATTTTGAATTTCTTATTTTTGATTGGAGAACGACTAATTTTATGTGGTTTAAAATCTTTTTTTTTATTAAAAAATAAAATAAAAATAAGAAAAAACCCCTAATCACCAAGTGTTTTCATAATTTAATTTTCAAAAAACTAAATCCAAATTTATGGGATTTTCCATACTTAATATTTTCTTAAAAAAAATAGTTTCCATTATGTTTTGAGCTTTTACTAACCACGGAAACTAACTGATTTAAAAAACAAAAGCAACAATGATGCATATGACACTAATTTTTTCCTTGTTGATTTTCTTTAATTTTTCCCTTGCTAATTTTTATTATTGAGTGGACTTGGTTCAATCATTTTCCTCAATAAACCTTACCTATATTATACGTTTTCATAATTTATTTTTAAATTATGGTGCATTATAAAAAATAAAAATTAATTCAACAATACAATAAATAAAATTTTCTCTTTTTTTTTCACAATTTTAATCATTATTTAAGCATATAAAATATAAAAATAAAATTTAGAAATATTTTGCACTCACACTTAAGACTTTGTGTAACTAAATTTTTTATTTTAATATACTAGACATTATAATTTTTTATATTAGATATTTTATTACATGTGAATTCTTTGCCATGCGATATAGACGACACGAGATACTTCATGTCATTTTGATTTTTTCAACATAGAAATTCTATCATAAATTATTTATTTTCCACTAAATTAAGATGAGTATAAATTTAAAGTTAAATAAATAGTTTGTTACAATAATTAGCTTTTTAAGAATATATGTGTGTGTGTGTGTGTGTAAGACATTGTATTTTCTCCTCCTTATTTGGTACCATGAGCTAAAATGGAATAAAATGTGCACAGGTACATTTCAATAAACACTTCACTTTTGTATCAAACAATAATATTGAGGCTAATGTTTCATCCAAAATTATCTATACACATATCTTTGTTTTTCTACAAGGTTATTGAGTCCATTAATTACTTTTGTTACATCTCTTCGTTATATTCAAATGTGTTTCATTATTCCATTTATGAATTTGTTCATGCATTCAACAACTACCATTTATTACATTTTACATAAGAGGTAAGTACTAAGCAACAACTACATATTAGACTAGTTTATGTTTGATTTTTTGTTTTTTTTTTTTTAATATTTGACTTTTTTGTCATATTTTTTAATTTTTTTTGTTTTAATATATATTTTTATTTACCTTTTATTTTATATTTTAAATTTTTGTGTTTTGTATTTTTATTTTTGTTTTAGCTTTTATTTTATTTTCAAGTTTTAATTTTTGTTTTCTTTTGTATATTTCATTTTTATTTATTTATATATTTATTTATTATTTTATTTTATTTTATTTGATATTTTTATTTTTATGCAGAGTCTGTGTTGATCATCGACTAGCAACCTAAACCCATTATGTGTCAATTTGATATTTGGCTTTAACATTTTCATTATAATAGATCGAGTTCGCCCTTAGAATGTGTCTATTTCATGGTTGGCCTTTAAGTTTTCATTACAATGGGTCAACTTCCCCTACATTGTGTGTGTGTTCGATTTTTTAATTTTTGCTACAATGTGTCAAGTTTTCTTATTCTAAGATTTTAAAATCGCTATAGTTTTAACATTTAAAAAATAAATTACTCTTGATATAATGACTCTTTTATTTAGGTGCTCATTTTTAAAGTTTCTTTAGCCATAAAATTTATCCATAATGCCATGATTGAAATACATTGAAAATTTAAGGTTTTTTGTAGTCATAATCTTTGGTTTTAATTCCATGGTTGAAAATTTGTCAAAATTTTAAGGTTTTTCTAAGTCATGATATTTTATCTTTAATGCTATGGTTGAAAAAAAGTTATAAGTATTTTTTTCTTTAACACTATTGCTGAAAATTGTTGGAATTGTAAGGCTTTTCATAAACGTGATATTATTTTTAATGTCATGCTTGAAAATCGTTGGAATTTTAAGGCTTTTCAAATACATGATATTTAATGTTTAATACCATGCTTGCAAATCGTTGAAATTTTAAGACTTTTCAGAGACATGATATTTTATCTTTAATGTCATGCCTGAAAATCGTTGGAATTTTAAGGTTTTTTGGAGTCATGATATTTTATCTTTAATGTTATTATTAAAAATTTTAAAAAGAAAAGAAAAAAAGAGATGTTATTCCAACATCAACATTTTTCATTTTCAAGGTGTTTTTTTGCACAAAAAAATTGGAAAAAATGTTGAAGATTTACCCTGAAAAATGAAAAGAAGAAAGAAAAAAAACGTTATTCCGACATCAACACTTTTCATTTTGTGGTTGTTTTTTCATGTGCTTTTGTGGATTTTTGGATAGAGTTCTCGTTTTGAGGCAATAGTTCTGGTTTGATTTGTAAATTTGTTTGGATCCATTGGAATTACTTTAGGAAAAGGAAAGGGTAGAGAGTACAAGTGTACACCACTAGGTTTAGGAATATGGCGATTGTGTTATTATGAGTCGTAAGAACCCAAACATAATGCTTAAATATCTAGAAGGTCAATTAAATCGTTTGTGAAATTAAATGATCATATTCAAACTGATAATTGCCAATGAGGCCTATGTATGAGCATAATACTTGAAGAAGATACTAGAGGAAGGTGCAACCAAGTGATTTAAAAAAAAAAAGTATGTTGATTCTTATAAGGATGAGAAGATAAGTTAAAATGGAAATTTAAGAAAATGATAACTATAGCACATCAATACAAAGATCTAAGAAACCACCACGTTAATTATAATATCAATGGTAATAATGAAGATAATTGTTGGAATATATATCTAGAGATGGATCCAAGGAATCATAATAAGGATTCCAAGAAGAAAAATTTACTAGCCACATATTCATGCAGCGTAGTAGAGAGAAACTTGGATATGGGTGAGAGGATTATTTGCAGCTTAGTGTAGAAGGTGGTAAATCTAAGTATCCTTCATCACAAGGAAGGGAAGGAGAATATACAACTCTTCCATATTAAGATCCGGGTTAAAAATACCAAGGTAGATGCTCTATTTAATTCTAGTTCATAAGCCAACCATATATAAATTAATTTCTTAAGCAAGCTTGGGTTGCACTTTGATGATCATCCTAGCCAAAATTTGTTATCAAACAAAAAACGACCACCTTGATAAAATTTATCAAATTTTCAAAATATACCTTTGTAATATGGGTTTTCCACATTAAACCTCACTTTCATCTCATGCAATAAATTCTCAATTTGATTTTTCCTTGATTAAATCGAGAAAATTCAAATTTCCACATCAACAAATAACTTAGATGATGTTAACTTGAAGGACAGGGCTTGTGTCACCCAGTTTACTCAGTAAATTAGAGTTGGAGGAGTTAGAGTTCAGTTAAGCATGTATGGTTTCTAATTTGTAGTGATCAAGGTCAGTTATCTAAGGTTGTTTTCAATTAAACTAGTTCCAACTATTAGAAGAACTAGTGGAGGGTCATGTTGTGTAGTGGGACTCCAGTGAAACTTAATGATCATCTATTTAATTGATCAATCATCCCAAAATAGATAGTGCACACAGAGAATTCAAGATACCCAGTTGATATGGAGATTCCAAGGAAGTGTCAATTTAGTTGTAGACTAGTTCTGAGTGTACAAGTGTTGAATGCAGTCAGATGATCAACTTAAATGAATTGCACAATCAATTTGAGGAATTTCCTAAATAATAGGAGTTTAATTCCTCAAGGAACAACGCAAGGAAGTAGCAGCTAATCCAAGGGAGAGATTGACTAAGTCTTGGTCAAAGGCCTTTAGTGAGAAGAGAGATAGGTTTTTCACTTGTAGGGTGAGCTCAGTTGAGAAAAGAAATTGTAATACATATCTATTCCTTTGATTGATGCAAGAGGCATTGAGGTTTCTAGTAGTTTGTTTTCCCCAGATAAAAATACTTGTTGCATGTGTGTTATTTCTTCATGCATGTCTGTAATTTTTGTTCTAAATTGTGAATTAATGTCTACATAGCAATAGAGTAGGTTTGGGTCTTCTGATTTTGATTGAAACTTCATAAGCAACTAAAAATCTAAAACATAATTTCTACACGATATCAGATAAATATTCAGAGTAGAGCAAAATTTTGAATTTATTTCTCATAGGTTTGAATTTGGAGATCAATGTTACAAGTTTTCTTCAGAACTGAGAAGATGGCTTTCAATGGACTAAAACTAGAGTCATGGGGGATTCACTCAATGAACCTCTGACATATCATGTGTATTCGTGGCATACCAAACAATACCATTAATTTGACTTTATATTGGAAAATACCTCTAAAAAACACATCATTTAACCCCCTACCAATATGAACCCAATACACCTTCGCAATTTAAACCCTACTTTCACTAAATATTGTTGGTATCCATTTTTTCAGTCACATTTTTTATACCCCTTTATATTTTTTCATTAACTTTGAGCTCCATTTTTTATATCTACCAAAATAAAAACCCTTTACCTCCTATTATATGATCACTATATTATGTCTTTTTTCTCTCAATATATATCCCCCAATATGAATGCATGTGATATGGTATTTCTCCCCCAGTGAAGGTCTCGAGGCTAGAGTATGCCTTGGAAGGCACCTCTAATTTTGTTTCATGGAAGGATCACATGGAGGCAGTATTGGATGAAAATGGATTGCTAGAATACATCAAATTAGGTGTTTCAAAACCACAAGCATCTGATGCCCAAAACCTTGCTCAGTGGAAGAAAGGTGTAGCCAAAGTGAGAAGAATCATATCGGAGGGCGTACGTGATCATATTGTCTCAAATATTCAGGGAAAGGAAACTTTTTTTGTGATGTGTAAATAGCTGGCATAATTGCTCGAGAATAATAGTGACCACAAGAAGTCGACACTTAACAAGGTTAAACTTCAAAGTATCAATATGCAGAAGAATGACGCAATTCCACAGTATCTAAGTATGTTCACACAATGTCATGATGAACTTGGCGGGGTTAGTGTTAATTTCCCTGAAGAATACTTGGTAAGCCTAGCCCTTCTGGGCCTTCCCAAGAGTTGGCACAATTATCAAGATTTGGTGAGTGGTAGGGAGACACTACTAAATTGGGAGCACTTATAGTATCATTTGGTACAGGAGGAAATAAGGAGGAATACCAGAGATGGGATTTCATCAAAGGGTGAGGATGAAGAAAAAATTGCATTGGTTGGAAAGGAAAATAATGGAAAATGGAAGAAATCCCAATCCAAACTAGAATCCAGTCAAGGGGGGAACAAGAAATGTTTTTCAAAAATTAAATTCTTCCATTGTCATGAATTCGAGCATTATGCTATGAAGTGTACACACAATAAGATAAGCAAGAAGACCTCAGGAGGAGAATAAGGTGAAGCCTTGGCTTCATAGTTCGAGCTTGACTTTACCCTTATTGCATGCATGGCAAACACAGTGATGGGGAGCATGTGGTACTTGGACTCAGGTGCATTGTTCCACATGACGGGGAATAGAGATTTTTTTAGTGACCTGGAAGAGAAATATTTGCATATGCACATTGATATGGGGGACAAAGGAAGGTATAGCGAGACTAGGATTGGTACAATCACCCTTCAGAGGGATTCAGGCTCCCCCCTCAAGCTCAAGAATGTTATGTTTGTTCTGGGCCTAAATAAAAATCTCGTCTCTATTACAATTTTGGAAGAACGTGGTTATGATGTGATATTTAGCAAAAGAGATGAATTCTCGAGACACGTAGCCACAGGACAGGTGAAGCATATCAGGGTTCGTGTCAAGAACCTGTACAAGCTATACATGGAGGATTATGTTGAATTGATCACAAAGGCAGGAAAGTGTAGAGTCGTGATGTCGATGAACTTTGGCATAAAATAATTGGCCATTTTCATCATGTTCGTTTGAATACCATGCAAAATACAACCAAATGCCTCCCTAAAGAAGAACTTGAGCAGTAGGATGTACTTTGGGGAAATACACAAAATCTACTTTCCATGATCCGGACAACAAAGTGCATGCAGTCTTGGAAAGAAACCACCCTGATGTTTATGGACCTTTCTTGACAGCCTCTAATTCTATGCATAAATATTTTCTCATTTTCATTGATGACTTTTCACGGAAGTGTTGGATCTTCTTCATGCGGAAGAAAGATGACACATTCTCCAAGTTCATAGAATTCAAGGCACTGGTTGAGAAAGAAACAAGCAAGAAGGAAAAGGCTCTCAAGAGTGATAATGGAGGTGAGTACGTGTTGAATGAGTTTAAAATTTTCATTGTAAAAGAAAGCATTCCTCGGTAGTTAACAGTACCCCGAAACCCACAAAAAAATGGGGTGGCTAAGAGAAAGAATCATAGCATTGTGGGAGAAGCAAGGGCGATGTTGCATGACCAAGGCCTACCTCTGGACTTGTGGGCTGAAGCATGCAATACAATAGTCCATTTACAGAACTAGATTCCTGATCATATCTTAGGCCTTATTACACTAGAGAAAGCTTTCTCAGGGAGTAAGCAAAATTTGTTGCACTTCAGGATTTTTGGAGACTCCGTCTACAACCAAGTCTCCATATATGCAAGGAAAAATCTAGAGTTGAAAGCAGAGTTGGGATTATTTGTGGGTTACACAAAAAATCCCCACAACTACCATGTGTACTTTTCATCCCTTATAATAACAATTGTGTGAAGGGATGTAAAATTTGATGATGAGAAAGAGATGTGGTGTTGTCTTGAGGGGGATCTTTAGATACCACTTGAAGAGGAGCTCCTAGATCCAAATGAGGAACCTAAAAAATTTATGGAGAAACAACAAACTGAGGAGCAAAGAGTGGAGAAAACCACTCAAGAGAAACCATATAGAGAAGGTAGGAAAAGAACTAGGGAAGTTGAGAGACTTGTGCAGGCTACGAGGGAGAATATGGGTTCTCCTTCAAATTAATTCAAGAAGAGAAGGTCACCATATCAACACATTGGCCACATGGATCTAATGACTGAGCTTGTAGATAATAATTCATTCTATTTCCTGGAAGTATTAGAGTAACATGTATGGGTTGATGAAAATGTGGAGGAGTATGAATTCATTGTAAAGAAAAATGTTTGGAAATTGGTCCCAAGACTAGCAGAAAAATCATTTGTGGGTTCCAGATGGATCTTAAAGATAAATAAGACAGCAGACAGAAGCATATAAAAGTACAAGGCCATATTTTTTGCCAAGGGTTACTCTCAAATTGAAGGGATTGACTATGAGGAGACCTTTGCTCCTATAGAAAGGTACTCATCCATCAGATCAATTATTTCTCTTTTTGTTCAAATAGGGTGGAATATCCACCAGATGGATGTGAAAACAACATTCCTCAGTAGAGTTATTGAGTATGAGGTGTACATAAAGCAACCAAAAGAGTTCGAGAATTTTGATCAAGAGTCTCATGTGTGCAGACTCAAGTGAGCATTGTATGGTCTCATGCAATCACCTCGTTCTTGGTACACTAAGATCAACAAATATCTCACCAGTTTGGGCTTCACCAAAAGTGAAGTAGATGCAAACCTCTATCATATTCTGGTAGAAGGTAATTTTTTATTATTATTTTCTTATATGTTGATGATTTGATTTTAATTGGTGATGAACAACTAATGAGATCTTGCAAGGAGGACCTTGCAAGAAAGTTTTAAATAAAAGACATGGGTCTCAAGAACTACTTCCTTGAATTGGAAGTGTGGCAAGGGTACGGGGAATTATTTGTCTCTCACAACAAGTATGCCAATGAGATACTTTAGAGGTTTTTCATGGAGATTTTCAAACCTATGGAGACTCCTCTAGCGACCAACTGGAGGAAAGGGAATGCCACTTCAAGTGAGGAAGTAGTTGCTAATGTTTACCAGTAGTTGGTGGGTTCACTAATGTATCTTGTGAACACACGACCGGTATGTGCGATGCATTCAACCTATTGAGAGAAGCCATACTTCGTTTGACTAAATTATTTTAGAGTGCAAGTAAGCATGTTCTACGGTACCTCATAGGAACTACATAGTTTTGGACTATGCTACATAGGAACAAAGAGAGTGAATTTATGTGGCTTCACAGATGTAGATTAGACAGGGAGTCCATGAGACTGAAAGAGTACATCACGTGGAATTTTCAGTGTTGGTTCCACAACGGTTTCTTGGTACAACAGGAAGCAAAGATCTATGGCAATTAGATCAACATAAGCATAATACATGGCTTACAATCAAGCAACCTGTGAGGCGATATGGATGAGAAAGATACTTGTTGGATTGTTTGGTCAGATGATGGATCCAATTGTGATATACTATAATAATCATATTTGCATCAATATCTCTGATAATCTTATTTTTCACGATCAATCCAGGCATATAGATATCTGGTATCACCATTTACAGAATTGTGTGCAGAGGTGGATCATGTTGTTTTTGTACATTCCGACAGAGGAACAATATGTTGATATTTTGAAAAAGGGCCTGTCAAGCGGGAAGTTCAAGTTCCACAAGTGTAGGATAGGGGTGGTTAATAATCCATTTCTTGTTGAGAGGGAGTCTTGAAAAATGGAGAAAGAAATTCTCAATTTGATTTTTCCTTGATTAAATTGAGAAAATTTGAATTTTCACGACAACAGACAATTTGGATGATGTCAACGTAAGTGACACAGCTTGTGTCACCCAGTTTACTAAGTAAATTCAAGCTGGAGAAGTTAGTGTTCACTTAAGCATGTGTGATTGCTAATTTGTGGCAATCAAGGTTAATTATTTAAGGTTGTTTTCATTTAAACTAGTTCCATTTGGAAAAACTAGTGGAGGGTCAAGTTGTGCAGTGGAACTTCAATCAACTCAAAATAGCTAGTGCATGAAGAGAATTTGAGTTACCCAATTGAGATGGAGATTCCAAGGCAATGTAACATCAGTTGTAGATTAGTTCTGAGCGTACAAGTGTTGCATGTAGTGAGATGACCAGCCTAAAGGAATTGTGCATTAAATCTGAGAAATTTCATAAATAATAAGGGCCCAATTCCTAAAAGAAAAATGCAAGGAAATATGATCTCAAGCCAAAGAAGAAATTAACTAAGTCTTGTTCAGAAGCCTTCAGTGAGGCACTTGCAGGCTGAGTTGAGTGGAGAAAATCAATTTTAATACATATCTATTCATTTGATTAATGCAAGAGGCATTGGGTTTTTTAGAATATTTCTTTTTAGAGATAAAAATACTTGTTGCATGTGTGTAATTTCTTCGTGCACGTTTGAAATTTTTGTTCTAAATTGTACATTAATGTTCGCAAAGCAATAGAGTATGCTTGCGTCTTGTGATTTTGATTAAAACTTCGTGAGTAATTTCAAATATACAACATAAATAAATTTATTTGGAAAACAAGCTTGGGTTGAAATTTTATGATCATCCTAGCCCATATTTGTTATCAAGCAAAAAGTGATCACCTTGATAAAATTTATCAAATTATCAAAATATACCTTTGTACTATGGGTTTTCCACAGTAAACCCCACTTTCGTATCATTAACCCATGAAAATGAGGGTATCCTCCTTCCCATGTTTATATTATTTCTATATCTTTTATATAATCAAAACTATTGTGGGGTGGATTTCAATGGTTGTGGTGCCTGAAATGATGCAAAGACTAGTTCTATTCTAGGTGACGTTTCATACAGTTCTATGGTCATTGTGCTGGAAATGTTCTTTAGGTTACATTATATGAACAAATGCCCCAATCCATGTTCCTTTTATGTTGATTCTGTCATTGGGATATCAAACTCTGGTTCGCTCCCTTATGGAGTTACACATGTTCATCATACAATGTGGTCAAAGAAAAAATATTTCTAGATTTTTATTAGAAGTTTTTGTGAGAAATCCCTAATATTTTGGCTTAGAAACACTAATTTTGTCTCATTCTAAAGGAGTCTATTGGGCTGAAAGGGGGAATAACCATGTTTTTTGAGTGTCTGCAATTTTCTAGAAGGATCCAGTACAAGAATTTGCACTGATAAAAAATATAACATTACAAAAAAATCAACTCTCATTTTGAATTCAAGGTTGCATGGGGGTGCTCCTAGTGATAAGAGATCAAATGACACTCTAGTTTCATATAAAATAGTAGTTAAAGGAAATTTTATAACTCCCGCAAACTTTGACAAAATACTTCAGGACCCTACATCATGGACAAAATGGAGCAAGCTCCATCCATGGAGATAGATAACTCAAAGAATTCTTCCTTATTTTTTAATTTTTATTCAAAAGCCATCATTTGTAGATTCAATTACTACTAGCCTAAACCAAATGACCTTTTTGCAATGGGTGTTCACCTCTTGGACACCTTAATGTGACAAATTTTTATGTTCTAAAGGATTTTTCATAGTCCAATTTGAAACACAAAAGGATCTGGATTTTAATCAAAACAAAGGACCGTGGTTTTGGGGTAGGTCTATTTTATCCATCACTCCATGGTTTCCCGGTTTTGTTGCCACGTCTATGGTGGTTACAACTATGCTAGTATGGGTCAAACTTCCTACCCTCCCTCTCTTGTTTTGGAATCACACAGTTATAGATGAAATTGGAAATACACTGGACAAATTTAAAAAATGCCTCTAGAGAGAAAAAAGAATGCCCTCTCCACCTTTTCCAGAATCTATGTGGGGATACATATAAGTAAGGGGGTACCAGATTGGATAACCTTGGAACATGGAGGCTTTCAATGGTCTTGAGTTTTATATTATGAGAACATGACATTCTGGTGTCATCTATATTTTCATAGAAGTAACCTACAAAATACATATACATTGGTTAAGAAGACTATAAAAAAGAAAAAAGGCCAAATAAATTGGCCAAAAAGATGGCATTTCTTCAAAATCCCCCTTCTGATGTTGAAGAGAAAGAAAACAAAAAACACAATAGATTCAACTAGAGAAAAAAAATAGTCGTAGATGTCGCAACACAATTAAGGGTCAACGCACAGACCCAAATGCTAAAAATGGCTATATATATATATATATAAATTTATCACTACATATTTTTTAAAGATATTTAGAAAGTGTATTATATATTATAATAATATATTTTCTAAATACCTTTAAAAATATGTAGTGATAAATTTTTGCCAAAAAATTTGAGTAAAGCCTTATAAATACACATGTTATATGTGTATATACAAAATATATTTTTTACTCAACAAAAATAAAAATACAAATTATTTTTTGTGAGGAAAAGAAATAATTTATTGGTCCCGTGTGTTGAAAATACAAATTATTTTGTCAAAGAAAAGAAATAATTTTTTTAGATATATTTATACTAATGAAAGTACTCATGGCTTTCACTAAACAATATTTATAAGGCGTAACCTGCATCTCTAAATATCATATAGAAATAATGCAATTAAAAGATTATAAAAATTTTATAAGCCTAACCATAGGATTGTAATTACGTCCCACCATCAACCTAATTTTTGTGAATATCCGGCACTAATCACTGTAAAAACTATGCTATCGCTACCATTTGACTTTCCCTTTGAAACAAGGCCGTGAAAACACTCTCATTTTAAACTATATGGTATGAAATTATTAATTTGGAGGAGATTTTATTATATGCCATGAAATTATTCATTTACTTTCTTTTATATTTCACATTTAAAAGGACATTTGATTTTTTTTGGAAAGTTGGATTAACCTTTATCGCAATAAAAATGGAGATAGACCATAAAACAAATAAAGGAAGATTCATTTTCCGTTTCCCAAAATAATCAAATTAAGAATTCTCAGGAAAATTGTCAATTTCAAGGCTGAAGGTAATGACCATTGTGATTTTTTTAACATTATGGACCCCATAGAAACTTTATGGGAATGTAATATGCGCGTATATTGTGGAGGGTTGACCCATACAATCATAAGTTTTTTTGTGAACTTTTCGTTGAATTTCAACAAAACTAATGGTATAAGATTTAATGTTGTTTTAAACATACAAATAGAGTAGAGTTATATAGTAGTTAGTATTTACCGTTTAATTTAAATATAGCTTAATTAAATTAAAAAATAATAAAAATATGAATATTTAACCATAAAAATAAGATAATTTATTGTTGAATTTCATTAAAAAAAATTATATAGCTTGATTAAATTAAAAAATAATAAAAATATAAATATTTAACCATAAAAATAAATAATTTATTGTTGAATTTCATTACAAAAAAATTAAAAAATAAGATTAACTAATATTAGTTAATATTCACATATAAACATTTTAATATTTTATTTTATATATATAAATTTAATTTATATAAATGTATGTGTTTTATTTTATTTATTAAAATATATAACTTTTCGTAATTAAATTTATTAAATTATGTTTTTAATATAATAATAAGTCATTTTAGATTATAAATATGGAGTAAAAATATAAATTCATTAAAATGGAAACAATAGAAAAAGGAAAAAAATTAAAAGATAAAAATGTTAATGAAAAGCAAATAAAACTAGAAATAAAAAATAGTAACTAATAAAAATGGAAGTTGCTAAACAACCCATAATAAGACCTCAATCAATCACCTTACAAATAAATATATTTAAATAATAATAAAAAAATTAAAAAAAATTAAATTCTTAATGTTAAACTAATGGATGAGAGGCATTAATTTTTGGTAAAAAATACTAATACCCAATCAAAAGCAAAAATGAATGTATTATAAATAGATAGATAAATTTTAAAAAAATAAATGTTAAGTAATTAATATATTTTAATAATGTTAATAAAGAAGAAAGCCAAATCAGTGATAAACTAATTGAATTGGTTTTAGTAATAATATAACTTAGGTATATTGATTTGAATAATATAATTAAAAATGATTTAAAATAACAAAATAATTTAAAATAATTTAATATGGATAAGAACAAATTCTTATGAGTTCTATATTCACCTTCAATCTAATTTTTAAAATACTTTTTGCGTTCCATTGTTGTTCTTTTAAGTTAGCAAATTTATGGTAATCTTTCAGTGCTTCCCTTATCAAAATATTATAACTCATCATGTTACTAAAGCTTATTCTCAACTACTCAAAGTAACACCAATTAACAATTTTAAAATGTACATAAACATAATGTTAATAATTTAAAAAATATATTATTCTGAAAACTAAAAAATATTTTATAAATTTTCAATAAAGTAAAAAAAATGAATAAATTTCAAATAATTAAATCAGTGTTATATAATACTTCGAGTCTATCAAATATCATTTTCTTCAAGGATATGGTAAGGTAATACTTCGAGTCTATCAAATATCATTTTCTTCAAGGATATGGTAAGGTATCAGGTGTTGGACTACAAAGGCGTTCCCTTCAGATGCAGACAATGCCACGTGGTTGAGCATCTATACAAGGAGTGCCCCTTGATCAAGGGGCACTCTCGAACCTCTGACTGCGACGGAGTTCCCCTCATTGCACGTTCCTAATGTTTTTGATAATTCATCCTTGGGCCACCATTATAATCTCTTTTCATCCATTCCTGCACCCTCTGATCCAACTTATGGCCTCAGGTGGGTTCACAAGGGTCCCATCACTAGATCTTCTAGAGGCCGACCTTCCACTATCACCAAAGCCATCAAGCGAGCCGATCTGGAGGTGGCTGTTGGCACTCAATCCTCTATCGAAAGGTCTCTTAGAGCAAAGAATACTTGGGAAGGGGTTAACCCATGATCTGTCTGTCTCTGAACTGTAGGGGTTTGGCCAGTCCCGACAAACAATTGGCGCTCAGGAGACTCTTTCATTATTCTAAGTTTGATGTCCTTTTTTGGCAAGAAACTCTAGGTGAAAGGATTACTATTACTAGAATTTTATCTGGCTTCCTCCTAGATTGGACTTTCTAGGCCAGTGATGCCCGGGGTCGATCTCGGGGACTAGCCTTGGGAGTCAACTATTTCTAAAGATTGCCTTATTTCTCTAGAAAATCTAAGATTAAAATCCTCCGCAAGAGGGAAGAGGAGTGGCGACTAAAAAGCAAGGCCATTTGGCTTAAGGTGGGGGATGAGAACACTAAAATTTTTCAACAATATGCTAAAGGGAGAAGGATCAGTAACACCATCTGGGATCTCAATGATCATCATGGGAGAGCGGATAACTCTCATTACCAGCTAGCTGATCTGGGTATCTGGCATTTTGCTTATCTATATAGGGCACTGGCAAATGCTAACCTGCCGGACATCATGCATATTGCTCGTACCTTTCATAGGTATTTGGATGAGAAGCACGTGGAGGATTTAAATACTCCTGTTTCTTTGGGTGAGATCGAAAGGGTTTTGAAATGGTTCAAGAAGGATAAAAGCCCTAGTCCTGATGGTTGGACCATTGAATTTTATTTGCATTTCTTCGACCTCATTGGCAAGGACCTCCTACTTGTTATTGAAAACAATAGGACCTCTGGTCGGATTTATGATGACTTCAACTCCACTTTTAATGCTCTCATTCCTAAAGCGAACAAGAAGATTACTTTCAATGACTATTGACCGATATCTCTCTACAACTATATTTACAAGATCATATCCAAGATCATTGCCAATCGCATCAAACCCATTCTCTCGAAGCACATAGCCAAAGAACAATTCGTTTTTCTTGATCATAGACAAATCCATCAAGCTATTGGCACCGCACAAGAGGCATTACATTCCATCAAGACTAAACGCCTCAAGGGCACCATCCTCAAAATTGATCTTGCTAAAGCTTTTGACTGTGCCAACTGGAATTATCTTCACCTCATCCTCCTCCACATTGGGTTCCCTCATGACATTACTAATTGGATCATGGGTTGCATTACAAATGCTACCTTTAGCATTCTTATTAACAGTGTTGCCTCTGATTTCTTCCATGCTGGAAGGGGACTAAGACAAGGATGTCCTCTTTCCCTACTAGTTTTTCTCCTCATTATGGAGGGTCTCTCATCCCTTATGGCCAGAGCAAAAGATGACGGCCCTATTCTCGGGATCAAGCTAAATGAATTTATATAGCTGACTCATTTATTATTTTTTGATGATGTAATTATTTTTCTTGATGGCTCTTCCCAGGATAACTCAAATTTTTCTAAACTTCTCAGTGTTTTCAGCAAAGCCACTTGGATGGAACCCAACAACAGTAAGTCCATCATCATGTTGATTCATTGCTCTTCTAATGAAACCCAAGTGGCATTGGGTCTTTTTCATTTTTTTCGCAAGCATCTTGAGGAGGGGCTTAAATACCTCGAATTTCATCTTAAAACAAAAGATTACCGTATCACTGATTAGAAGTGGTTGATCGTGGAATTCGATCGCAAGATCAACATCTGCCAACATCGTTGGCTCTCTAGGGCGGGCAGGTTGGTGCTCATTAAATAAGTTCTGGAATCGATCCCAATCTATTTGATGTCACTTGCCTGGCATACTGGATGTCACTTGCCTGGCTCCCTAAAGGTGTGATTTCTAAAATCTAGCAGATTTGCAGGAGATTCCTCTGGCGAAGCAAGGAACATGACAAAACATTTGCTTGGATTTCTTGAGACAATATTACAAAACCTAAGGCTTGGGGTGGTTGGGGACTAAAGGACCTTTCTAGATTTGCGGCTGCTCTGGCTGCCAAGATGGGATGACATCTCATTAATGGCCACAGCTTGTGGAAGGAGGTCACTTGTGCAAAATATATTGCTCCCCGTGCTATTCTGGATTGGATTCAAGATCCTATCAATCCTTCTCTGGGTGCTTCAATAATATGGAAGGCTATCTCGAAATCCATCTACCTGATACAATTAGGTTTGGCTTGGCGTGTTGGATCGGGCTCTCGGGTCAAAATCCGAGTCGATGCTTGGTCGGGATGCAGTCATGAATTCGTCCTGCCTCCAAATATCATTCTTCATTTAGACAAAGCCGACATTTTTTATTTAGCTCAAATCACTAATCCCAACAACACCACCTGGGCCTCACAAGCTTGGTTGTCTGCACAGACATTGAACTTACCTGTTGAAGTCTAGCCGATCTAAAATCATTATACTCATGCTCTTCAAGCCACTTATGTTCGTCTAACAGACAAGGAGGATGAATGAATCTGGACTCCCTCCCAATGTGGCAGATTCATTCCTAAGATTGGATACACCTTGCTTTCTGCAGAATCGGAACCTCGTTCTAAGCTTTGGTGGTGGTCACCCTTATGGAAATTGCTCGCTCCTCCTAAATCCAGACTCCTTATGTGGTGTATCCTTTCTAATTGCGTTCCTACCGTAGACAACCTCATTAGACAAGCATTGTAGGGACCCTCCCAATGTTGTTTCCGCCTTTCCCATGCGAAGAGTGTTGATCACCTATTCATGGATTTCCCGACCATTCAGCATCACTGGTGCACCACCCTTGCTTCCCTGGGTTGCTCTCTCAGCTGGGCAGGCTCCTCGATCAATTCAGCTTGGACCAATTGGTGGTGGTATGCTCGCTGCACAAAAGATTGCAACCTCCCTCTTCTTATGGCTTGGGGAATCTGGATTACTAGGAATAATTTCATATTCTTAGATACACCCATTGATTGGCAATATTCCCACAGGAACATTATTTCCATTTTCCACCTCATTCCTGATGATAATCTACCTGCTCCAACTAGGATCATCCAGCCTGAGATCATTGATCGTACCTTCCCTTGGGCTTATTTTGATGGGGCTTCAAATATTAATGGAAGTGGTGGGGGTAATGTTTCACACTAGTCTGATTCTCATTACTTTCATCTCAAGATGGGGCTTGGTTCGGGAACTAATAACTATGCCAAACTCAACAGTCTCCGTCTTCTTTTACTTTTCCCCCGAGAACATGGTTGAAACAGGATTCAGATCTTTGGGGATTCTCAAATTATTATAAATTGGTTCAATGCACAAGCACATTGTCACTCTCATACTCTTACTCCTATTCTGGATGAGGTTCTTATGTTAAAATCACTTTTTGATTTCATCTTTGTCACTCATATTTACAGGCAGAGGAACCAAATGCGCGACCAACTATCCAAGGAGGCCTCGCAATTAGAGTGGAATCGTTGGCATATCTCGGAGCATGATGCAGCACAGGATTTTCATTACTATCATCATCCTTTCATCGATGATTTGGGTTTACAGGATACAGTCCCATTTTGACTACAATTTTGGACATTTTTCAGATTTTGGATCGGTGCTACCACAATCTCTTTAAACTGTGATAGCTTACTTTTTTTTTGCTGCAGCTATATATCTATTTATTGTTTCTGTACATAACATTATAGCTTATGAATTTTCTGTGGAAAAAATCAATTCAATGTATGAAATATCCAGAAAGATCAACCATAAGATCGAAAATGATCACTTTCATATTGAGAAAATCAATTTTTAAAATATAAATATATTCTCAAATTTTATGTTTTGAAAGTGCAAATTTATTCTCAAATGGTATATTTTAAAAGAATTTATAATTCAAAAATATATATTTTAAAATTGTAAATTTATTCTCAAATTAAAAGAATTTGAAAAACCAAAAAGTACATATAAATTGGTGTTGTAACCAAAAATTGGTACGAAAGTTATTTTCTTAGAAATCCATTATGTTGGTGGAAATGGATTTAGCATCTTACAAAATTTCTTGGACACTCGAAATCCTGAAAATTCACAGGTGTAACCCAAATTTCTCAAATTTTCTGCCAAATTTTAACCCGAAAAGAGAAAAAAAAATAATATATATATATCATCACTCAATTTCTAAAAAAAAAATCCAGTCTAACATCATTATCTGTTAAGCATCTCAAATCTCCGACTTCACTCAAAAAATTACTGAAGATGTAGCACTGATAGTGGACCTGACCACTTGACCTGACCGCTTTGTAACAGAGATACACTTGGTCAGTTATCTTAATATTCCTCTGCCCATCCGTAGACCTCCAAAGAGGTTCACACTTTCAATATTCAACCATTCCAACCTGAGGTCGTCGAGCGTTGTGATATGCCCCTCTGCATCCTTCCCAGCTGCCATAACTGAGATGAGATACTCAAATGCATCTTCTTCGCAGGGGATTGTGAGGCCCCACTGATGCTCGAATCCAAACTCCTCCTCGGCCTTGGAGCAAACTGAAGAGAGGGTGGTTGAGATACGAAGTGGGTATGATGAACCGCCTGCGCTCGCTTCCCACATACACCGGAATGTGACCCTTGGGAATAATATTCCCCTTCTCTAATTCTGCATGCCCACAATCCAGCCTTAAATACCGCCATCTCTTGAGAGAGAAAGCCTTTGGAACATTGGCTATCGCATGGCACTTCCTGGCCATCTGCCTGAGGGGAATATATATCTTGGATTATATCGTTCCCCTTGCTACTCCTTCCTATTGTTATTACACACTGAGAACCTTGAATCAACAGAACAGAAAGTGTGAGGATAGATCTGATTGAATAAGAGAAAGATGTCTTCTTGATATAAATAGTATCAATCAATCAGGCCAAAGGTGGACAGTTGTTCTGGCTCACAGTGTAAAATCGATTATAGGAATCTTATGGAAGTTCAATGCCACACCTCATGTGCTTACACACACTGAGTCATCATTCCATTCTATTGAGCGAACTGATAGTGGTTGCTTTTGCAACTAGGCAACTAGTAAACATTTATAAAGTATTCAAAAGTTATTTCGGATATTCTTTATTATAATTAAATATATTTAGAAAAAGTTACAACTCATAGTGATTATCCACGATTATTCTAGAGTTTTTTTGAATATTCTTTATATTATAGTGTAAATATATCTTAGGAAAAGTGATTGTCCATTATTATTCGAAAGTTATTTTGGATATTTTTTTATATTACCAAAAAGATAATTAGAGAAAGTAATACTTTTCAAAATTTATGGAATTTTGATATATAATATTACTATTAAATAAATTTTATAAAAATTTTAATATAAAAATTAAGTTGGAATAGTTTTGTATCGTTAATTTTCATCCTAATTTAAAATTGGATGATGGAAATTTAACACGAAAACTATGATGTTTATTCACTATATAGAATGATTTTAAATATGCCATATCAGTGTAAGGTTTTTTCACTATATCAGCATTTCATGAGCATGAACATTGTATATAAAATTTTGATGTAACATTAACCTAACCATAAGCATAAAAGATAATACTTCACAGTTAATATTTACAACCAATCTGTATAACAAAGAGAGTTTCCATAATGAATATCCTTAACTTGCAAATTTAAATCTTCGCATAACATATACTATAACTTTATTCACTTATAAAAATAATATAACATAGCCATAACTTTATTCACTTATAAAAATATAACATAGCAATAATGAATATAGTTGAAATGGTATATTTATTATTATCATTATTATTATTATTACTATTTTTCTTTAAATTATATTGGGATTAATATTCTCATATATATTTAGGTGTTTAATTATTACAAATTTTAAAATATTACAAAATTTTGATAAATATAACAAAGTTTGAAATTATTTTTTTCCCTATCAAATTTTCAAAATCCGCAATAATGTTACACAAACATTCAAATCTACACTAGGATTAAGCTCAGAGGTTTTAGCAATATGCCAAAGGGAGTTGTCTTTACTTTTTGGAGTTTCAGATACCTGAATCCAGTGAAACAATTTGAAGTAACTATATTATTTAAATTGGTTTTTTGATTATATTGGATTCAGTGACTTGAAAAAACCCTTAGGTACTTCCATTGTGTAAAATTACCCATCAAACTTTTTTTTCAATAAGTTATTGCCCAATTTTAAAGAAATTAAACCAAAAACTCTTCAAAAAAATATCAGTAAAAACAACTAATATGCAAAAGTCCATTCCCATGATTTTCATGGAATTCTCCATTGAAATTTATTATTGAATTGGTAATATCATATCATTTCTAAAACCATTATCGTTCAAAAAGCAACTGACCATAAATTTAACGCATTTCGTTGTTCAGCGCATGTGGCATGGGCGTATAGTTTTTTGCAGATGGCTTTATATGTTTCTATCATGTTTTTATGGTTCATCTATATGCCCCAATTCATATGCTGCTATGGTATATGACGTGGGATGTCTGGCTTATCGATGAAATGGTTCCTGCTGTCGCGAATGTTGTGGGTTCACATCTTCGGATTTGGTTGATCCTCCATTTCTGTTTCTTCGATTTGATGGATAGGGGTTCATTTCTACGGTGTCGAACTGTCCCCAAGATATGTATATGTTTCTCTTTTCTCTCCATGCTACTTTTCCAATTGGCAATTGGGGGATCTTTTTAGACATTCCCCATGATATGTATATGTTTCTCTTTTCTCTCCATGCTACTCTTCCAATTGGCAATTGGGGGATCTTTTTAGACATTATCAACAACTCTCTGCTTGATTATGACTATGCTACTTTTCCAATTGGCAATTGGGGGATCTTTTTAGACATTATCAACGACTCTATGCTTGATTATGACTCTCATATGATGGGTATGTTTTACCAGATCACATTATTTTTGGTTTCAGGAGCAATATTGCATATTTTGGAGGTGATTACTCCCTTCACTTTCTTATGCTGTATTATGCACTGTTTTTATTTATCATAATATAAAATAGCGTTTTTTTCTTTCTGAAAAAAAAACAACAGGATTACGGTTAGGTGTATTAGCATTATGGAAAGTCCATTCCCATATGTTTCAGTGGAATTCTCGATCGAAATTTATTATTGAATTGGTTAATATCATATCATTTCTTAAACCATTATCGTTGGAAAAGCAACTGACCATAAATTTAACGCATTTCGTTGTCAGCGTGGTCGGCCAGCCTGCATCATTTCATTTCCGGTGTGATCTAGCAACCAGTTGAATTTTGTCTCTCCACTTTCCTGCACTGCATTTATATCAATACACCTCATCTTCGTGTGGCCACACTCCAGTAACATGTTATCCAAAATATCTACCTATCTGCACAAAAGGGTCACTGATATTTTGAATAGCACATGGATCGATGGGAATTAGAAACATGTATCATTGTTTTTGATAGATAGGCTACTGGCTAGTTAATGACATCTATTGAGTATATACGTTCGAAAATCTGAAGCGACAATGTGTAACTTTACTTTATTAACGCGTAGTCTTAAAAAATAAAAAAATAACTGGTTTAGAATTGTTGGACAGTGCGCAGCAAACTGAATAAACACAACAACAGCAAATTTAATCATGCACACAAAGACAAAGGTTTATCGTGGTTCACCCAAACCTCCTGGGCTACGTCCACACAACAGGGCATTGGCAATCTTTATTATTCAAACAGGAGATTACAAACTCTCACACCCCCCTCCAAAACAAACGTATGGATACCTGTTATATAGCAGGAGAATCTAACAGCCTCATAAATCCTCTCAACTCAAATTTAGGATGCATTAACTCCCTCCCAACAAACTGGAGTTAATCTAGGAACTAATTCCTAATTTTTGTCACCTAATGAGATTTTGCCTATTTTATCCAAAACAGAAAATCTCAACAATCTCCACCTTGACAACAATTAGCCTGATGCCCTGTTCTTTATTATTTTATCTTTTCTGCAAGCCAAGAGAAGCCAAACAACAACGCAGCTTCTCTAACAAAACTGGTTTCGTGAACATGTCTGCATAGTTTTCCTTTGTATGCACCTTTTCAAGAGAGAATCCCCTTTCAGTAATAACCTGTCTTACAAAATGGTACTTAATTGGAATATGCTTTGATTTACTATGATAGGCCGGATTCTTAGCCAAATGTATTGCACTTTGACTATCACAAAGTAACCTGATGTTGTCCTGTAACCTACCAAACTCACCAAGCAAACCTTTCAACCAAACAGCCTCTTTGCAAGCATGCGAAGCAGCAATGTATTCTGCTTCAGTAGTGGATAAAGCAACAATGTTTTGTAGCTTTGACATCCAGCTAATAGCTCCACCTGCAAGAGTAAAGACATACCCTGAAGTTGACATTCTCTTATCCAAATCACCTGCAAAATCAGAATCAACATATCCACAAACATATTCACTGCTTCTGTTATAAGTGATACAATAATCACTTGTGCCTCTCAAGTACCGAAGCATCCATTTCACTGCTGACCAGTGTTCTTTACCCGGATTTGCCATGTACCTGCTGACAACCCCAACTGCATGTGAAATATCTGGTCGAGTACAAACCATCGCATACATCAAACACCCTACTACATTAGCATATGGAATTCGAGACATATAATCCTTTTCTTCATCTGTATTAGGACATAAACCCGAAGAAAGCTTGAAATGGGAAGCGAAAGGGACTGACACAGGCTTCACATTATTCATACCAAATCTCAAAAGTATCTTCTCAACATACTTATGTTGTGATAGCCACAGCTTACCATTACTCCTGTCTCTGAAAATCTCCATGCCCAAAATCTGTCTTGTTGCTCCTAGATCTTTCATATCGAATGTCCTTGCCATCTGAGTCTTCAACCTGTTGATTTCTTCAATGCTTTTGCTTGCTAAAAGCATATCGTCAACATACAACACTAGGATAATGAACATGCCATTTTTCAATTGCTTGAAATACACACAATGATCATATTCACTTCTAACATATTTCTGACTCAACATGAAAGAATCAAACTTCTTATACCACTGCCGAGGCGACTGCTTCAGGCCATATAATAACTTCTTGAGCCTGCAGACAAATTTCTTATTGCGATGCTGAACAAACCCCTCCGGTTGTTCCATATAAATTTCCTCATCTAGATCTCCATGTAGAAAAGCAGTCTTAACATCTAGTTGTTGTAACTCTAAATCAAACAAAGCAACTAAAGCTAACACAATTCGAATTGAAACTATTTTAACAACTGGTGAAAAAATCTCATGAAAGTCAATGCCTGCTTTCTGAGAAAACCCTTTTGCAACCAGTCGCGCTTTGTACCTGTCCTCCGTATCATTCACACCCCGTTTCAGCTTGAAAACCCATTTACACCCCACAGTTTTCCTATCTTTCGGAAGCTCAACCAAATCCCATGTGTCGTTCTTACTCAAGGCCACCATTTCGTCCTTCATGGCTGCTTTCCACTTGTCACTATTCGAACCTTCTATTGCTTCCTGATAGCACAGAGGTTCATTGTCATTAGCAGTAAATGCAACTGAAGTAACATAATCATCATACCTTCTCGGTGGCCGTTTGATTCTTGTCGACCTCCTTAAGGATGTTTCTGGTTGACTACCATCTGTAGGAACTTCTTGCTGATCAGTATCTAAGACCTGTTCATGATCTAAACCTGAACCCTGTTCATGTTCTGATTCTGAAACCTGTTCATGACTAGTATCTGAACTATGGTCGTCATGACTATCATTAGAAGTGTTGTCAAACTGAATGTGCTGAAAATCAAATACATCATCCTGTTTCAATTTACTATCTACATCTAACTGTACAAGTGAGGATTCATTAAACTTTACATCTCTGTTGATGATGATTTTGCGGGTAGTAGGATCCCACAATCTATATCCCTTTGTTCCAACACCATACCCAACAAAGATATACCTTTTAACTTTGGATCTAACTTAGTTCGCTGATGTTTAGGCACTAGAGCATATGCATCACAACCAAACACTCTGAGTTTAGAATAGTCACAAGGGTGTCCTTTCCATACCTCTTGCGGAATCTTGCAGTCTATTGCCATCGATGGAGATCGGTTTATCACATAACAAGCTGTTGCCACTGCTTCCATCCACAACTCCTTTTGCAACCCGGCGTTACTCAGCATACTCCTTGCTCTCTCTAGAAGAGTCCTGTTCATGCGTTCAGCAACTCCATTTTGCAAAGGAGTATAAACCGTGGTCTTATGTCTCTCGATCCCTGCATCCTTGCAATAGCTGTCAAACTCCTTGGAAGTAAACTCACCACCATTGTCAGTTCTTAAACACTTTATTGTTCTACCAGTGTTGTTTTCTACCAATGCTCTAAACTGCTTGAAAACTGAAAAAACATCAGACTTTCTTTTCAACATGTAGACCCACACCTTCCTAGAAAAGTCATCAATAAATGATACAAAATACGACGAACCACCATATGAAGTAGTAGTCGCTGGACCCCAAACATCTGAAAGAATATAATCAAGTATCCCTTTACTAGTATGTTTGCCTGTTTTAAATTTTTGTTTACTTTGTTTGCCAAACAGACAATGCTTACAGAAATCTAACTTTCCAGACTTTAGATTAGGAAGTAACTTGCGATCAGCCAAAATCTTTAACCCTCTTTCGCTCATATGGCCCAACCTTTGATGCCATAGGTGAATGGAACTACTGTCATGTTCAGACACTGTAGACACATGATCTGACCCTGTTCTTCCTTCTAATTGAAATAGATGTCCTACTTTCTTAGCTTTCATTACTAGTAAGATACCTTTATAGATTTTCATAACTCCACCTTGAATTACAGTTTTATATTCATTTGTGTCAAGTGCACCCAGTGAAATTAGATTTTTTCTTAAGTCTGGAACATGTCCCACATCTGTTAACAATTTAGTTGTGCCATCAAACATTTGCAGTTGTATACTTCCTATCCCAACAATATTAGATGTGACATCATTACCCATGTACACGACTCCATCATTAACTGATCTATATGTCTTAAACCATTCTTTATGAATACACATGTGGTTTGATGCACCGGAATCTAACAACCAATGTTGATCATGATTTGACATATTAACAGACAACACTTCGTCGCTCATACCTGAACCAGATGCCGAACCTGTATCTGTCGCATTTGCCTCCTTCTTCTCTGTCGAAGAATCTGCTTTAGAAGTTTGCTGCCTCTTCCAGCAGTCTTTCTTCAAGTGCCCCGATTTGCCACAAAACCAGCACTTCACTTTGCTCTTCTTCCCTTTCGACTTTGAACGTGAATCGCTGCGCTTACCTGAGCATCTTTCTCTAGAACGACCTCTAGCCATCATTGCCTCTGATGTAGAGGTGTCAGCATTCAACTTCTTCCTCGTCTCCTCAGACAACATGGCTCCAACCACATCATCAAACTCAAGGACAGCTGCATTACTGAAGCTTATGGAAGTAACAAAGTGATCCCACGATTCAGGCAATGTACACAATAGAGTTATTGCCTTATCCTATGAATCAAATTTTACATCTAGACTTTGTAATTGTACCAATAGAGTATTAAAAACATTCAGATGGTCAGTAACCGAGGTACCTTCCTTCATCCGCAAACTGTATAGCTGCCGCTTCAGGAGAATCCGATTTGTCAAGGATTTCGTCATGTAGAGCTTTTCAAGCTTTATCCACAAGCCTGCGGCGGTCTTCTCTGACACAATGTTGAACAGAACGTCATCTGCCAGACATAACCGAATTGCGCTCAGAGCTCTGTCATCCAACTCATCCCATTCATCCTCCGTCATGGAAGAAGGCCTTTTGCTCCTCCCCAACAGTGCTTTCGCCACGCCTTGTTGAACCAGCAGATCGTGCATCTTTAGCTTCCAGATCTCGAAGTTGTTTTTGCCATTGAATTTCTCAATTTCAAACCGGGCATTTTGAGTTTTCGCCATCTTGTTTCAGCAAAAAACACAGTAATCTCCAGAACCAATTTTCAAATAAAGAATGCCCTTTTAATTAAAAAATTCCTTTTAAAAAAAATTGCCCTTGCCTTCCTTTAAGTGCCTCTCACTGCCTTTTAAAAAAAAAAATTATCCTTGACCTTTGCCTTTAAAAAATGCCTTTCACTTCATACAAAGCCCTCAAATCGATTTATATAAATCGATGTTTTAAAAAAAAACTTCACCTTAAAAAAAAACTTTCCTTTCATACCATATGCAATGGTAATTCAAATCGTTTTCAAACTTTTATAAAGCCTTTTCTAAATCGATATACACAAATCGATTTACAAAAAAACATTTAAATATTCATGATAAACCATTGCCATCGACTTTTACATATCGATTTTTATAAATGCACATGGCATATAAAAAACAAAACAGTTCGATGGCATAAAACAATTTTAAAACCGTTTTGTTCTCCAACGCATGAACCAGCGTTATAAATCGACTTAACTGAACCTTCAACGAAAAGGCATACGACTGTCAAAGTCTACGATCATCGATTTATAATGGTGATAACAAATTACGATCAGTCTACGCTTCCATTAGACCACCGTTGTTTTTTTTTGTGTTCAAAAGGCATAAAACCAGCGTTATAAATAGTGCATAAACCAGCGATTTTAAAAAACATAAACGCAATTCACTGTACTCAGCAATTCACCTTTCGCAGCGCTGTTTTCACACGGAGGTCTACGCTCCAGCGTTATGAACGCATCTCCACATTCAGCAATGGTCCACACAGTTAAACTTGGCTCTCGGACTATTGGCATTCACAGCGCACGCAGAAATAGAATTCAGCAGCGGACAAAACACAGCCCGGAGATAAAACAGCGTTTCAGATAGGCAGAGACGAATAGTGGAAACGCTGTTGTATCTCAACGTACAGAACGATTAAGCACAGAACTCAACGCTGTTCAACGATCAGTTCAACGCAACAGTCCTTCTTCGTCAACGTTTTATAGCGATGGCTCCAACTTAGAGCTCCGATACCAATTGTTGGACAGTGCGCAGCAAACTGAATAAACACAACAACAGCAAATTTAATCATGCACACAAAGACAAAGGTTTACCGTGGTTCACCCAAACCTCCTGGGCTACGTCCACACAACAGGGCATTGGCAATCTTTATTATTCAAACAGGAGATTACAAACTCTCACACCCCCCTCCAAAACAAACGTATGGATACCTGTTATATAGCAGGAGAATCTAACAGCCTCATAAATCCTCTCAACTCAAATTTAGGATGCATTAACTCCCTCCCAACAAACTGGAGCTAATCTAGGAACTAATTCCTAATTTTTGTCACCTACTGAGATTTTTGCCTATTTTACTCAAAACAGAAAATCTCAACAAGAATTTCGCAGAGATTTTGAAAAAGTGTGGTAAGGTTTTATCAGAATTTTGTTTACAGTTGTTAAATTTCAGTATTTTGGGTGCCCTAAAAGTTTTTGATAGTGTTGAATCCATTTTCACTATCAAAAATAGATTCCAAACACTGCAACTGCTTCATTTTTTGAATTTTACTAAACTTGATTCCCGCAAAAAACTGCACTCGTAGCTATTCTGTTGTACTGTACTTCAACCTACATTTCAGTGTACCTTGAAATCATACGCATGTGACTTAAGAATTTCAGAAATTTTAGGGAGCAAGTTTTGGAGTTGTCTTGTATTATTTATTTTTTTTGTATTTTTCTGTATTGGATTTAAGTGGAAAATTTTGAAGTGAAATATTGATTTGTGTTATTGAAATTGGTATTTTTATTTTTTATATATATATATACTGAAAAACAACTTATTAAATTTGTTATTTCAACATTTTAGAATGGATATATATTACCTATTAAATTTGTTATTTTAACAAATTCCTATAAAATTTAAAAATATTAAACAGAAAAAACACACCAAAAAATCTTTAAAAAATCACAGTAAAACAAGTCGGCAAAGTTTTGCTTTGGAAAAGAAATGGTTGAAATTATAGCCTCAGCCGAACCGGCTTTTTGGGGCAGACTTTCCAGTGGACATTCGTTCAGATTGCAAAGATGTGTCAATCTGTGTTTTATTTTGGAATAGCTGTTTAGATTTATATTTGTACATGTATATAAACTCAACAGATTATTTATAGAATAATTTTGAATTAATTTTTTAGATTTTAATTTTTAAGTAATAATTAGAATATAAAATTTAAATTAATTCTAAAAATGGTTATATATATATATATATATAATTATTAATAGTAAATAGATGGTCTTTTATTAAATATTTAATTTTAAAAAACTATCATCTGCACCAGTGTTATTAAACTTTTATTTAAAATTGTTGTTTTATTATATTTTGCTTATTTTATATATATAACTTTTAAAATATATATATATTTTTTTAATTAATAGTAATAATAAACTCACAAGACTTTGATTTGAGAGTGAATTGGTGTAGTCTTGAGATAGTCTTTGTGAAAAGGACATTGGTTCAAATGGCTCAATAAATTAATTAACTCAAAAAATAATAATTTAAAATAATATTTTAAGCATTTTTATTTTAGAATAAAATTTATAAAATTTTAATTTAATTATTAATAATTATTAAGTTAACTATTAAATTTAACATACATAAAATATTTTAGAAGATTCATGATAATGGTCATATATCAGAGATTAAAATTTATTTTAGAAATAGTTATTCTCTTTAATTATTATCTTTTAAACAACTTACTAAATGAAATTTAAATCAATTCATACTTGACTTAAAAATTTAAAAAAAAAAAATTCTAAATTTCACATTGCAAACAAAAAATAATTGATTTTTTAAAAATATTTTAATTTTATTTTTTTTAATTCTGATTAATTTTGTTTGTTGTATTATTATGTAATCATTTGGGCGGCCCACAAGTGCATTTGTTGTACCGGATCATATCGTGCTTCCAGTGCTGACACTAACAGTAACAATGTGTATCAATAAATAATAATTGCATAGGATTGATTATGGATAGGAGCTTCTTCTTTTTTTCAAAAAGAAAAAAACACTATATATTAAGTATAACAATACATAAGTCAAGTCATTACATTCTCAGCTGCATATAGATGAGAAAAATCTGATCCACTTCGCCATAGTAATTCCAGAATCCCTTCTAAAAAAGAAAAAAGCCTAAATTACCATGGCGAGATCACAAATCTGTGGAGGGAATATTTCCAGCCATTCCAACATCATTAGACAAATTATAACCTGTTTATCATTTGTGTGAAGGGTAGAAGTATATGAGAATGTTACCATTACCTGTTCAGAATTCAACATTTAATAATCATCTAAATACATACCAAGTAAAATAAATTATCAGGCTCTCATGGAGAGGATTAGAATCGATATGTGATCATGAGCCGATTTTCTATTGATTGATATGTATTGGAGATGTAAAATCAGAGCAGGCTCGCTTGAAGGGTGTGGTTCAAAATCAGGCTCGCTTGAGTTGAAGTGTATAGAAGTTCGCTTGATATGATGAAATAGATAAGTAGCAGTATGTATAAGAAGCAAAAAAATACCTGTATATAATATATGAGATAGACCTTGGCTGGAGAAGATATTGGGCCAGCTCTCCAGGAGGGAAGATAAAATTTTATGGAATCAGAATAGAGTTGTTCTGTATTTGAGACCCATCCCTTAAATGAATAACCTGAAAAATCCCAAAATTTGCATTGATACCTCTTTTTGACAACTCGTCAGCCCTCATGTTGTTTTCTCTATATATGTGAGAGATAGATGGACTGTTCAATCTGTGCCATAACCTTTGCATCCTCTTGAGCCATCCTTGTAGTCCCGGATTATTCATGTTGTGGCGACCAGAAATGAAATCAATAATCAATTTAGAGTCTCCATAGATATGGACCTCTGTCAAGTTTAGATTGACAGCAGCGAGAAGTCCACCCCATAGAGCCATAATCTCCGCTTTGTTGTTGGTCCCCGGGCCACCATTCCAGTATAAGTGAATCCTTTCTCTCTGAAACAATTTAATCCAGGCACCACAGCCAGTAATGCCCTCCTTGCACGCTCCATCAAAGAAAATTGCAAGAATGGAGATCCCATGAGGGCATATTTTGTGGGATCCATCCATTGTTCTAACCTCAAATGGAGTCCATTCATCAATCCATCTCATTATGGCAGCATATATGCACGGAAGATATATGGGGTACCATCAAAGATAAGCCTATTCCTTGCCAGCCAAACCTCCCATATGAGGAAAAACGGAAGAGAACGAAACTTACTAATTAATTTGTCCCATTCTCCAGCAGCAGAAATAAAATCCTTCGGAACCCATGATGGCTCAAGTATATAATCACTAAATAACTTCCATAGTTGAGTGACAGCATAGCAGCGAAAGAAAATATGATCACTAGATTCCTCCATCTCGCAGCATATAGCACATCTCCTAGGCCCCTTAGTGCCTCTTTTCATAATATTATTCCAAGTAAGAATTTTATCCCGCCATACTAACCACCCAAACAAAATAATTTTTTTGGGGATCTTTCGACACCAGAACGGGAAAAATATCTTGGATACTTGTCCCGAGTATAATGCATAGTTAATGTTGTAATATATATCTTTGAAAATAAGGAAAACACCATTTGTAGGCCCATCCCATACTACCATACCCCCCCCCCCCATAGCATAACATACACCCGTCGTCCTTAATGTATCATAGAACTATTCCCAATCCACAACATCCTCATATTGTAGGCCCATTTGAGCCGCAGTTTTGAATATTGGTGTGCCAAAAGACCAAGAATGAATAGTTTGTGATAAAAAACAGATGTCCCTGTGTGCAAGCCGATGAATGAGGCGGTGAGATGGTTTGAATTGCTTTGGGAATCCCTAAATTCCCATGAAGCCCAGCGGAATATGACTCCCATCTCGAAATAACCATGTTAAACGATCAGCCACATGTCCCAGTATCTTCTTAAAATTGCCCCATATAGTTGAATAGGCCATTGGAAAAGATAATTCATGGCAGAGTAAATGGTGAAGGGTATCACCCTCAAGATACTTACATTTGATGATTTCGTTCCATATACCAGTGCCTTTGATTAGCACGCCAGAAAGACTTGACCAACAAATCTTTATTGAACACCCTTGTGTTCAGTATGCCCCATCCATCATGTGATTTGGGTCGACATAGAGAGTCCAGTTTACTTAGATGATATTTATGAGACTTCTGGATCCTTTCCACAAAAATTGAGAAATAATCCTATTTATGTTATTAATAATCTGCTCAGGTAAAAAGAAAAGATGCCCCCACAAAATAATTAATTGTGATAATGCTGCCTGAAACATGATGAGCCTGCCTCCCATGGACAACCATCTATGTGTCCATTTATTGATTTTTCCTCTGAATCTGTCCACCAGCCACAACCAATCCCTATTCTTGTAACCACATGGTTTGATTTTGTAGCCGAGATATTGAAATCCTTCCAAGGCCAGTTTGTACTCGATTCCAAGGAATCCCGCAATAAAAGATATTTCCTCCATGCCCCCATATTCAAATAACAGAAAAGATTTAGCCTTGTTAATACGTAATCCCGTCGCGGAGCCAAACCTAATAAGCAAGAAATGAACATAAAACCATTGATTTCTAATAAGAGATCCAAATAACATCATGTCATCCACAAAGAGAGAGTGAGAGGTAGAGGTAGACTCTAAGAAAGAAAACCCTGTTATATATCCTTTTTGTTTAGCCATGTGCATTAGCTTACTGAAGCCATCCATAATCAGAATGAAGATTAGAGGGGACAGAGCACACCCTTGCCGGAGTCCTCTCCTTGCCTCAAAGAATGAAGTTGGAAGACCGTTGATAATCACTGCATATCTAACAGTGGTAATACAAGACATAATCCATCAAATGATCCAAAGAGGTAAACCAATCTTTAACAAGACAAGGCGTATATATGACCAGTCCAAAGTGTCATATGCTTTAAAAAGATCAATTTTCATAACCAGTGCTTCCTCTTTTTCTGAGTGCATAGTGTGTAATATCTCCTGTGCAATAGCAATGGCATCATGTATCGAACGCCCCCTAAGAAAGCCATATTGTTCCAATGAGATGTGTTGAGATAGAGTTTGCTTTAGACGATTGGCAATGATCTTGGATGATATCTTGTATAAAAGATTGCAGAGGACAATCAGACGGAACTCCCCAAAGGATTTTGGGTCTGCAGATTTCAGGATGAGAGCAATAAATGTGGAATCTAAATTTGATGGCATATATCCGCGAATCCTGAACAGTTCCACCACCTCCGCAATCTCAACCCCCATTATATCAAAGAATAACAAGAAAAATTCCGATGGCCATCCATCCGGTCCTGGGCATTTGTCATGGGAGAAAGATTTAAGGATCCCTTCTACTTCGCCAACTGAAATCTTTTCATCTATTAACTTAATATCTTCCTCATCAAACATTTTGTTAATGTGTTCCAAGATCCAATTTTGACAATTTACATCAATATTCTGATCCTCTTGATAGAAGGGAAAAAAGTGTAAAAGGGCCTCTTTCTGTATATCAGGAGTGGTGATTGCGAAGCTGCCGTCTGTTATTTTAATGTGCCAAATAGCATTCCTATCTCTCCTATCATTTGCGCATTTGTGAAAAAAATGTGTGTTTAGATCCCCTTCTTTTAACCATGTAATTCTGCTTTTAAGTTTCCAGGAAATTTCTTCAATTTTAAGAATCTCCCTTTTCCTGTCCCCAAGTGCTTTCAGATTTCCATATGTCTCCTCATCTGGGGCTTTATCTGTGAATCCCGAATAAATATCCCTCATCTTGTTCGTTATATCACTGAGCTCGGCCTTGAGGGCCTGTTTCTTATTGATCTCCCATTTTTTAGCTGCCTTCTTCATCTTGTGCATCTTGTGATGAAAGCGATCCCAACCCGACAACTCGTCCATATCATCATTATCCTGCCAAGTTTCCTTTACAAGCTTCACAAAATCCCTGTCCTCCAACCATGCCCGATTAAACTTATAGGGCAAACCACAAGAGCGGCCACTGAAATGCCATGTAAGAAGTATCGGCATATGATCCGATATGTCCGAAACTAGAACTGAAGATTTGGGCATACCCAAGGTGTTGATGAGACTGTCCTTTACCATAGCTCTGTCTAGTCTTTTGCCAATATATGAAGCACCGACCCTTTTATTTGTCCAGGTGGGAATAATAGGATTTGGTCGGATGTCAATAATATGGGATGATAGAAACATATCATTCATAAAATCGGACATAATGTCATTTCTTGCCCTGCCACCCCAAATTTCATCAGCCTGTAAAGTAGAATTAAAATCACCCATGATAATCAAATTCTACAAGGACAGAATCCCTGATTTTTGTAGTTGGTTCCAGAATGATAATCTGTTTTGATAAGGAGCATAAATATTGACTATATAGAAAATACCTTTAATACCCTGAAAATAACCAGCCTTAAGTATCCCACCAAAAAAACTGTAGGCCCTGAACTGCGCCCAGTATGGATTCCAGAGTGCAATCGTACCACCGGAATGTCTAGTAGCATTGACTGCCACTGTGTGCCAACCCTTTCGAATGCTTAAAAATGAATTGATGGCCTTTCCCCTGTGACATAAAGTTTCTTGACATAATATGATACAAGGTACCTCTGAAGCAAAAATATCCCGAAGGAAATGGAGTTTGAAGGCATCGCCCATCCCCCAGATATTCATAGAGAGGATTTGGATCATCTTAGGACTTCCACGGGTTTTCTTGCTCTAAGCGCCCGTAGAGTGCCCCTCATATCTTCAACCGCAGCAATGGGGATGTCTGTGAGATTATCCTGTTCATCAGAAAAGAGTGACAAGGCCCTAAGTCTGCCTCTTGAGTATCTTGGCCCATTCTTTTGTTTCTTTCTAAGTGTGACATTGGAAGCATTTGGATGGGGGATGTCAAAATCAGGGGAGACGATGGGGTTTTGAAATATTGTTAGGGAAGATAAGTCAAGATTCAGATTTCCCAAAAGAGAGTCAATATCACTGCCCACCGAGTTTCTGGGAGATTCAGAAAGGGCCACCGACTCATTTGGAGAAGACGGCATAGAAGGCTGTGGAAAAGATGCAATTGATTTCCTAGTCTCTTGTGCATTGAACGGCCCCCCAATAGAAAATTTGGTAGACTGGAATAAGGGAGGGTCCTCCGAGGAGGCAAGCGTAGGAGAGACAACCCTCATATTACTGACAATGACAAGAGATTCCATCCGATTATTGGATCCTATTGGATTATTGTCAACCTCCCCCCTCCTATGTAGCAGATTACTAGGCCCAGGAATGAGGGAATCCTGCCACACCCTCCTCGTAGGCCCCGGATCACTAGGTTCAAAATTAAAGAGATCCTGACCCTCCCCATCATTAACAGAAACCAATTCAGCATTAAAAAAGTCCCAACCCACCCCATCATTAACAGAAACCGGTTAAGTATTACAAAAATTCCGACCCACCCCATCATTAGTAGGAACCATCCTATCGCTATGTCCATTTGCCGAAAAATAAGCGTCATCATCAGAGGATGAGGGTATAGAGTTACCTGATTTGATTCCACTCGGAGTACCAGGAGTAGCATGATTCACGCCTATCCGACCATGAAATCCCTATACGTCCATCCCGAGTGCGAAAAGGACAATTATCCCAAAGGTGGCCTGTCTTGTGACAAATAAGGCATCTAAATGGAATGCCCTAGAAATCAATTCTTTGGCGATGTCGACGTTGTCCCCATATTAGGTCCACATCCCTGGGAAGACCACCAGCAAGATTCACCTCGACCAGAATCCATGCTATTCTTTTATCACTTGCACCAACTATGCTCGAGTCAATGTATTTCGTGCTTCCAATAGAGTTCCCAATGGCTCTAAGCGCTTTGAGAGTCCAAAACTCAAGCGGAAGTCCTGGAAATTTAACCCAAATCACCCGAATTTGTGGGGCCTCCATAATCGAGTTGAAACCTAAATACCAAGGACCCAACTGCAGGAAGCTACGTCCCCGTACCCAAGTCCTGTGGATTATCTTATAAATGTCCTTCTCATCCATAAAATGGATGTTGAACCATCCGTTCAAGAGCATACTAATTTTTGGAGAGTATCCAATGTTCGGAAACCATAATTGTTTTACCCAACTGTCCATATGAACTTCATTACCGTCCGGGACCATCCATCTCCCAATTAGCGCCCTCTTCTGCAAGCTCGCCACCCTACGACATAGGTCCTCATGATACAGGTTGATTTCCCTAATCTCCATCTTCTGTTTGAAGCAGTTTTTATTTCTTCTGCCTCGTCCAGAATTTTTCTTCTTATGGAAATTCCCTTTGTGCCAACCATGTGGATTCTCCTCGGCATAAGGATAGTGCGAGAGAACCTGTTTGATAATCAGACTATCCAACTCGGAGTCCCCGACTTTTCTCTGTTCTGCTGCAATGGTTGCCGTAATGAATGCCTCATGTGCCAAAGTATCAGATCCAAACCCAATATTTTGCTCCACCATGTCAGTGCCCAGGTCTGCCATGTGATTTGTCAGGAGATTGTGTGTCTGACCAACGCCACTGAACTCAAACGGCGCCACTAGTGAAGAGAATTCCACAATTGCCGGTAAAGTTGAGGGACGTAGTAATATTTGGAGTATATTGAGGTAGTCCTCGCAATAAAATATGGAAAAATGTTGAAAACCACAATTGTCAGACTGGTTACATCAAATGAATACTATTACCCCAAATATTTAAAATGAAAATTATTCTCCCGTCCCATTACTTTTGAACGTCCATAAATAGGAGCCGCCCCCCTATTATGAATTGTGGGGAAAGAGTGCAAGTGAAATCCAATCCTTGGGAAGTCAAATAGAGCAGTACCATGTCAGATTGCACATACCGCTCTAGAGTCCATCAGAAATAGCAGTCGCCACCATTATAACCCATCCAGACTAAGACTCATCTAATAAAACACCTGGAGACAGAGATAGCGCGCCAGAATCTCCCATTAAACCTTCTACCAATTGTGAGGACAAATGATTAATATCAGTACCCCATACCGACGTCAGAAGCCCATGTGATATTACTCCTGATGCCTATTTATACAACTGAAATTCTATAAATAGTTGTCGCACCTTTGTAATCCCAATATTTATTGTGTTTGTCGATGGGGATATTAGTCTACTGTCAGAACCCACCTAATCCATCGAATTCGTGAAATTCTTGCATAGCCATCAATAATTCTGGCATTGGGGTCATCGATAATTAAACGGTAATATAAATCGCCGGAAAAACCAATCCCTTGGGAACCCATACTTCTATACGTGATAGCAACAACAGCATAAGCAGCCTGGACATGTCCACCATCTTGAACACAGACGAACACCAAAATTCTTACAAGGTCGTGATATGATGAGAGAATCTATCCATTTACACCACAGTCTTTACCATTTATTGTTCCATGTTGGTATCTGGTATTCTGATTCGGACGAGGACTCCAGGGTTTGTGGAGATTGATACACAACACTACCTTCGTGTTCTACCATCTGCCTTGTACCCAGCATATAGAGCCAATAACAATGTATATGCAATATATGTGAGAATAATAATTATACACACCTCCAGACCATCCGCATAGGTCATTGGCACAACAAATAAATAGAGATGTATATCATCAACCCCAGATACCGTCAGTAGAACACTAAAGTTGAATAATAGTGATACAGTAACAAATTTGTTACCCACAAATCGGACCAAGTAGCTACATTCCCCAGAAGCACCCAGACCTACATTAGTATAACCAGCAGCTTTGAAGCGCTGATACTTGAAAACATGGGGTTACAAAATCTCTTTCAAAACACCAAAATTGGACCAAGTTGCCACATTCCCCATAACACCCAGAATAACATCAAAATACGTATATTCTGAACAGATATACCTCCATGTCATCATTCGTAGTTCAGGAAAACATATCGCAGAGCAATGACAGCTCAAACTTACCAGCCAGTGACTGCGGGACTTCAGCCTCATCCACAAATCTCACTCTTGTGTGTCTGCAACCGATTTTTTACTCTACTCATGCTCCAATTCTAGATACACACTTACATGAGCCTATTAATGGACTAACATACATTCCAATAGCCCGGACGACAGGTTTTTGCCGGAATTTGGTTCAGTAAAATTCACAAAATGAGGTAGTTGCAGTGTTTGGAATCCATTTTTGAGAGTGGAAATGGATTCAGCACTATCAAAAACCCTTAGGACACCCAAAATATTAAAATTTAACAACTGTAAACAAGATTCTGATAAAATATCTGCCGGATTTTTTCAAAATTTCTGTTGGATTCTGAGCCATTTTGTTACTTTTTTAGACTACATTTTATGGATATAGTTTGGCAGATCTGTTACATTAAATATGCAAGACTAGTCCATTCGTTTAATCTGGAAGCTACTGCTGAAATGCTAATACAGTTCAGTCTATTTCATGCTGAGGTGACATTTCCTTTCACGCTATGATGCTATATTCTTAGTGTTGTTATAGGTCACAGCGTGCTA
Organism: Pinus albicaulis; assembly: GCA_034641835.2. NCBI lineage: Eukaryota > Viridiplantae > Streptophyta > Pinopsida > Pinales > Pinaceae > Pinus > Pinus albicaulis. The sequence continues at coordinate 1,382,765,012 of CM076570.1, forward strand.
TGAACAAACCTAATATTTCATGAACGACTCTATAGTTTCAATGTCAAAATAGAAGGTATATTAAGGTTTTAGCAAAATCCTCATAATAGTCTTAATCTTAGTATCATTTTTTACTCCTAAGATAATTGATTATTTTTCTCACTACATATAATATTAAAATAACTTTAGCATAAGTGATTATTTCTTTTATTACATATAATATTAAAATAATAATTGAAAAAAAATATGACGAGTATATTTGTACATTATAACTAACCTCTAGATGTTCCAACTTAGATATTTTTGTGACTATCACTTGGTTTTACCACATCAAATACAAGTATAAAAAATGTTTTAATTTAACAACATAATAATTTGACATTATAATTGTTCTACTTCGAAAACTTTGTGATTTTGTAAATGATTTGGTCAAAAAAAAATTTAACTATGAAACAACAAACTTAAAAAATATGATTCAATCAAGATCAATACAATCAAAGTCAACATAGAAATTTAAAACTAGTAAATGATTCGGTCAAAAAAAATTAACTACAAACAACAAACTTAAAAAAGATGATTCATTGAAGGTCAATACAATCAAAGTCAAAGCAGAAACTTAAAACTAGTAAATGATTTGGTCAAAAAAAATTTAACTATGAAACAACAAACTTAAAAAAGATGATTTACTGAAGGTCAATACAATCATAGTCAAGGTAGATATTAAAAACTAAGGCTTATAATTTTCCCATTATTATGATTAGTGGGGAATGTTAGCTATGCAACCTTGTTAATAATTATTTAGACTGAGTAGTAGTCACATAGAAAAGTTGAGATTTATCCTAAAAATAGTTGTGCTCTTTCTATCCTTTTAATTAAAATAAATATCTCCAGGATAAAGTTGGTGCATCTCCATGGTTAAAAATATTGTTACATGTTTTTTTAATTGTATACATGTTTAACTAATATATGAATTCTTTTTTAATAATAATAATAATAATAAAGTTATAATTTAACAATTTTAATGATTTTTTTTCAATCTTAACAATGTAAGATGGGTGTTGAACTAAGTTTTTGATGCTTAATGATGTATTTTTTTAAATGTTAGCAATGTGAGATGTATCATGGCAATGCTTATTATGATTGATGCATATCTATATTTTTCAACTATTTAATTATGCCTTAAGGCGTTCCTTTTGGGAAAAACTGCCCCATCTGCCACTCTGGATCAATGTTCACTCTGAAATCCATGTTCACCCTCAAATCCATTGTTAAACGATTAAAAAATAGTGCCATCACATATAAAAACACTTACAATTAAAAAAAAACTATACACTATAATAAAACAATTATAAAAAAATTACAAAAACAGTTACAAAGAAATTAATAATGTTAAAAAAAACATGAATGCATTGGAGGTGCCTCTTGGTTATTAGTTAGAGCTATTTAGCGTCTTAGGTTTGTTTCCTTATTTCAATATGTTCAGTGTTGGCTACTTGTTGCATTAAATTTCGTACTATGTTCAATGAGGATTGGCTATTCTGTTATGTGGTGATTGGTGATTTCAGGGTAGCATATTCTCTTTCCTTTTTTCAATATGTTCAGTGTCGTCTACTTGTTACATTAAATTTTTCATTCTGTTTTATAAGGATTGAGAATTATGTTCTGTGGTGATTGACGATTTAAGGGGAGCATATTCTCTGTTTCTTTAGGCAATTTTTTTTTCTTTTTTTTGGATGTAAACCCTTTTATTGATACACATTTTCATTTCCCTGAATGTCTTTGAAATCCCTTTTTTGTTCCTTGATTAATTGCAACTTCAAAAAAACAAAATGGAATTTGTAATAGTCATAAGACTAAATTTTTGTGACGCTTCATCAGGGCCTTCCCAACGAAGTCCTTGTCCTCATTCTTCATACAAATCCACAACTTTTGTCTCATGTAAAAATGTAGTACATTTGAAAAAAATAGGCTCAAAATATTTCTATTACGCGCTCCTATGTATGAATGAAGAACTCAAATATTTGGTGAACACTCCACAAAAAGATTGTCTTTTAATAAAATATTATCAGATTAATAAACTATTAATCTTCTGCAATTGTATCATCGCTATTAATCTAAAATATATACAACTTTATACAATATAACCATGAACATGTATATGCTGAGATATCCCTTCCTCATGACAGTATAATATACTAACATACTACATGCAGAACTTAGACCAACTTATTGGCATTAGTCAAGAAATAAATCCTCAAATGGTAACATTACATTTTCTGCTTTTCAAACTTGAACTGCACATTAGCCAAGAAATAAATCTTTGAAATTTGCTACAATAGATGAATGGTTTTTAATGTTATTATACTACATTGTGAATCGGATCGATTAACACAACAGAGTATTTTATTCATCTTCAATAACAGCGGAAATATTACAATGGGTCACCTCTACTGAGATAGACTGCTGTGGCTTTTATCAGACATATCTTGCACTAAGGCAGAGATCATCCGAAGGCTACCTGGCACACATAGCAGGCTCAGTCTTAGAGGTATATAACAGACATCTTACAGACAAGAGCGTTATCTCGTGTTGCAAGCAGATCAGGGAAATTCCCCGCAGATGCAGAGCAGGAGAAAATAGCTCAGACTCAGATTCAGACTCAAAACTCTCACGAAATTTTTCGACCTCCTTCAACGAATGAGTCTTACCTTCTTATAGAGTCGAAGGGGAACAAACATCCGTGAGGAAGAAATCCTACAAGATCTAAGATTCCAGACCAACTTAAAGTAAATCTAAGTACTAAGATATGGAGTACACCTTGGATTCGGATGTGAGTGGACAACTCACATTATCTCGTCCCTATTCCATACGGAAAGCCTTCTGGCATATGGGGACCGATTCCAAAGTTAACTCATGACACATAGATATGACTTAAAGGAAATACATAGTGGGAAATCATATGATGACACTACGAAAATCTCTGTACAAAATATTTTACAGAGTGGAGATTCTTTAAACAGGAGAATCCACGAAAGCCTGAAAAGACATTAGGATGTACAGGATATTTACAAAGTGGAGATATTGGTTCAGGGAATCCCACGGAAACCTGTCCAACACCATTAGTCGGTTGGAAAGACATAATCATGGCATGACATAATACATTATCTGATAGTGGGAATAGTGCTGATATCGATATCTCTCAATCAAACTATTTGAGAAATATTGTACTAGTACTTCTTTCTCGGATTCCCACTCTTGTGAAGAATTATTATCTGGTGGAGCCAGAAGATTTATGTACTCGAATGGATTTGATTCTGTATCCACTTGTTGATGAAAACTGTCATAGCTGGTGCTGGTACCGGAACTGGATCCCATCCTCCGTGCCTTATACGTATTAGTAACAAACCATCTTAAGTGGCCACATCTTTTCATTCCGTAGTAGAAATAAAGATCTTCTACTTCTGCTATGTGGCTGACTCGTTTGTATGGTAATCCTGAATGTAAAGTTCTTGGCTCATTGAAATTGTATATCTTCAACATTTCGAAGGAAGAGGGTTTTATGGTTAAGGCTGATAAACCATAAATTTTCCACCAATCCAAAAACCAATCTGGAGTAGGATCAATTTCTTCAATTCTTTCAATAGTCATTCCTTCAAAAAAGAAGCTAAACTGCAAAGAATAAAAGACTGTGGATGAATAATTCTGTAGGTTCATTGCAGCATAGAAGGAATCTTTAACCTGGTCTTCATCATAATCATTTCTTTGTTGATAATTTGAAAATGATCTCAAAGTAATATGACAACTATGGATCAAATTGTCATTTTCAGCCCTGTCCAGAAAGTAAGAGATATTTCCATTGTATGCAAGAAAGTCTAAGGCTAAGATAGCCTCTTCATTTATCTCGTCTTGCATAACTGTGTTCCATAAGCATGGAATTCCAGTTCTGTACCTGACTTCTTTCAAAGGAAACCAGGTTTCATCATGAAATAGAAGCAAAACAGAAAGATTATAAGTAACCCATCCCATAGGTGTTTCAATCTGTACTTCTTCATCAGTCCTTTTGATAAAATTACAAGAAAGGGAGAAAACAGAATTATTTGTTAGAAATTCTCTGCTCAACATATCAGCAAAACAATTCTTTTTCTCTTCAACAAATACTACATCAAAGTTATATTGGCTTAGCTGCATGACCCATCTGACCATAGCTGCATCCTCAAATTCACATTTCTGAATTGCAAATTGCAATGCTTTGCAATCTGTTTTTACTATGAATTTGGTATAGATAATAAAATCTTTGAACTTAGCTATGCCTAAACACACAGCCCTAAGTTCTTTCTTCTGACTAGCCCAATTTAGCTGAGTTTTGGACCACAATCCTGATGCATACTGACATATTTCAACATCCTTTTTATTACCTGGATTTACTTGGCACAGAACTGCTCCCCATCCAGTTTTTCTTGCATCAGTCATTATCACTTTCTCCCAATCCTCTTGTATTGGTGAAAGCGGTTGAATCTTTCTTACCATTTCCTTGATTCTTCTGACAGCATCTGTACATTCTTTACTCCAAGGAATAGGATCTTTTTGCAATCTTTTATTCAATAATCTTCTGTCATGGGCATAATGCTGCAGAAACTTAGAAATATAGTTAAGACTTCCCAAAAATCTTTGAAGCTGAGTCTTATCTAATATTTCATCAGGAAAATTATCAACAAAATTCAAAATTCTTTGAATGACTCCATAAGATCCATACTGAATGTTATAGCCCAAGAAATCAATCATAGATCTGAAGAGTTTCATTTTAGATTCGGACAATACTATACCCATTTCTTTTACTCTTTTCAAAAATATCCTGAGATGTTTGATATGCTCAGGGATATTGTCTGAATGTATCAATATATCATCAATATATTTCTTCAGAAATTCATCCATCCCTTCAAAGGTCTCATCCATTATTCTCTGGAATGCAGAGGGTGCATTTATCAAGCCAAAGGGCATGATATTCCATTCATAGTGACCCTGTGGGACAGAAAAAGTTGTTTTCCATTTATCTTCTTCCTTTATGCCTACTTGCCAGAACCCTGACTTAAGATCAAACTTTGAAAAGATCTTAGATTTTGAAATTTGGGCAAGTATCATTGAAGGTTTAGGAAGAGGATAGGCATCATAGTCCAGAATATTGTTCAGAGGTTTATAATTAACAACTAACCTTGGATTACCTCTGGCAATCTCTGAATGTTTATTCACATAAAATGCAAAGCAAGCAATAGGACTCTTGCTTTTTCTTATCAAACCCTTTTGTAACAATTCCTTGATTTCTTCTCTGCATAGCTTCATTTGTTCTGCATTCATAGGAACTGCTGCTGATCTTCGTAGCTTACCGCTGAAATCTTTCTTCAGTGGCAACTCAACTTCTTGTTTCTTTATATGCCAGAATGCATTTGGATCATCTGAGCAGCATTCTTTTAACTTAGCAGTGATATCTGCTATTTCTCTGGCATATTTTCCGTTATCCAACAATTCTTCTGTTTTCAAGATTTATTTCTTAATCTCCATTTTTGCAAGGAGATTCTCCATTCTTTCAATTCTTTTCAATCTGTTAGGTGAGTTAGAATTGATGAAAGGGAAAAATATTTCTTTATTGCTCAGACTTACAAAATATCCATACTTCTGACTCACCTGGTCTAGCTTTGCACCATGCTTCTCAAAGTTCTGAAAGAATGGTGTTCCTAGGTACATTGCACAATCCATACCTGGAACAATTGGACAAACAAGATGCACTCCTATTTCTTCAGTAAGAAATACATCTACCTCAACTTCTGAAACTGTTGTAATGTCACCACTTGCAGTAGTGACTCTTGGACATGTTGTCGGCCTTCTGAGGTGAGTGCTTACAACTGTGTTATTAACAATATTCAATCTAGATCCCGTATCCATCAAAACCTTCCAATATTCAATCTGGGATCCAATTCTAACCTTCATCTTGACACAATACATAACATCTCTGTTAATTATATTGCATCCAAGACCTGCTCTTTCTGATTCTTCGTCAGAATCTTCAACATTCTTGTCTGGTTTACTTATTTCTTCTATAATTGGATTCTGATGAAATGTCCAATTATTCACTTTACCAAATATAGGTGGATCTTGTGATGTTGAAGCTTGGTTTATGCCTAGAATTTTTACATTCAATTCTCTGTGATTTTCTAGACATAACCTCTTATTTTCTTTTACAGTCTTTCTAAGCTCTTTGATTGCCTGGTGGATGCTAGGTAATGTTTGTGGCAGATCTTCTCCAAAGTCTTCATTTCTGAATTGCCTGGTTAGAGCTTCTACTGAAAATAATGATGCAGGTGGAACATACCCTTTATTTGACTGTTCTGCTGCTTGCTTAGAAGGAGACTTCTTCAGATGATTCATTAAGAGTGTTTTGTACATATCTTTAATCTGAGGATCAGTAGCAGCAAACATCTGAGTAAAATAATTTCTACTTGTTTCATCTTCATCTCCATCTGTCTTCATCATGTTTACAGTATTACAACTACAAACATCTGGATCACTGCATTCACATTCTCTGCATTCCATGCAGTGAGGATCTCTGCAAATTTCTTCATCAGATGAAGAGTTTTCAGAATACATAAAATTTAATTCATTATCTGAATCAGATTCAGATGTCAAAAGCTCATCACAACTGCTAGGAAGATCAAAGAAATTTACTTTGCCTTTTTTATTTCTATATGTAACTTTCTTCTTCCCTTTATCTTTCTTTTTCTTAGGACAGTTATTGGAGGTATGTCCTTTTTCATTGCAGTTGTAGCAGATTATTTCTTTTTCTTTTGAAAACATTTATGTATGTTTGTAAGGCTTTCTTTTGAAATGTTTTTTGTGGGAATGCTGGGAATTCTTTTTGGCATGCTTATATTTGTGTTTGCGATGCCGTCTACGCCCCTCTGAATTGCCAGCTTTGCCAAGATGCCACTGCTTACAGAGTTGCTGATAACCATGAGGTTTTTTGGGATTTGTGGCAGCACGGGCAATTTTCATCTGAGAACAAAGTTCTACAATGACAGCTTTAACAGCTTGTCGAATCACACCAAACTTATAATCTCCCATCTTACCAGGGAGTTTATTAACTATGGCCGAGGAAACCCAATGTGGAAGAGAGGACACAAAAATCTCTTTCCATTTTGGTTCAAGGATCAAATCTGGAGTAAGAGAATGGAGCCGATGGAGGAACTCATTGAAGTACTCATCAAAGTGTTGCATGTTATGCAACTTCATGGCCAAAAGAGTGATAGTAGTAATCTCATTAGTAATCTGAGGAAAACCAATGAAATTGACTTGAATCCCATACAGAAGACATCCTATCATATTATTGACAGGCAAATGAGTGACTGGATCCATATATGTACTACCATCAGCATTTAAAATAACTGATTGTTCCCATTGTGTGATAAGAGAAGCATCTTTCAAGGTTTCAGCTTTCAACCAAGAATCAAGGGTGCCTTCAAAACCACCAATAATTCTTCTGGTTGCATTAATGGGACCAATGTCATCAGCAAGATAAGTTCTGTAACAAACAATCATAGAATGTAAGACAGACATTACTTCTGCTTCTGTGCAGTTATCTATATTCCATGAATATGTGGAATTGGCAGACCAATCTTTATGCCATTCTGCTTTCATCATATCTCTTCGGTCAGGAGCAGGATTCCATGAAGAATCATATTTAAATCTGGAAGTAGTAGCATGAACTTGGTTTGCTTCTAGATCTGCTGATGTTTCAGTGAATGTTTCAATACCAAATTTTTCTTTGTCTTCAACAGAAAAATTATTTACACAAGTTTCTAGTTCTTCTAGACTGGGAGCATCAATCTTATGAAGACTAGTTTCTGGAATATCCTCTTTCAATTCTGAATCTATGAATCTCTTATCACTCTTTTTCTCGGACTCGGAGTCAAAATCATGCAGGAAATCTGACAGACGAACAGCTCTAGTATCAATGTCCTTTTGGGCTTTTCCAAAGAAACTAGGATTAGCAAAAGGAGAATAGTTATAAGAAGTGTCTGCTGGAGGAAAACTTATAGTGCTAGGGGCCTTAATCAAGCTCTGAACAGAGGGTGAAATAGAATAAGGCAAAGACACTTTCGGATCTGAGAATAGAGTAGAAGACTTATATGTTTCTGAACTTGTACTCGGTCTTTTCTTCAATGAATCTACACTAGTGGAAACAGTGTAGACTTGTCTCTTGAGTATGTCAAGGCTAGTATTGACTTTAACCAATTCTTTTCCATGAGCCACTGCTGATTCATGGATCTTCTTATCTGTCTGCAAAGTAAGTTGATCAAGGCTTTTGGCTATAGCATGATCATTTTCTGTTAAGATCTTAATGTTCTCATTCAGACAGGTTGTATTATAGTCTTGTTTCTGCAAGACTCTACCAATCATCAACTTTATTTCATTATTTGCAGCTTCATTTGACGAAAATTCTTTTCTGACAAACTTTTCTAAGCTAGAAATAGCAAGATTAGTCCAGTTTGTTGCTGCAATTGATTCCTTTGTAGATAAAGAGGGATCATCTACATGGGATGGAAGTAACTTATACATCTTACCATCCTGTTGCCTGATTACAAAATTTCTCCAGGGAGGAAATTCTGTATCAGTCTCAATCATAGAACCATCAAGAAGTTCCCATCTGTGTTTGCTTGGTGTTCCTTGTCTAATCATGTTTACTTTAAGCTGCAAGCAAACTTCTTTAATTAAAGTTTCTCCTTTAGTTCTAACTGCTATCAAAGATTTAGGCAAATTTGGCTTAGATAGCATAGACTGTATCTTGGGAGAAAATATTGGCAACTGTAGTGGAGATAGAATCACTACAGGCTGTTGTGCTATTTTAGAATCAACATATTCTTCAGACTGTTTGATCCTCTTTTGTTTGGCTTCATTGCGGAATTGCTTGATCAAAGAGTCTTCAATTTGATTTATAGAAGGATAATACCATTCATAAAATGATATCCACTGATTATTAGCTTGCATCCAAGCTTTCCATTCAGAATCATTTTGACTGTTAAACCTCTTTCTATCCTTCTTATCCAGAAGCTTTATTTCCTGCATATACAGGTGTTCCTTTTGATGTGTATAGATGTCCCAGTTGAACATCTTTTTCTTCCAGGAATCTTCTGGATCATAAGGCCCAATGCCTTTGAAGATTTTCAGAAATGTAATTATTTCTGAGTCAGAAGGAATTTCTACAGATTTTGGAATCTTGTCAATGGGATTTCGTCTGTAGTCAGGAATAGCTGAAGAATCAACAAAACCCAACCCACGTGAGGTGGTTGGTGAAACAGACTGTACTAAGAGATCTTCATGTACATTAAAGAATGTCACTTGTCGGTAAGTTTGTTCTAATGATTCTGAGGAAGGAACAAACTTTATCATATTAATTCTCCTGGACTGGTTAGAGGAAGATCCATGAGGCTGAGGAGGATCTGAGGAGAATTGACAGTGAGTTTTTGAGCAATGCGGATGTTCACAAACAGTAGCTAAAGGAGTATTTACATACTGTACAGAGGCAGTAGGAGATATCATAGGTTCTGCAAACAAAACTTTTAACTTTGCAAAAATATCTGGATCAATCATTATCATTGGCTCTTTGGAAGATGCAGGCTGTACTTGTGCAAGAGTCGGGACCAATGAGGAAGTAGAAGACTGACCTTGTTCAGTGATTTGTCTTCTTGGAAATCTGGTAATAACTTGGTTATCAGATTCAGATATTATTGACTGGGCAATGGCAATGGGTTTCTTAGTATTGCGCTTCCAATTTGTAACCCATTCATCTGGAGGAACAAGGGATCTTTTATTTATTGACAAAGGGGCAACTGGATTGCAAGAAGAGTCATACTGGATTAAAGTCACAGTACCAGTTCCTTGTTCAGGAGCATGTAAAACAGCAGGAATAGTTGTGTTATAAAATCTAACACAAGTAATGTAGAAGATAGTTAAATTTTTGGACTTATTATCAAACTCATCATAGCCTTGAGTTTGAACACCTAGAGTTAGGCACTTCAGAATATTAGGATCATCAAGGGCGACTGAAAAATCTGGAAATACATCATACTGGACTGGTCCATCAGACAGAGTTGTCTCGATACCACCAATGAGGGCTTTTGTAAAGGATGACCATCGATTATCAAGTAAGGCCGAAAATACAAATGCAGTTTGACCTTTCCTATGGAGAGCATTAAGGCCTACCCTCACCATCCCCAGATGGACATACTTGTAACCAGATTTTAAGGCAGCATGGATATGTTTCTGTTCAAGCAAGGGAACAGTCATCATGGTATTACAGTTAAGTTCAGTGCGAATAGAGTTTTCCTTGATCTTAATCTGGCTGAGAGCACGGAACTGAAAAGGAGAGATACCATGATATACATCGGAAGGAGAAATCTCAGGGAGTTTCCATTTCATTCGAGGATTTGTTTCTTCGATATTTAAGCATGCAGAATTAGAAGAATACTCAGAAGGAGAGCACAGAGAGTCTAAACCAGAACGAAGTTGTTCTTCATTTTCTAAATCATCAAAATGCTTGGAACCAAAACGACCCATTTTATGAGAAGATGAATCCATTGTGAACACAGAAGATTTGCAAACTAGAACAAGAGCAAGTTATCAGGAGGAATTTGGGAAATGACTTAGCTGGGATATTACGGCTTCCACGTACAAGATCTAGCCGAACGTCTTCAACGCCATCAACGCCTTCCACGGCAACACAGGCTACAACGCTATTCACGGCATCAAACAATCTATCTAACGCTCCACTTCAAATAATATCCTTTACACATCAAAGTATTTCTCAGCAAATACACTCACTCAACACAACTTGGCTCTGATACCATTAACACAACAGAGTATTTTATTCATCTTCAATTAACACAACAGAGTATTTTATTCATCTTCAATAACAGCGGCGGAAATATTACAATGGGTCACCTCTACTGAGATAGACTGCTGTGGCTTTTATCAGAGATATCTTGCACTAAGGCAGAGATCATCCGAAGGCTACCTGGCACACATAGCAGGCTCAGTCTTAGAGGTATATAACAGACATCTTACAGACAAGAGCGTTATATACCCATTGTAATATTTCCGCTGTTATTGAAGATGAATAAAATACTCTGTTGTGTTAATCGATCCGCGTAAATGGTATCAGAGCCAAGTTGTATTGAGTGAGTGTATTTGCTGAGAAATACTTTGATGTGTAAAGGATATTATTTGAAGTGGAGCGTTAGATAGATTGTTTGATGCCGTGAATAGCGTTGTAGCCTGTGTTGCCGTGGAAGGCGTTGATGGCGTTGAAGACGTTCGGCTAGATCTTGTACGTGGAAGCCGTAATATCCCAGCTAAGTCATTTCCCAAATTCCTCCTGATAACTTGCTCTTGTTCTAGTTTGCAAATCTTCTGTGTTCATAATGGATTCATCTTCTCATAAAATGGGTCGTTTTGGTTCCAAGCATTTTGATGATTTAGAAAATGAAGAACAACTTCGTTCTGGTTTAGACTCTCTGTGCTCTCCTTCTGAGTCTTCTTCTAATTCTGCATGCTTAAATATCGAAGAAACGAATCCTCGAATGAAATGGAAACTCCCTGAGATTTCTCCTTCCGATGTATATCATGGTATCTCTCCTTTTCAGTTCCGTGCTCTCAGCCAGATTAAGATAAAAGAAAACTCTATTCGCACTGAACTTAACTGTAATACCATGATGACTGTTCCTTTACTCGAAAAGAAACATATCCATGCCGCTTTAAAGTCTGGTTACAAGTATGTCCATCTGGAGATGGTGAGAGTAGGCCTAAATGCTCTCCATAGGAAAGGTCAAACTGCATTTGTATTTTCGGCCTTACTTGATAATCGATGGTCATCCTTTACAAAAGCCCTCATTGGTGGCATTGAGACAACTCTGTCTGATGGACCAGTCCAGTATGATGTATTTCCAGATTTTTCAGTCGCCCTTGATGATCCTAATATTCTGAAGTGCCTAACTCTAGGTGTTCAAACTCAAGGCTATGATGAGTTTGATAATAAGTCCAAAAATTTGACTATTTTCTACATTACTTGTGTTAGATTTTATAACACAACTATTCCTGCTGTTTTACATGCTCCTGAACAAGGATCTGGCACTGTGACTTTAATCCAGTATGACTCTTCTTGCAATCTAGTTGCCCCTTTGTCAATAAATAAAAGATCCCTTGTTCCTCCAGATGAATGGGTTACAAATTGGAAGCGCAATACTAAGAAACCCATTGCAATTGCCCAGTCAATAATATCTGAATCTGATAACCAAGTTATTACCAGATTTCCAAGAAGACAAATCACTGAGCAAGGTCAGTCTTCTACTTCCTCATTGGTCCCGACTCTTTCACAAGTCCAGCCTGCATCTTCCAAAGAGCCAATGATAATGATTGATCGAGATATTCTTGCAAAGTTAAAAGTTTTATTTGCAGAACCTATGATATCTCCTACTGCCTCTGTACAGTATGTAAATCCTCCTTTAGCTATTGTTTGTGAACATCCGCATTGCTCAAAAACTCACTGTCAATTCTCCTCAGATCCTCCTCAGCCTCATGGATCTTCCTCTGACCAGTCCAGGAGAATTAATATGATAAAGTTTGTTCCTTCTTCAGATTCATCAGAACAAACTTACAGACAAGTGACATTTTTTAATGTACATGAAGATCTCTTAGTACAGTCTGTTTCACCAACCACCTCACGTGGTTTGGGTTTTTTTGATCTTTCAGTCATTCCTGACTACAGACGAAATCCTATTGACAAGATTCCAAAGTCTATATAAATCCCTTCTGACTCAGAGATAATTGCATTTCTGAAAATCTTCAAAGGCATTGGGCATTATGATCCAAAATATCTCTGGAAGAAAAAGATGTTCAACTGGGACATCTATACACATCAGAAAGAACATCTGTATATGCAGGAAATAAAGCTTCTGGATAGGAAGGATAGGAAGAGTTTTAATAGTCAAAATGATACTGAATGGAAAGCTTGGATGCAAGCCAATAATCAGTGGATATCATTTTATGAATGGTACTATCCTTCCATAAATCAAATTGAAGACTCTTTGATTAAACAATTTCGCAATGAAGCCAAACAAAAGAGGATCAAACAGTCTGAAGAATATGTTGATTCTAAGATAGCACAACAGCCTGTAGTGATTCCATCTCCACTACAGTTGCCAGTATTTTCTCCTAAGATACAGTCTATGCTATCTAAGCCAAACTTGCCTAAATCTTTGATAGCAGTTAGAACTAAAGGAGAAACTTTAATTAAAGAAGTTTGCTTGCAGCTTAAAGTAAACATGATTAGACAAGGAACACCAAGCAAACACAAGTGGGAACTTCTTGATGGTTCCATGATTGAGACTGATACAGAATTTCCTCCCTGGAGAAATTTTGTAATCAGGCAACAGGATGGTAAAATGTATAAGTTACTTCCATCCCATGTAGATGATTCTTCATTATCTACAAAAGAATCAATTGCAGCAACCAACTGGACTAATCTTGCCATTTCCAGTTTGGAAAAATTTATCAGAAAAGAATTTTCATCCAATGAAGCTGCAAATGCTGAGATAAAATTGATGATTGGTAGAGTCTTGCAAAAACAAGACTATAATACAACCTGTCTGAATGAGAACATTAAGATCTTAACAGAAAATGATCATGCTATAGCCAAAAGCCTTGATCAACTTACTTTGCAGACAGATAAAAAGATCCATGAATCAGCAGTGGCTCATGGAAAAGAATTGGTTAAGGTCAATACTAGCCTTGACATACTCAAGAGACAAGTCTACACTGTTTCCACTAGTGTAGATTCATTGAAGAAAAGACCGAGTACAAGTTCAGAAACATATAAGTCTTCTACTCTATTCTCAGATCCGAAAGTGTCTTTGCCTTATTCTATTTCACCCTCTGTTCAGAGCTTGATTAAGGCCCCTAGCACTATAAGTTTTCCTCCAGCAGACACTTCTTATAACTATTCTCCTTTTGCTAATCCTAGTTTCTTTGGAAAAGCCCAAAAAGACATTGATACTAGAGCTGTTCGTCTGTCAGATTTCCTGCATGATTTTGACTCCGAGTCTGAGAAAAAGAGTGATAAGAGATTCATAGATTCAGAATTGAAAGAGGATATTCCAGAAACTAGTCTTCATAAGATTGATGCTCCCAGTCTAGAAGAACTAGAAACTTGTGTAAATAATTTTTCTGTTGAAGACAAAGAAAAATTTGGTATTGAAACATTCACTGAAACATCAGCAGATCTAGAAGCAAACCAAGTTCATGCTACTACTTCCAGATTTAAATATGATTCTTCATGGAATCCTGCTCCTGACCGAAGAGATATGATGAAAGCAGAATGGCATAAAGATTGGTCTGCCAATTCCACATATTCATGGAATATAGATAACTGCACAGAAGCAGAAGTAATGTCTGTCTTACATTCTATGATTGTTTGTTACATAACTTATCTTGCTGATGACATTGGTCCCATTAATGCAACCAGAAGAATTATTGGTGGTTTTGAAGGCACCCTTGATTCTTGGTTGAAAGCTGAAACCTTGAAAGATGCTTCTCTTATCACACAATGGGAACAATCAGTTATTTTAAATGCTGATGGTAGTACATATATGGATCCAGTCACTCATTTGCCTGTCAATAATATGATAGGATGTCTTCTGTATGGGATTCAAGTCAATTTCATTGGTTTTCCTCAGATTACTAATGAGATTACTACCATCACTCTTTTGGCCATGAAGTTGCATAACATGCAACACTTTGACGAGTACTTCAATGAGTTCCTCCATCGGCTCCATTCTCTTACTCCAGATTTGATCCTTGAACCAAAATGGAAAGAGATTTTTGTGTCCTCTCTTCCACATTGGGTTTCCTCGGCCATAGTCAATAAACTCCCTGGTAAGATGGGAGATTATAAGTTTGGTGTGATTCGCCAAGCTGTTAAAGCTGTCATTGTAGAACTTTGTTCTCAGATGAAAATTGCCCGTGCTGCCACAAATCCCCGAAAACCTCATGGTTATCAACAACTCTGCAAGAAGTGGCATCTTGGCAAAGCTAGCAATTCAGAGGGGCGTAGACGGCATCGCAAACACAAATATAAGCATGCCAAAAAGAATTCCCAGCATTCCCACAAAAAACATTTCAAGAGAAAACCTTACAAACATACTGAGATGTTTTCAAAAGAAAAGGAAATAATTTGTTACAACTGCAATGAGAAAGGACATACTTCCAATAACTTTCCTCAAAAGAAGAAAGATAAAGGGAAGAAGAAAGTTACATATAGAAATAAAAAAGGCAAAATAAATTTCTTTGATCTTCCTAGCAGTTGTGATGAGCTTTTGACATCTGAATCAGATTCAGATGATGAATTGAACTATATGTATTCTGACAACTCTTCATCTAGTGAAGAAATTTGCAGAGATCCTCATTGTACAGAATGTAGAGATTGTGAATGCAGTGATCCAGACGTTTGCAGGTGCAACACTGTAAACATGATGAAGACAGATGAAGATGCAGATGAAACAAGTAGAAATTATTTTACTCAGATGATTGCAGCTACTGATCCACAGATCAAAGATATGTACAAAACACTCTTGATGAATCATCTGAAGAAGTCTCCTTCAAAACAATCAGAGCCGTCAAACAAAGGGTATGTTCCACCCGCATCATTATTTTCAGTCGAAGCTCTAACCAGGCAATTCAGGAACGAAGACTTTGGAGAAGATCTGCCACAAACATTGCCTAGCATACATCAGGCAATCAAAGAGCTCAGAAAGACCGTAAAGGAGAATAAGCGATTATGTCTAGAAAATCACAAAGATCTGAATGTCAAGATTCTAGGCATACATCAAGCTTCAACATCACAAGATCCACCAGTATCTGGTAAAGTGAATAATTGGACATATCATCAGAGTCCAATTATAGAAGAAATGAATAAACCAGATAAGAATGTTGAAGATTCTGATGAAGAATCGGAAAGAACAGGTCTTGGTTGCAATATGTTTAACAGAGATGTTATGTATTGCGTCAAGATGAAAGTTAGGATTGGATCCCAAGTTGAATATTGGAAGGTTTTGATGGACACGGGATCTAGATTGAATATTGTCAATAACACAGTTGTAAGCACTCATCTCAGAAGGCCGACAGCATGTCCAAGAGTCACTACTGCTAGTGGTGACATTACAACAGTTTCAGAGGTTGAGGTAGATGTATTTCTTACTGAAGAAATAGGAGTGCATCTTGTTTGTCCAATTGTTCCAGGTATGGATTGTGCTATGTACCTAGGAACACCATTCTTTCAAAATTTTGAAAAACATGGTGCAAAGCTAGATCAGGCGAGTCAGAAATATGGATATTTTGTAAGTCTGAACAATAAAGAAATATTTTTTCCTTTCATAAACTCTAACTCACCTAACAGGCTGAAAAGAATTGAAAGAATGGAGAATCTCTTAGCAAAAATGGAGATCAAGAAAGAGATTCTGAAGACAGAAGAATTGTTAGATAATGGAAAATATGCCAGAGAAATAGCAGACATCACTGCTAAATTTAAAGAATGCTGCTCTGATGATCCAAATGCATTCTGGCATATAAAGAAACAAGAAGTGGAATTGCCATTGAAAAAAGATTTCAGTGGAAAGTTACGAAGATCAGCAGCAGTTCCGATGAATGCCGAACAGATGAAATTATGCAGAGAAGAAATCAAGGAGTTGTTGCAAAAAGGTTTGATAAGGAGAAGCAAGAGTCCTATAGCTTGCTTTGCATTTTATGTAAATAAACATTCAGAGATTGCCAGAGGTAAGCCAAGGTTAGTTGTTAACTATAAGCCTCTGAATAATATTCTAGATTATGATGCATATCCTCTTCCTAAACCTTCGATGATACTTGCCCAAATATCAAAATCAAAAATTTTCTCAAAGTTTGATCTCAAGTCAGGATTCTGGCAAGTAGGCATAAAGGAAGAAGATAAGTGGAAAACAGCTTTCTCTGTCCCACAGGGCCATTATGAATGGAACATCATGCCTTTTGGCCTGATCAATGCACCCTCAGCATTTCAAAGGATAATGGATGAAACCTTTGATGGGATGGACGAATTCCTGAAGAAATATATTGATGACATCCTCATACACTCAGACAACATTCCTGAGCATATTAAACATCTCAGGATATTCTTGAAAAGAGTAAAGGAAATGGGTATAGTATTGTCTGAGTCCAAGATGAAACTTTTCAAATCCATGATTGACTTCTTAGGCTATAATATTCAGTATGGATCTTATGGAGTCATTCAAAGAAGTTTGAATTTTGTTGATAATTTTCCTGATGAAATATTAGATAAGACTCAGCTTCAAAGATTTTTAGGAAGTCTTAACTATATTTCTAAGTTTCTGCAACATTGTGCCCATGACAGAAGATTATTAAATAAAAGATTGCAGAAAGATCCTATTCCTTGGAGTAAAGAATGTACAGATGCTGTCAGAAGAATCAAGGAAAGGGTAAGAAAGATTCAACCGCTTTCACCAATACAAGAGGATTGGGAGAAAGTGATAATGACTGATGCAAGCAAAACTGGATGGGGAGCAGTTCTGTGCCAAGTAAACCCAGGTAACAAAAAGGATGTTGAAATATGTCAGTATGCATCAGGATTGTGGTCCAAAACTCAGTTAAATTGGGCCAGTCAGAAGAAAGAACTTAGGGCTGTGTGTTTAGGCATAGCTAAGTTCAAGGATTTCATTATCTATACCAAATTCACAGTAAAAACAGATTGCAAAGCATTGCAATTTGCAATTCAGAAATGTGAATTTGAGGATGCAGCTATGGTCAGATGGGTCATGCAGCTAAGCCAATACAACTTTGATGTAGTATTTGTTGAAGGGAAAAAGAATTGTTTTGCTGATATGTTGAGCAGAGAATTTCTAACGAATAATTCTGTTTTCTCCCTTTCTTGTAATTTTATCAAAAGGACTGAAGAAGAAGTACAGATTGAAACACCTATGGGATGGGTTACTTATAATCTTTCTGTTTTGCTTCTATTTCACGATGAAACCTGGTTTCCTTTGAAAGAAGTTAGGTACAGAACTAGAATTCCATGCTTATGGAACACAGTTATGCAAGATGAGATAAATGAGGAGGCTATATTAGCCTTAGACTTCCTTGCATACAATGGAAATATCTCTTACTTTCTGGACAGGGCTGAAAATGACAATTTGATCCATAGTTGTCATATTACTTTGAGATCATTTTCAAATTATCAACAAAGAAATGATTATGATGAAGACCAGGTTAAAGATTCCTTCTATGCTGCAATGAACCTACAGAATTATTCATCCACAGTCTTTTATTCTTTGCAGTTTAGCTTCTTTTTTGAAGGAATGACTATTGAAAGAATTGAAGAAATTGATCCTACTCCAGATTGGTTTTTGGATTGGTGGAAAATTTATGGTTTATCAGCCTTAACCATAAAACCCTCTTCCTTCCAAATGTTGAAGATATACAATTTCAATGAGCCAAGAACTTTACATTCAGGATTACCATACAAACGAGTCAGCCACATAGCAGAAGTAGAAGATCTTTATTTCTACTACGGAATAAAAAGATGTGGCCACTTAAGATGGTTTGTTACTAATACGTATAAGGCACGGAGGATGGGATCCAGTTCCGGTACCAGCACCAGCTATGACAGTTTTCATCAACAAGTGGATACAGAATCAAATCCATTCGAGTACATAAATCTTCTGGCTCCACCAGATAATAATTCTTCACAAGAGTGGGAATCCGAGAAAGAAGTACTAGTACAATATTTCTCAAATAGTTTGATTGAGAGATATCGATATCAGCACTATTCCCACTATCAGATAATGTATTATGTCATGCCATGATTATGTCTTTCCAACCGACTAATGGTGTTGGACAGGTTTCCGTGGGATTCCCTGAACCAATATCTCCACTTTGTAAATATCCTGTACATCCTAATGTCTTTTCAGGCTTTCGTGGATTCTCCTGTTTAAAGAATCTCCACTCTGTAAAATATTTTGTACAGAGATTTTCGTAGTGTCATCATATGATTTCCCACTATGTATTTCCTTTAAGTCATATCTATGTGTCATGAGTTAACTTTGGAATCGGTCCCCATATGCCAGAAGGCTTTCCGTATGGAATAGGGACGAGATAATGTGAGTTGTCCACTCACATCCGAATCCAAGGTGTACTCCATATCTTAGTACTTAGATTTACTTTAAGTTGGTCTGGAATCTTAGATCTTGTAGGATTTCTTCCTCACGGATGTTTGTTCCCCTTCGACTCTATAAGAAGGTAAGACTCATTCGTTGAAGGGGGTCGGAAAAATTTCGTGAGAGTTTTGAGTCTGAATCTGAGTCTGAGCTATTTTCTCCTGCTCTGCATCTGCGGGGAATTTCCCTGATCTGTATAATATGCAGCCCAAACAAGTTTGGTGGCCTCAAAACGATCAAAGAACTTCGCGAGAAATTAGGCTCAAAATGTTTTTGTTATGCACTCCTATGAATGAAGAACTCAAGAATTCCAAAAAATAATTTCGGAAAATTTGCTCCAAGAAAGCAAGCCAATATGTAACGGTCATGTAGGACTAGGGTTTCACGCAGAACTAGTCCAGGAAAGACGAGAGCAGAGTACCAGTGATCACAACATATTGGGGGTGGTATGGCAACTGCCTCGAGAGGGGGGTCGACTCCCTCCTATCGAGATATCACCTCAGGGAACAGAGCAACAAGTTTGCTAATTTTCAAGGAGGGATAAACTAGAAAGGTGGCCTTGTTCTCGGAGCAGAGTGGCAAGCAAAGGCCAGAGGCCAATGTTTGTTGCGATCAATAAAGAAGCCCAGATTCATCATTCCACCGAACAAATTAGATGAATATCAAGGGTATATGAAATACCATGCACTTATTTGTAAATTCATTGGAATATGGCCAATAGAAAAGGACCTATTAAAATGGATCCAAGCAAAATGGCAGCCGAAAGGACATCTAGACCTCAAATTTGGACCAAGAGGATTTTTTACAGTAATCTTTACAAACCTAATGGATAAAGAATGAATCTTTGAAGGAGGCCATACTTTTACAACAATGTCAGACTCTTTCTACAGCAATGGGAAGAATGCTACAACCCTGATGCAGAACAATTTTTTGCAGCACCTGTATGGGTAAGACTATTTTGCCTCCCAATGGATGTATTAGAAGGAATAGAAAAATCCTTAGGGAGTTTTGTTAAAATAGCTAAAACAACATGTTGTGCAAGATATACATCCTTTGCGAGAATCTACGTTTACATGAATATTTCAGAACCATTGTCGGAAACAATAGAGTTAGAATATGAAGAAAATATTTGGCAGCAAACACTTAACTATGAACATATCCCTTTCCGATGTCGGCACTGCCACGAGTACGACCATATCTACAAAGCCTACCCACAGAACAACCAAGAAAAGCAAGGAGGAAAACTAAACAACAACAATGAAGGAACACCGGAAAATTAGGAAGGATTTGTTCAATTCACCACAAAGAAAAATAACACCAGACAACTCGTAAGTCAGAATATAGCCTCTAAACCAAAGAGTAGTCAAAATCGATACGAGATCCTTTAGGAATAAGGAGAAACATAGAAAGATAAGGGAAAACCCTCAATCCAAAGTCCAGAAACAACAAAATAGAAAACACAAGTATTAAAAAGAAAGGCACCCCAAGAACATACAGAAGTTGAGGAAATAATTGGTGAAGAACAAATGCCAATGGACGTAGAACAACTGAAAGAAGACCTAAGTGCGGAAGAACAGGTATTGAAAAGGCTATTTTATGAATGGAGAAACTTGGACGAAAGATTCATTCCAGAACACCAAAAGAAGCTATACAAGGACACATTCGGGCATTACTTGCTAGCCCAAGCTAGAAAACAAGTAAGTATCCAAGAAACAAACTCAGTGAAAGATTCAAATACTCAAGGCAAACCGGGAAAGAAAAAAGGAAGAAGAACTCTACATGACTCAATTCAGTTAGTAGGAGAAATGCTAGTAAATACAGGAAAGATAGTACCATTAACAACGATATTCCAACAAATCCCCAAAAGTTAACTAATGAAAGTCATTTCTTTGAACATAAGAGGCTTGAACAGTAGGGGAAAGTAGAGGTATCTTAAGGAGAAGTTAAAAGTTGAGAAACCTTAAGTAATGTTATTACAAGAAACAAAAGTTTCAATGGGGAAACTAGAGACCATACTCAAGACATCCAAACCATACTATGAAGTAATGGCAATAGATGCTAGGGGTATAGCAGAAGGAAGAGATATAGTATGGAACCCAGCAGAGGTAACAACAGACAACTGGGTGGCCTTTTCACGCAGCTTAACAGGACTCTTTAAACAAATAGGAACTAAAGAGTCTCTAGGAATCACAACAGTCTATGGCCCTCACATCCAAGGAGAAAGAGAAGCATTCTTAACCAGTGTAAGTAACTTGAGAAACATGTATCAAGATAAATACTGGATAATAGTTGGATATTTCAACATGATCACGAATATAAATGAAAATAAAGGAGGAATTAGAGGAGAAGAACCAGAAATGGAGACCTTTCAAGACCTACTCACTGATCTTAAACTAGTAGATGTACCAACCATCAATGGTGTTTCACTTGGAATAATCGAAGAGGAGAGGCACACCAAATAGCATCCACATTAGATCGGTTCCTAATATCTAAGGAGATCGTGGGCCTAGATGTTTACTATGAAGCAACAATAATACCCTCATTAGGATCGAACCACTGGCCAATAAGGCTAGAAATAGACATCAAAGAAGGCCCGAAAAATTGCCCATTTCGATTTGAATTTTTCTGGTTACGGGATCCTAACTTTCTAGAAAAATTAAAACAATGGTGGGGATCTATGAACATTCAAGGCCAGAACCAAATGCATTCATGCGAACTGAGGTTGCAGAACCTCAAAAAGAAATTAGAAAGTGGAAAAAAATATAATTTGGAAACATCCAAGTGACCATGCACCAACTGCAAGAAGATATGAAACAGAATCAGCAGAACATGATCCTACAGGGCTGAACAGAAGTGCTAGCTCTAGAAGAAGGAAACCTTCTAAGTCAATTGGAAGAGGAAATCAAGCAAGAGGATATATTTTGGAAACAAAAATCCCAGGTACAATGGCTTAAAGAAGGGGAAAAGAATACAAATTTCTTCCACAAATCCCTAATTTAGAGGAGGCAACACAATAGGATATTCTCCTTGAAGGTGAGAATGGAAACCGAATCTATCAAAAAACCGACATGGAATATTTGGTAGTAAACTACTTCAAAGATATGCTAACAGAACTAGATGTTAATAGAGAAGCTTCCATATAGAGAATAACTCGACATATCCCATCTAAGGTAAGCAGAGAGGAGAATCTAGCGCTAATGCGAGCGATCATCATAGAAGAAGTGGAAGAAGTGGTCAGAAACCTGCCCAAAAACAAAGCACTGGGGCCGGATGGATTCACAGCAGAGTTTTATCAAGCGACATGGCACTTCATGGAGCAAGAGATTTGGGAAATGGTAGAAGAATCTAGGAGAACAAGAAACATGTACCCATCACTAAACGCTACGTTCATCTCACTCATCCCTAAGAAAGATAAATCTGACACTCCGGAAGGGTTCAGACCAATAGCACTTTGTAATGTAATTTACAAGATTCTGTCTACAATCATGGTAAACCGCCTTAAACCAATCCTCCTCAATGGAGCAAACATGCTTTGTGAAGGGGAGGCAAATCATGGATGGGATAGTGACGGTACAGGAAGCAGTGCACACTCTCAGTACCCAAAAAATGAAAGGTATGCTCATCAAACTAGAATTATCTAAGGCATGCGATCGATTAAACTGGACATATTTGAAGGCAATACTCTTAGCTTTTGGATACGACGAAAGATGGATACAATGGATGATGTCATGCATATCCTCCCAAAACTACTCAATCCTTCTGAATGGAGCAGCATCTCAGCCCTTCAATGCAACCATAGGGTTGCGGCAAGGAGACCCTATTTGATTTTTCTTGTTCATAATAACAACGAAAGGCCGAGGCTGCCTCATTAAATCGCATATAGCAGAAAAGCAACTAAAACATTTGAATCTATGGGGACCCAACCTCACTCTTTCAGACCAGGAATTCGTAGACGATATTATGCTATTTTGCCAAACAAAGTTAAGGGAAGAAAAAGGGATTCTAGACACTCTCAAAATTTTCATGGATGCATTAGGCATAGTGATAAACAATGAGAAGTCAAATGTGTATTTCTTCAATGCTAATAATGCGACTCAACGCTTTATAGCCAGAACCCTAGGGTTTAAGATAGGGACATTCCCCATGAAATACTTAGGATTTCCATTAAACTTATCATCCCTCAGAATAGCAAGATGGAAAGATCTAATGGCCAATCTCCAAAAAAGAATCTAGAACTGGACATTCCAATCATTGAATGCACCAAGCAGGACAGTCCTCCTCCGATCGGTTCTTCAAGCCATACCCATATATCAACTGTCAGGAAGAGCAGCGCCAAAAACTGTCTGTAATAACATGGTAAAGATCTTCAAGAAATTCCTTTGACAAGGAGTACAAGAGAGCAAAAAATGGGCTCTCCTATCATGGGAGAAACTCATTAAAACAAAAAAAATGGGCGGCCTGTGCTTGAGAGATCCATATGTACTAAATCAAGTCATGGGTTCTAAATTATGGTGGCAATGGATACAGGGTGGAACTGATTTATTGAAAGCAATATGGCAAAGAAAATATGAAATGCCCACCATAATTAAAGGGAAACTGAAAAATTGATTCATGGCAGTAGAGAGAGAATAGTGGAAATTATAAAATAATAGTGGAAAAAATCAAATAAGATTTGATGACATCATCAAATTTTAGAGGGAAAAATGAAAAAACTACTTTTTCAACTCATATTTTCAACTTATCTCCCAAAGTTTTTAGTCAAATTTCGAGCGGGAGTACTCACTGGATGCAGAATTTAATTCCTCATCCAAGGAGTACCCATGTTGCATACTTTCGATGGGTCCTACTACACGAAAAATGAGAAATACATAAAAAAGCGTGATTACAATCACGTTTTTTATGTATTTCTCATTTTTCGTGTAGAAGAGTTCATCGAAAGTATGCAACATGGGTACTCCTTGGATGAGGAATTAAATTCCGCATCCAATGAGTACTCCCGCTTGAAATTTGAGTAAAAATTTTGGGAGATAAGTTGAAAATACGAGTTGAAAAAGTAGTTTTATTATTTTATTATTTTTTAATATTTTTACCCTTTTATTTAAAAAATGGTAAATCATCCCCCATGGTTGACATCATCATCTTGAATCCTATTGGTTGTTATAAAGTTTTTTTTTGTACATTTTTCCTAGGAGGCCCATTTTAGACCTCAAAATTCCCTTAATGGGAATCTAGCAGCAATCAACAGAGAACTAATAAGACAACATAGCTTATGGGAAGTACGAGGAGGAAGAACAACTCCTTTTTGGGAAGATTCATGGCAGTAGAGAGAGAATCTATTCAGCTGCTTAGATCTGGGAGAAATATTTCTATTTACAAATTTACCCCACCAAAGAACGGTAGCCACATACTGGTGCCAAGCCGACGATAGCCAATGGTGGAAATGGAAAGGAAAATAGCAATGGAGAAATTCCCCACGAACAGCTCAATGGAACAACTTTGAAAAGGAGATGAAAACCAGAAAAATAACCTCGATAAATGGGGAAGATATTTTGAGATGGGGCTATCGAAACAAAGGCATGTTTACCATAGAAGAAGGGT
Source organism: Pinus albicaulis (assembly GCA_034641835.2). Classification (NCBI taxonomy): domain Eukaryota; kingdom Viridiplantae; phylum Streptophyta; class Pinopsida; order Pinales; family Pinaceae; genus Pinus; species Pinus albicaulis. The sequence continues at coordinate 1,382,789,890 of CM076570.1, forward strand.
ATCATATTAAATCAAACAATCATCAGAGTATAGAAATACCATTATGGCAGAAAATATGGGGACAAAACTACTAGCCAAAAGTAGAACATTTTCCTATGGCTCTTGAGCCACCGAAAGACCTTGACTTGGGATCAATTGCAACACAGAGGCATGCAAGGTCCATTAATTTGTAAAATGTGTAAGAGGGAGGAGGAAAACATAGAACACGTATTTAACACCTGTCCTTTGGCAACGACTCTATGGCAGAACAATGTTGTGATATTTCAACAAAAAGACAAGGATATAACAAGTATCAACGGGACCATCATAAAATGGTAAAAAGGAGGCTACATAAGTGATGTTTTGAATAGAGCATGGAGGCTGTCGATGGGATTTATTATGTGGGGAATATGGAAGGAAAGAAACCACCGTACTTTTAGAGAAGAAGGGAAGAAAACAAGCCAGGTATGGAAGGTGATACTGGAAAATGTAAGGGAAATAGTCGTATCGGAACATTGGTCTGATGAAGATTGGAAGGTAACAGAGAATGAGAGCAGAATTTTGGCTAGACTCAACCCAAAACTAGAAATTCTTGCAAAATCCCTATGGAAGTTTAAACCCCAAAGACAAAATCATTCTAACAGCTTTCAGCTCCCACCAACGGGATTTTTGAAATTAAATTATGATGGAGCCTCCAAAGGAAACCCAGGGAAGGCAGAGATAGGGGGCATATTTAGAAATTCCCGAGGAGAAGTATGCAGGGTGTTCGCAATGGAGGTTGGATTTGCTACAAACAATGAAGCGGAACTAAATGCGGTGAAACTAGGATTAACAATTGCAGTTTGGAGAACTACCAAAGAGTTATAATTGAAGGCGACTCAGCAATGGTAACGGGGATATTACACAAGCTGCAACAAGGAACTCCATGGGATAAGATAAGCAAGACTTGGATAACAGCAAGATTAATTTAGGAGATAGGCCAAGTCATACAAAAAATAGGCTATATGATCCCCATGCATGTCCGCACAAGAGGAAACGAAGCTGCAGACTACCTAGCAAACTGGGGTTGCAAGAATGAAGGAAGACAACTGGATATAAATGAAAACTATCTGGCATGGAACGTGGAGCTGCAATCTTTGTAGATCATCCTCAAAAGAGATAAAGAAAAGGCGCTCGACTCCGATTAGGGTGTTAGGCAGATGAATGGGAGGGAGGTTGGTGCCACGAGGGGGCGTGCACCTGACCAACTATCCTAACATGAAACACGCAAGCACACCACCGGTTCTTGGCACACTTTGAGATGAGAGGAGGAATGACAAGGACATCGCCACGTCGAAGGAAAGGCCTGACGACCAGCAAGCGGCAAGTTCGAGGAAGAGAGATGGTGACTCCACCCACGCACACCATTAATGATAAGGACGGAATCTGCTCCAAATCATAAAAGCATGTCAAATGAAAGGAATGTATGCTGGCAGAGGGGAAAGAAAAATAAAATGGTAAGTGGCAACCACCATGAGGCAACAACAACATTAGGCAATGGAATTCGAATGCAAGGAGAAACGGGGGGTCTGCAAGGAAAAGGGATTCGACGAAGCGGGTAGACAATTATTTGGTACATAATGGCTTCTGTTACTCTTACCTCGCAACTCATTTCACCTATTTTGATACAGGAAAAGAAAGGCAAACAATGTAAAGAGGTTAATGCAATGTTCTATATCTTCCATAGATGAAAAAAGCCAGACTCTACAATTCTGTTGTCGTATGGTATTTATGCATTTTTGTTTTCGTATGGGTTTTACACATTAGAAGAGGTGTTTGGCAGGGAGATTAATCCATGTTTCCGTAGCCCCCCCACCCCTGTATGCCAAAATCCCAGCACAATTAAATTGCCTTGGTTAAGTCTGTGTTTTTTACAGCCATTTCTAAATAGGATTAGGACCTTCTCAAATAACCTCATGAAAGAACAATTAACGGCTCTGCAAACCTTTCAAAACCACCAGAGTCGGGAGGCCTGTTTGCAGTATAGGAATATTAGGAGATTAAGCTGCATGCATAACTGTGTAGATAGACCAACCAGTTTTCGCCTCAAACACCCCTGCGTCCCGGGTGGGAGTGGGAATTCAAATCAAGATTGTGTTTATATTGTGCATCAGCTACAGTTTCAATGGGCTTATTGGGGCTCTGTGTCTCATCTGGTTGCTACGAGCACAGGGTTGCCACCCCAAATCCATGGACATTCTTGTATATCCCTTAACTTACTCTTTCCGATAAAATATGAATGGAGAAACCAAGCTCATGCTGATAACCCGACTTTGACAAGCAAAGTTTTGTTGCTATAGAAATGAGGAATCTAATGGCATATCATACTGACTCAACGCTTCATGTAATTGACTCCTTTCAATCTACAGGACTGTGGCTCCTAACAATAATAGAACATTCCAATCAAGCCAGAATGGTAGATGGTCAAACTGGAAATCGGAAAAAAGTAGGGAGAGGTAGGAAGGCTAAAGAAACTCAGACAACATGCCCAAGTAAAAGAGGTATAAAGCGCAACAAGCAACTTCTTGAAAATATTGCAGATATATACAACTCAGGGAATCAAGAGCATATCAGAAAGAATATACAGGTATGGGAGAGGCAAAGTGATGATGAAGACGAAGACCACAAAGTACAAGAGGCTAGAATGGACTTCATTTCCGACCTAGGCAATACAAGAGGCAGGGTCTCCCTCTTCCAGGAATCAGTCAAATCATACTAGAAGATGAAATGTGTATTAGCAAAGGCAATGGAAAGAATGCAAGAAAAGCAAGCCAGTACCTCAGTACTCTGTGAAATCCAACAAATAAAGCAAGATATCTGGTAAATGGCTAAGGCACAGATCCATACATCGGATAGCATTGGGAGGATTGAGCAACAGCTCCAAAGAATGCAGCAAGCAAAGATACCAGGATCTAATGCAAAGGACCCAGCACCCATGGACTCTTCTGATGGCTAACATCTTTCTAGTTATAGTTTCTTATGTTTTTGATAGACAATAACTATAGTATATGTTTCATTTGCAACTTTTATGGACATAGTAGTGTGGTTAAAGCTGTAAGTAGAAGGAAAAGACAATACCAATTTTGGATGGCTTTCAACTCTATGCGGTGGCCAACAAACCAGGTTTCCTTCGAGCAGGTTGAGGAAACCATGAATAGTAGAATATGTATAGCAACTTGCCCTTTTAAAAATGGAAAATAGAAAAGTACTACAAAATTTAAAAAAAAGAAGAGCTCAAGAATTTCGTATATGTTACAGAACACTCGGTAAAATTATTTTCCTTTAACAAACTATCATCAACTATAATCAATTTACCTGCAATTATATCATCGCTACTAATCTATGATTTTTTAAATTGTTCAAAAATATATACAACCATGAACATGTATATGCTGAAAAATCCCTTCCTCATGAGAGGATAATATACTTACGTACTACATGCATAATCATTTGTAAACATTAATCGATAATCATGGTGGCATAAATTCAATTCGTACTTGTAATTGCTGATTATTTATATTGAAAAAAAATACAGTTGTAAATGTTAATGGATAAGCATATAAATTTGTATAATAATTAATTTGTATGATGTATCACCGAGTTTCCTTATAATAAATTTTTTCTTTATTTTAAGCAACATATTCCTTGCTTCTTCAGGAAAATTTATTACTCTTTGTTGTGTGAGTAAATCTTTTTATCATTGCCACATTTTCATTTCCCTGACAAATTTTAGGTTGGTTGACCAAATTCTCTACTCACTGATTTTCCTGTAATATGCTTTAAAGTTTAAGCATAATGAACTTCATTTTTTCTCTATGCATGCTTGTTTATATCTTTTCTATTTTATGATTTGGGCTTTATAGCACTTAGGTGTTGGAGACCTTGGGTTCCATTTTGTAATAATTTGTTTATTTTTTTTGAAGGGTGAATTGTTTGAAAGTTTATAAAACATACCTATATTTTTAAAGAGTAAATTATTCAAAAGTTTATAAAATATAAATATAAATTAAACAACCTTAAAATTAATATATTTATATATTTAATATTTTATTGTTTATTATTATTTATTATAATTGATTTTTCTAAATTAAATAAATTTAGTATTAAATTATATGATGATGATGATGGTTAACATCCACTAAGACCAATATTTGGTTTATTGGACCTAAAGAAAAGAGTTATTTAGTTTGATTTAACATTTTATTCCTATGCTCAAAAAACTTGGAGAGAAGCCTCCCGAGCTCACTATAATCTTGACATCTTAAAAGGCTAGGAAGCTCAGTATTGCAACAAAGATTATGAAATTGAGCTCTAATGTGGTTGTACGCGGGGCACTCTAAGAGGAAGTGATTTTCATCCTCGATGTTCATATTTTCACAGAGATGGTAGATCTTTTCCATCCATGGTGTTTTAGGAACTGTCCAACGACCTATTTCAATGTGGAGCTCATGAGAGTTCGTTCTAATCTTGGCTATATTAATTTTCTTCTTTGAGCTAGTTAAAACAAAGAGATATTTTTGATCTTCTAGGGTGGGGTTGATGAGCTCCTTATAATATCTTAATTTTCTTTTAGGTGTTGGATCTTTCTCACACCACATTTTTTCTTTGAACTTAGAAGTAACAATTTTTTTAATGTTATTAATGATTTTTAATGCAACGCTCTCGTCGATCTCCCAATGGTTTAACCAGGCCCTGGTGTATTTATACCAACCTCGTTTAAGCCTTCGGTGGTTTTGACTGGAATTTAAAACTAGCTTAGGAAGTCTATGGTCTCCTATGCTATTGAGCTTGTGCTTGTACAACAAATCCCTAGTCATAGCTTGGCTCTCGATAGGGGAAAGACCCACTTCTATAAGGAGAATAGGATAGAGTGTATTGCTTCTAATTTTATTTGTATTTATTTTATTTAGAATTTATTTTATTTTATTTTCTTATTCTGAACATTTAATATATATACACTACAAGGAAAAGACCCTCTAGAGGAGGTTATGAAGGAGGTTTTTAGTGTTATAAAACTGGCCAAAATTGTCAAAAAACATATGCTACCACATCTGTTTCTGATAACGGAGGTTTTAGCGGAGCTTTTAACGGAAATTCAATACAACTAAAAAAAAATGGGCGACCGGAGGTTATTACGGATGTTTTTTCATCGGTGCTCTTATCAGGTTTTAACGCACCAATGCGTATCGATAGACAGCGTACCGAGGTGGTCGAAGGAGAATGCACCGGGCCGTTAAGGAAAATAATAGCACCGGGCCTGGTGTTGGTGATACAATGCACGGGGCCATTCTAATTGGTCTTGGGATTTTAGCGGTGCCCATAGGTCGTATCAACGCGCTGGTGCATATGCTTATATAAATGCCCCAGTGCATCGTATCACACAAATGCACCGAGGTTTACAATTGGCATCGGTATTCGTGCGGTGAAAATATGTCATACAAATGCACCGGCGCTTATCGACAGATAAATGCCCCAGTGCGTACTATCACACAAATGCACAGAGATTTGTAATTGGTATCAATATTCGTGCGGTGCCTATTGGCCATCCAAATCCACCAGTGCGTATAGACAGAAAAAACGCCCCGGTGCATAGTATCATACAGACGCACCGCAATTTATAATTGGTATCGGTATTCGTGCGGTGCTCATAGGCGGTAAAACAACCCCAGTGCGTATAGATACATAAACGCACCGGAGCACCGTACCACACAAATGCCTCGATATTTTTAACTGGTTTTGGTATTTGTGCAGTCCCGATAGGTAGTAAAAACGCACCAGTGCGCTTAATAATACAAGTGCACCGGTTTTCATTTTTTATTTTTTAGAAACATCGACCTATGGCAATGCAATTATTGTAATTGTTTTAAATTCATTATTCATCAAAAGTCGACACATATTATAACAATATTCATATTAATTAAATTTTTATTAATGGATTTGAATGTGATGTTTAGATTAATTTGTTATATCATATCATAATTATTGTGGTTTTTTAAAATTCATTATTCATCAAAATTAAACGCATATATATGTTATAACAATATTCATATGAATTAAATTTTTATTACTGCATTTGAGAATGACAATGGAGAATGCAATAGCGACAATAGAGAATGCAATAGAATAAATTAAAACATTTTTTATTATATATATATATATATATGAATAAAACATTCTTTTTCATACAAAATGGGATAGTTATTGGTATCCCTTTATCTTTCAATTGGGACACTATGTCCATTACATTAAAGAAAATGTCTGATTTCACAGACATTTTTCCAAAAATAGTACAATGCCTTTCTTTTATGTCCAAACATAGTGATCACCATTCTTCGCTTGAATTTCTATCGCTACTAGAGCTACTTCCATGACTTGGGTTATTTTCAAAAATGTTTTGTTCACGACGTTGATTGTTTTCTTCTTCTTCACCTTCTTCCATCAAAAAACATAAAAATAAACTGTAATGAGTGTATATACATTGGTGAGAATAATGAAAATTGCAATATTAAATAATATACATCAATGTAAATCGAAAAGAAATGACGTACCAATGCAACAATTGACTCATAAACTATACACATTCTTTCAAAACCATGTAACATGACATCTTTCAAGATTTGATCTGTTGGCGCAGTGTCATACTTTTTTTCCTGCAAGTTTTCTACCCCATAAAAAATAATATATTTAATATAAAAGATTTATTTTTTCTATTAATTATAGACGGAGCTAAGTAAAACAAGATCGATAGATGCTTACAAATTCCACAATTAAGTTCTAATATGCCAACATATACGCACAACCCATATTTAAACCAATTTCAATCAATTCCTCTGATGGTTCTTCTTTGTATGTTAGCACCTGTTTGGAGACATTCAATGATGATTTTTGTAAAACAACTTAAAAATACAAAAATGAAATCTAGTTAATTTGTTATAAGGAAGTAACAATTACTCACAAATTTAGATATCAATCATTTTCTTCCTTGTCGTCCTGTTTTATGTGCTAAATGGGTTCCATTTTCTTTTCTTTTCTGCAAGAAAATACTTGAAAATTAATATTTAATGCTAAATTGTTTATTTATTTTACCTAATGATCAAAAAATTCAATGATTATATATTACATTTGAAGCACGTTGTTGTTGAGATGGCTCCTCCTGCGATGCAATTTTGTCCATTTCTTTGACCATCTCCTTGTACACCTTTTTGGACATTCCTACTGGCATATTTCTGATATCAGCTCGTTCATCTTTTGAGATTTTCATAATTTTCCTGAAAATGTAACATGACAATAAACTATTTAATTTTTATATTGATATATGAAAAGTAAGTATAACAAAAGTGATATTTATAAATAATTCTAGACAAACATCTAAAGGAATATTACTTTTTCATTCCTTTTTTTTTTTTTGTACGTTTTTGCTATTAAAAGTCTGACATATCTCATTGACCAATTCTCTGGAAACTCTTCCTGTAGTTTACATAAAATCTGGTTCTTGGAATCATTGGATTGGTTTTTGTATTGTAAGTGGAAATAACGTCTATACATTCGTTCCAATAAATCCCTCAAACATTTGTAAAATTTTTCCCCCCTTTCGTTAACCTCCAACACCACTCCAGATGAGCTAAGGAGAAATTCATTTTCATTTGCATGTTCTATTGTTTTTCTTTTCTTAGAACAACATTCATTTTCTGAGTTGTTGGTCTCTGTAGAACATTAAAGAGAGGTGAATTAATAAAAAATTTCACACATGTTATCTAATAATTTTAATTATATTATTAATGAAAGCTAAAAAAAGAAACTCATATTGGATCGATAGTATTTTTTTCATTCACTTTATTCATCCTTTTGCAATTTTTCCATCAATATTATACGTTCTTCTGGTCCTAGATCATAAATAATCTTATCGAGCTTCATCATTTTGTGGTTTTGCATGATACACATTAAACAATACAGATTATTTAAAATTACATATAGTTCAAAAATAATTTTTTTGTAAAAAATTTACAAAGAACTTGCCTTTTTTGCTTTTCTTGATGTGTTATCAGTATTTTTGTTACTTGATCTCTTGTTAGTCATTTATTTAACAATATCAAATTTGTATCATTTGAGTCAATAATATATTTCTTAATAAACTGTCAACTTCTCAATTAAGAAAAAAAAAATCTCGAAAAACCGGTGCGCCATTCATGGTGAACGCACCGACGTCGGTGCGCGTATGTCTTTCCCACGCACCGCAAAAATAGTATAATACACCGTACGGTGCTCTATGTCAACAAGAAGCCCCGGTGTGTTACATGTCAATGACCACATCGGTTAACCATCATAAAAATAATTAAAATTGTCCAGTGTTAGTTCTTTTAGCATAAATCGGTGCTATATTTTACATATGGTGCACCGTTTAAAAAATCTTATTTTTCACATTACTTATACGGTGCTCTTGTAAACAACAGAGCACCAGTGTGCTACCTTACATAGGGCACACCGATAAAAAATCTTTTTTTTTTTAAATCATTCTAAGGCCCACATGGATTAGGATACGACTATGCTAATCATCCCGTCGGTTGCATGTCTTAGGTCTATATTTAGCAATACAAACCCTATAAATCTAAATTGAAAAGTCATAATTATGAATCACAGAAAGAAGAAGAAGAAGAAAGGGGAGAAACAAAAAGAAATTAAGGTTTGTATTTTTTGAAAGTTTTTTTTTTCGAAACTAAACGTTCGTGGTGCGTCATTATGAAATAGCGCACCGGCTGCATATTTTTCTATTTTTTTATGGCAGCACTTTCGCGGTGCGTTTTGATAACAAAGTGCCCCGGTGCACTCTTTCAGACAGGACACGCCGATTTTTTTTTGTTTTTTTATTTATGCAAGGGCCGACATGGATTGGGATCCGATTATGTAAGTCAACCCATTCGTTGGATGTCTTAGGTTTATATTTAGCAATATAAACCCTATAAATATAAATTGAAAAGCCCTAATTCTGAAATCACAGCAAGTGGGAGAAGACAGGGCAAAAACAAAAATAATGTAGGGTATGTTTGTAAAATGGTTTTTTTTCAAAACAGCATGTTGTGCAGTGTACCATAATGTAATAGTGCATCGGTGCCATATGTTACATATGGCGCACTAATAAAAACATAATTTGATTTTTTGATTTTTTATCACTGTACTTGCACGGTGCGCTTGTATAACAGAGCACACCAGTGCGCTATGTTACGAAGGGGGCACCGACAAAAAAAATGTTTTTTTTTTTAATTTACACAAGGGCCGACATGGATTGAGATCTGACTATGCAGATCCTCTCGTTGGTTGCATTTCTTAGCCTTATATTTAGCAATACAAACCCTATAAATATAAATTGAAAAACCCTAATTCTGAAATCACAGCAAGTGGGAGAAGAAAGGGTAGAAACAAAAATAATGTAGGGTATGTTTGTAACATGGTTTTTTTTCCAAAACAACACGTTTTGGGGTGCTCCATAATGTAATAGTGCACCGGTGCCATATGTTACAAATGGTGCACTGATAAAAACATTTTTTGTTTTTTTTTTTTATTTTTTATCATTGTACTTCAGCGGTGCGCTGGTATAACCAAGCACACCGGTGTGCAACGTTACGCAGGCGCACTGATGAAAAAAAATCTGTATTTTTTTTAAGATTGACGCAAGGGCCAACATGGATTGGGATCCAACTATGCAATTCATCCCGTGGGTTGGATTTATTATGAGTACAGAAACCCTATAAATATAAATTGAAAAGAAAGAGAGAGAAAAAATGGCAGAAACAAAAAGAATCTAGGGTTTTGTTTCTAAAAATTGATTTCTTTTTTTTTATTTTTGTTTATGAAAACTGCATAAAAGGTAAAAAACTGCAGAAACAAAAAGTTAAAAAAACAATAAGATTTTATTTTGTATTTTACTTCATAAAAAACTAGAGACAAAATAAAATAAAACAATAGACTTTGATTTCTTATTTCACTGCATAGAAAAAACTGCAGAAAAAAGTACAAAAAAAAAAAAAAACTTTACTCACGTCGTTTAAAATTCTATGGTACAGGGTTTGAATTACCAAAGCTTTGGAATTCGGATTTTCTGAATACTTCTGTTCAAACGTATTTCCCTGCTCCACAGTGCTCTCATGCTCTGTTAGCTCTAGGTATGTATCCTGCAAATCTCTGTCTAAATTTTTTTGCAAAAATAGTGAAATAATGAAAAGTGTTTAGTATTTAAAGAAATGTTTTATGAAATTATATTTTCAAAAATATTTTGCCGCCCAATTTTCAATTAACCGTTTTTTTTCACTTAAAGAAAATAGGGTTGTGCTTTTTTTATTGCGGTTATTTGTTTACTGGTGCGTCATTTAATTGAACTGCACCAGTGCTATTTGTTACAAAAGCGCACCGGTGCGCAAAATAAAGAACTGGCCGGTGTGGTTATCTGAAAAATACACACAGGAATTACATTTAGGTTTGTGCATCAAAGTTTATTGTTGTTTTGCTTAAATGCAGGGAGAAAATATCATATATTATAGGAAATGGACAATTATTCAAAATCCAACTCGTTCCATAATATTTCTCAAAGTCCATCGCGGAGTTCTCCCTATCCATGTGGAGACGTAATATTTACTTCAGATTTGTTTTATTTTTTCACTATCTACTTGAATTTATGTATGTTTTTTATCCATGTAGTCAATCATGCACAACTTAATTAAATTTATAATGTATAAAAATTTGCAGGTTCATGAAGATTCATCATCGAGTTCAGATGCACAAAATTATATTCAAAGTATTGCTCCAAAACATCGAAATTTCTTATCATGAGCTGCATACCGCAAGACGCATTTGGTAGATGAAAATGGACAGTCGCTTCACCCTGCCAATTGTAACAATATTGCATCTTCTAGCCACAATCTCGGGACAATGATGCTAATTATAATTATAATTGTTTGGTATATATATTGATTAATGTGTAATTATTTCAACATCAAACCAATTTATAATCATGCAATATTTTCAACGTGGTTACTAATTGATATCATAATATTTTGTACTAATCATGTTCAATCTTCCGTTGCACCCCACGACAAGGTCAAATCGAGAGAAGACTAAATTAAGAGAAAAAATCCGAGAGGAACGATACCAAGAATGGTTGAATCAACCACCAATTCAATTCCCGCTACATCCAGATTCACCAATTAGTAATGACTACAACAATAGTAGTTCTTCACAAGTTGGCAATGGAGACAATCAAATAGAGGTTGGTATGGTGGATTACTTAAGGGATATGACTACCATGGAGAGAATGTTGTTAGATGCATTCCAAAATTATGATCAGCTAGGGGATGATGCTCATATCACTGACATCTTTTTCGAAAGCCTTAAATTTGCTTCCACCACCCCTCTCTTTAGACCCAGTGGTCAGTCAAAGCCTACCCAGTTGGGGACAAGATGTTACTGTACAACTTGAAAGCAAAGTTTGGCTTGTCGAATGCATGTTTCTCAGAACTTTTGAGGTAAGTTACCATAAAGTACTTCCCTTATATATAAATTTTAAATATAATCAGTACACTGCAATGAACATTACAAATATTAAATTTTATGAACGTTAATAATTATATTGACATTAATGTACATTTATTAATATAGTTTTCCATGATCACCAACTACAGGTTATTCAAAGATAAGGTTCTTTCGAGTTATCATGTCTTGCCCGATAGCTGCGAAGAGGCAAAAAAATTGTTGAAAATGTTGGGTGTTGAGTACATATCATATCATGCATGTCCAAATGATTGTATTATATATAGAGGAGAATATGCAAACAAAGAGATGTGTCCAAAATGTGGGCATGACAGGTATGATAAATCAAAAAATAAGGGTAAATCATGTACTGGTCCTCCTTTTAAGATATTGAGGCACATGCCTATAATCCCAAAGATTCAAAGGCTCTTTCATTGCAAAGAAATAGCTATGTTGTAGGGATGGCATGCCTCACACAGAAGTGAGTTTGAAGTTATGCGAATACCAACTGATTTAATAGCCATGAAGAATATAGAAGATACATGGCCCCAAAAATTCAAGAATTAAGTACGAAGTCTACGACTCAGCATAGCCATGGATGGCGTCAACCCATATTCCCTCTAGAACACCAACTATTCTGTTTGGCTTGTAGTAGTGATCAATAACAATATCCCCCCATGGTTTTCCGTGAAGAATGAACATCTTATGTTGGCTCTCATAGTCCCTGGTAGAAGACTAGTGAAGAATATGGATGTCTACTTACAACCATTGGTAGATGAATTGAAGGAATTATGGGATGGGATAAATGTATACGATGTATCAAGAACCATCGCAGCAGAGAGGAGGTTTACGTTGTATGGCATATGTGCTTACACGACACATGATTATCCAGGCTTAGGAGTTTGCTCTGGTAAATTACATGTTTAATTTATTGATTTGCTTATATATAAAGTAACAATATTCTTTCACATATTATTTATTTAATTTGTTGTAATATTATTTTTTCTGACCTTCATGATATTCTTTAACATGCCATGCATATTAATTAATGTATACAAAGATAATCTCGCAGGTCTTGTAACAAAAGGGTATTTTGGATGTAAATGTTGTGGACCTTCGCTGAAAGCTAGATGGTCCAAGGACCTATGAAATCCAGTGTATGATTGCTCTAGGATATTCCTACCAGAAAAACACCCTTACAGAAGAGCAGCATCCGCTTTCAATGGTAAACGAGAAAGAACCCAAAGGCCTCCAATAATGACACCAGCTGAATGGCTTAGAGCATATGAGAGAGAGAAGGAGAAGGAGTCCACGGAAATTTTTGATTCAAATGGGGAGCCTAAGTTCGATGATCCAGATTTCTTCAACACCTATGTTGAGAAATTTCCCATTGGAATGAAAAGGAAATCTATCTTTTATGACCTCCCATATTGGGAGCATCTTAAGATTGCCCACTTATTAGATCCCATGCATATATTTAAAAATGTTTCATCTTCTTTATGGAGGCACATATCATCGAAACAAAGTGACACATTGGCAGTTAGGAAAGATCTGATTACTTCAAAAAATAAAAAGAACTATTGGCCAAGACGATTAGAAAGTACGGGATTAGAGGCAGGCGTTGGTCCCTCTAATTCATGGTTTTTCAAAGAAGGTGGTGTCCCATGGATTTTTAAAAAATATGATATATCTTTGGCAAAGGAAGTTATAATGGATGTGAGGGTGCCAACTTCATATGGGTCTTCACTACGGTGCTGCTTCATCGTGGATGACCATTTGTCGGGGTTGAAATCGCATGACCATTTGAATCTTCTAAGAGTACGTATAATGTCAAAAGCGTGATTTTATTATTTTTTATATTAATAAATTTAATCCCATGCGGTGATCATAAAACATAACTAATTTTTTATATTATTGCACGTTTTTATAACTTTGCAGTGTCATTATCCTTTTTTTGTACGTGGGTGTGTGAAACATGAATTCCCTCAAGACCTGGGACATGCCATATCTAAATTATCTGCATTTGTACATTGGATCACGTCAAAGGAGATTCATGTGTCTAGCATTCCACGGTGGCGTCAAGAGATAGTTGAGATTGTTTGTATGTTTGAGAAGGAACTTCCGACGAGTTTCATGGACTTACAGGTTCATCTTCTAATCCACCTAGTAGATGAGGTTGAATTAGTTGGGGTTGTTTATTGTCGTTGGATGTTCTTCTTAGAGAGGTACATGAAGAAATTGAAAGGTTTTGTTCGACAAAGGGAAAAACCCGAGGGGTATATGGCAAAGGAGTACATATCATATGAGTCTTTCTACTATGCCAGTGAGTACATCAAGCTGATCGACAACAGACCAGGTGCGGTAATTTGGGGCGATGAATTGGATGAAGACAAAAGAGAAGGAGAGTTGCTCCAAACAAGTGGAAAAAAGCACTTGATAAAGAGTAAGCGACTTATAATTTTACAAATTTACATAAAGTAATTAATATTCATGTTGAACTTTGATATAATGTATATTTTGATCTCTAAGTACTATATAATGTTGGTCTGATTCATCAGTGAATGCAGAAATTGAAGGAATCAATAAATTCATTCTTTATAATTATGAAGCGACACAATCGTGGGTGCATTGTACGAACAAAAAAGAATGAAATGGGATAGTGACAGGAAAGAATTCAGATGGTTGAATGGTAGAAGTGTGCCTTATCCCGATCATTTAAAAGAAAATATGCCAAAAATATGCCCCAACAGTTGGGTTGTTGACCAAGTCAGAGAGAAATACGATGCTACTAGTCGTTACCCGCGTGTTGAAGAGGATGTGCTAAATGTAGCGATTGGGTGCAGCAACCAGGTAATCATTTATAGGTAAATTTGAAACTTATATTAAGACATCTACGTTTCATATTTTAACTGTTGGATTATTATTTATAAGACACATCACAATTATATGATTTTTTAAACTTTTTTATAATAGGTGCATTTGTTCCCATCTATGTGGGCATATGGACACCATTTTCACATAGAAAATTCCGATGATGGAAACATCACACAAGAATATGGCGTGGAATTCGAGTTCGATCAATCTAGTCGATCTAGCCACCATGATCAACAACTAGTAAGAGGGACGTTAGGTTACATCGGAAAGATACAAGAGATCATTGAAGTGGATTTTTCTTCTTTCCAATGTGTTATTTTTAGGTGCAAGTGGTGGGACACCTTTGATCAGAATAATGTAAAGGAATATCGTGATAGTAGGCTGATATGTATCAACTCTAGAAAGATGTGGGATGAAGCTAAGGAGCCCTATGTTTTCCCTAAACACTGCAACTAGGTTTTTTTCTACCCAAATGTGTTGGATAGGGATTGGTGGTTCGTATTAACACATGACCCTAGATCAAAACATATTTTTGAGAACAATGGTGTTATCATTCCATGCGAGCTAGAAGATAATGAGGGTGATCATGAGAACCGAGAGTGATATGGTACAATATGTGTTATTTCATCAATATTTATACTTTGTAAGATGAGTTTTTTGAAATATTAATGTAATATGTATTTTGAATTAATTGGTAATTTGCTTTGTGTTAATGTTAAAATCAATAATTCACTTGATAATTTGGTATTATGTACTTAATCTCAAAAACAATGGTGTACTGTATAAATTAATTATTTTTTTTGTATCTAAGATCATAATAAAATAATGATAATTCTAATTAAGTACAAGAATTTATTTGCATTATTTTCTAAATTTCCTTATGTTACAATAAATCATATTATTCTATATTTATTATTTTACAATTATTTAAAATTTACAAATCTACAAATTTAAAAATTTTAATAAATTCATTTCACATTAATACAATTAAAATTTTACATACAATTACAATTAGAATTAGAATTATTAGAATTATAATTACAATTTTACAATTTCACATACAATAACAATTTTAGAATTTTACATATATACAATTACAATTTTACAAATTAAAAAATTACAATTACAATTTTAGAAATTTACATATATATCATTACAATTACAACTTTAGAATTTTAAATACAATTAGAAATACAAATATTACAAATTTACAATATCATGATCATTTGGTATTTATAAATTAATTAATAAACATCACGTTCATGATAAGCACCGTACAAACTGTAATATAAATTTCATGGATCAGCCAATGATCGAGCCTCATCTCCATGATGATTGCTGGTAGATGCTACTGGAGGCTCATGCAAATATCGCACGACGCGAAGCCGTGAACGATCATGAGATGTCGATGGTACTCTGCGCCTCGCAAACTGTCCATCATGTGTTGCGGCTCGCTCGTAACGTGTGACAGTCCTCGTGAGTTGCGTAAAATATGTCGTAACTCCTACGACATGCCGCATCAGGCTGTACATGTCATGCGACATGCTTCTCCACATCTATAAGAGCCTATCATTGGCCTCTATATCTCTGAAATCAGTGGGGAGGATGCCCGCCTCAAAAAACAATGCAATGAGTTGGTCGCCCAACTCCATCCTGTATCTAGCATCACTCAGATGTCGACCGCGGGCCGGCGCACCAGCAGGAGCAGGTCTCTGATCTGCACCGACCTCCTGCTGATCCTCGGCAATATCTGGCATCATGCCCTCTGCATCCTCATCAAGATCCACAACTGGATCAGGTGGTGGTGGCAGCATCTCCTCGCAATCATAAGAGCCAATGTCTGCAAAATATATACAAGTACACAACAATAATTAGACAAATTCATTACACAATTTAATAAAAACAAGTTAAAGAAAATGTTAGAATAAATTTAAATAAAACAGAAATATTACCTCTATCATTTGGCGGCTCATCATCTGTGAAGAGGATGTTGGCACACCCTCACCAATCAAACCCCACATAAGGACAGGGGACCATAATGAAGGGATGCTCAAAAACACTGGCTAGCAACCCCAGTGCATCATCTGATATCTTTGTTGGAAACAGAGTCTCCTCCCTCTTGGGCATCAACTGTCACCACATATCCATACGTGCCTCAGTAATCGGCCTATGAGTCTGCCGAACAAAAGAAGACCTCATCTATGGAAACCTCTCAAAAAATAAACAAAAAAGCTCTGAAGCAAAAGGGAATTTGACCCTCCCTTGTGCACGAGCACGACATCTATCTAATGTTGTACAGAACTGCCGTAAAAAAATGGCAGATCACTTGACAAGTCGTGGATGTTGTAGTAAAGAATCAACATAATATAAAAGCTGGCAACTAATGCGTTGCCCGTCACTGGTGTTGTGCGAAATGGTCGAAATGATAAGTGAGAGACACTGGACCTCCTCACGACCAAACGCACAAATACGTAACTGTCCTCCGGAGACCTGAAAATTTGAAGGAGACAATATATCTGCTCCAATGTATCTCTGGGAGTAAACCAACTGACTCCCTGCTACACAGCCAGTTGGAACCTCGGGGAACGAGGGAAAATCCACCCCTCTCCTTGAAAGCCCTGTAATAAAATACACATCCTCCTCAGTGGGCGTGTACCACTGGTTGATACCAACTCGGAAAGCTTGTTGCTGGGCATTCCACCTTCAGATAAGATGTCTCAAAAAACCACTATGGAACTTTAGGGAAGTAGATTCCTCATAGAAATTGAGGAGGCCTACCTGCCTTAGGAGCCCCTGCGTCACTGATGTAATAGGGTGAGGGTACGCATCTCTCTCCCTCTCTTGCCTCCCACAGGCGAACCATGTTATATTGTTCTGCCTGTTGTTGTTGTTGTTGTTCCTCTTCTCTCCTTTCACGTCTCTGAATGATTGACATATTAAACACAGTTTTTTAATTAAATGACACATTTATTTACAAATATACGTATATAAATATTTTTGAAAAATAAATAAAACAAGAGTCGGTGCGCCAAAAACACAGTCACGCACTGGTAACGGTGCGTCCCTCCACAGAGACACACCAGCAATGATATAAAAAGCACCAGGAGCAGTGCTCCAGAAAATATTTTTAGTGCACCATTCACTAAGTGTGGTGTCAGGAGGTCGGTGTGCTGACTTCACTATACACCCCGGGGCTTATAGCTAAGTCAGCACACCACCCTCCTGCCACTGTACATAGTCATACGGTGCGGCCAGGTATCCGAGCACAATGCTCTTTGTCGTAAAATTTACAATTACACGGTGCGCCTTTGGAATCCACCCCGGAACCAGTGCGGATACACTTAGCACCAGTTTACCAACCCGAACCATTGACAATGTCAATTTGCGGTTCCAATGCGCCGAAAAACTTACGTTCTCCGGGGCGGATAATTTGGTCAACACACCGGGTGGCCATGATTCAACATTGTCAACGGTGCGGCCTGGTAAATGACCGCACCGCACTTTTTAAAAAATTTAAAATAACACCGTGCGCCTCGTGGTACTGCCTCGAAACCGGTGCAAACTCCTTCAACACCGGCTGCGGTGCAACCTGTAAATTTACAGGCAGCACCGCAAACCGGTGCAAGCCGAACAGCTCGAGCGCACCACGCAACAAATTTTTTTTTAATGGTTAATTTTAAGGTTTTTTCAAATTCTAATCTGCTAAAAGGTTTAATTATGGAAAAACAAGAAAAATACCTGTACATTTACCCGTTGAGGAGGCATATTGGCTATACAATTTAAAAAATAAAATTTGTCCACTTTTTATAAAATTCAAGTTGGAGATTGGTGGCAATGTACAACAACAGTGCATGCAATAAGTGCAATGGGAGCATGGATGTCAGTGCGACTCAAGCAAGGATAACTTGCACCGGTGATTGAGAGCTCTGTAGCACTGAAAAAAGTGAAAAATGCGGTTTTTTGGTCGTAATTTTTTTTTCTTTTTTTTTTAACCCTGTTCTGGTGTGTGTGGTTTTTACTGGAGTACCGGTGCGTTTTCTTAATGCCGCATTGGGCTCTTTCTGTTTTCGTGTGCTTTTAGGAGGCACTAGGGCAACGTAACTATAACGCATCGGTGCGCTACAGTAATGCGACGCACCAGTAACGGTGTCCGGTGAACCAATGATTTTTGCGGTTTTTTGGCCGTAATTTTTTTATTTAACCCTATTCCGATGCACGGGATTTTTACTGCAGTACTGGTGCGTTTCCTGTATGCCGCACTGGGCTCTTTCTGTTTTCGCGCGCTTTTAGGGGGCACCGGGGCGGCGTAATTTTATCGCACCAATGCTCTACAGTAACATCACGCACCGGTAACGGTGTCCGCTGAACCAATGATTTCTGCGATTTTTTGGCCGTAATTTTTTTTTATTTAACTGTATTCCGGTGCGCGGGGTTTTTATTGGAGTACCGGTGCGTTTCCTGTATAGTGTTGAAATTCTCTATGTCTAGCTTCTGTGTAGAGCATGCTATGGAAGGTCTATTTTGCAGGCTTTGTTTTCCACGGTGCAGTGGAGCATTGAGGGGAACAATAAGTCTTTCATGACCTTGATTCCTACATTTTCAATTATATATGTGTGTGTGTGTGTGTGTGTGTGTGTGTGTGTGTGTGTGTATATAAGGTGCTTTCTAGTGTCCAATGCTTTTCTGGAATCTCACTTCTTCTTACCTCGTTTTTTTAGCTAACTCTTAGGTATAATGGTGCATTCTGAGATCACTATGAGTCCACTTCTTGCAAATTATATCTCTAATGGCGCACTCTGAGACCACTGTTGTCCAGAGGCTTAATTAATGTATGGATCTAGTTGAGTAGCTAGTTCCCAAACAATGGCCCCATTTTGAATATCTAGAGAACTGTTTGAGGTTCCATTGCAAGAATTACCTACAATTTCTTATAGGATGAGAAATTTCAATGAAGAAAACTATAAATGGCAATAACATGTACTCAAAATGGACTAATGACAAACAGTTTACCTGTAGCAGGAAAATTAGCAACTACCATCACATTTTGTCCGTTGAGTGAGAAGGATTAGGGTTAATCTCATCCAAGCCTTGCCATCAGACAAAAAACTGAAAAGTTTCATTTCATAGTTATTTAAGAAATGCTCAGAACTTCCAGTCACTTCACAAACCAAAATATTCACATTTTCCACAAAAAATTTTCAATATAAATAGAGCAACATACAAAAGATTACCAAAAGAGCAGTTGTGAGAGTTGGCACAATTTCTACATGTGCATCACATTATTTAACTAGTTTCAGGCTGCAAAGGTAACAAGTCCCTACCTACAAGTCAAACACTACCAGGTAAGACCACACAACATTGTATATGGTGTTTGAGCTACATGAGTGAGAATATAACTAGCCATATGGATGGAGAGAGGAGTCAGTCACAAGGGAGAGTTCTTGTCCATAATGGTCGTTGCTACAGAGAAACATGTACTGCATTATTAGATACTTGAACCAATGATCACTAGAACCAAACTAGGGTCTATGAAAAGGAGAGGTTATCGACATACTATGAGCACAATAAGCGAACATGATATCAACATGATTGGTAAAAAGGGTTGGCTAAAAATGCATGATAAATCTTGCGACAGTGTGGACAAGTGGTGGCCCACAAATTTATTTATAATCAATTAAATAATTTACATTTGCACTACATATATGATGTCGTGGTGTGCTTCTCTACGTGTTTCCTCAATGTTAGCACAAGTGGCACCTTCTTTTTCCAGCAGTCAACACTCGAAAAATCAAACTTCTCTCTACTGAGGACCGGGTTGGGTCGTGTATCTTCATTTTATCTTGTGAAAGAAGAATGTATGAGTGGGAGAAAGAAATATGCATAATTACATTGAGTTAATGGCAAAGAATCAGATTCATGTTCATCCTTCTCTTCCATGGAAGAATTCCAAATTGAGTGATCTCCAATCTCTTAGCTTGGGTGAAATAAAGTGCAAGAAGTCTTCATTTCTCAGCTATAACATAGGAAAACATAGTTGGGAAAACATAGGGGAGGCACATGGGATGAGAGCCTCCCCTATGTACAACACATCTATAATCAGGCCCTCCACAACTCAATGTCCACAACCCCTTTCAAGTGGGCTTGGGATTCCAGCCACTATGTCCCATTGACGTAGCCATGCCATTTGCAACTACTCAGGTTGATTAGGCTCATGTCCAGTTTGAAGCTGACAAGGTGAACAACTTCATTGAGCACATTCAGCAAATATGACAATAGATTCATGACATATTGGACAAATTCAATGCTAAGTACAAGCAGCGACATGATCAACATTAGGTGCCACACAACTTCCAAGTGGGTGACAAAGTGTGGCTACATTTGCAGAAAGAGCACCTCGTTGGAATCCACCGCAAGCTTCACCTGCTCTGATATGGGTCATACACCATTACCAAGGTTGTAGGGAAAAATTCCTTCGAGCTCAATATTCCACCATTCCTTGGTCTGCACCCAGTGTTCAATGTGGATCGCCTTCGGCTCTACTTTCCACCTCTACTAGGCACATCTGACATGGTAGAACAACTCACACCAACGCAGTTAAACCCAAACTGCATGGAACAAGACACAATTGATTGGATAATGGACACATAGATCAATAAAACCCGCCAACAGAGGATCTAGCTATATTGAGTTGTCAAAGCAGGCCAACTCCTTCACTACGGCAAGTGGCTCACCAGGGACCAAGTTCAACAGAAGTTTCCTCATCTCATGGAGGAACAAAATGCAATGGGGATCATTGCTTCATAAGGGGGGAGGAATGATCCAGGTGGATATTAGTGGTCACCCTCCTATTCCACTTGGACCCCCACCATTGTTTCTTTTATTTTTTCAGTTTCCTTAATTGTAGCACAATTTACTATTTTTGGCAGTTTTTCGGGTCCTGAACTTCCAGAGTCGTTTTGAGGCCCTAAACAACATTTTTGGGGAAAAAAATCCCCATATAATTTGGATTTAAAGACTCAATATTCACTATTAGCGGTTGTAGTCCTCAGATAGATCTTTCTAACGAGGTATCATGTGCATCAAACGAAGATCGTATGCCAAAGTTACGACCCCAAGAAATTGATGTACCAATTTACCCTGACGAGGCCCATAGTTTGGTGTTTCATCTCCTAGGGTTAGGTTTTTAGATGTTTAGGGTTTTCCATTTTTTCTCAATAATAAATATACCTTCGAGCCTTATTGTAACATAGAATTCAAAGGCTTGTAGCTGCCACATATCTTCTCAGAGATAAGCTACCAGTGCCCCTAGCTAGATTATTTTCATTATGTCTGTAAGCATATTTCAGTTATGTGATATTAATGAAGTGAAGTCTTATTTTTGTTGCATTTCTATTTTTATTTGTATTTATGTATTTTATTGTGTTCCTGCATAAGTTCGGAACACCCTTTGGCTTCGCTCTATCCAACTAAAGCTCAATGCCATTTCCAATGGCTTTGAGGCATTCGTTACTCCAACACAAGAGGGAAAAACATGGGAGCTCAACCCACACAGGGACAACCTTAAGAACATCCTCATCGGATTGAAATCAAGAGATGAGGAATTTAATTATGCATCTTTGTATCTAAAGAAATACAAACCATTGCAGAAAACCATATAAAGATCATCCTTGTACTCGAAAAGGAGGGAAACAAATCGTTAGCCATTGCATAAATGGCTAGATTTCCAGGTTTTGTCAACCCATTAGTCCACAAATTTTGGGGAGGGACACATGCCCATGAATTTAATCACAAGTGCTTTGTCAGTAAAGGTCAGAGCATTCTTCTGAAAGCACTTAGGAAGGGTGATAGTCATAATATTCGAGGTGTTTTTGACGAATCTTTGTTGAGCTTCCTTAGGATGCAAATTATTCTTGAGGTTCAAGATTAATGCTTAGAAGGGTTCCTCCTCAAAGCAGGGAGGGACAAAAGCCTCCTTCGGACCTGTCGCCATGAAGGATCAGTGAGATTGATGTTGTTGCCTGCTAGTTGGGTTTAAAAAATGTCTGCAAATATACACACTTTGCAACCAATATTATGGTTCACAATTATAATTCTTTTAAGTATGAGTAAACATTGCATACTTTATAACCAATGCTATGGTTCACAATTATAATCCGTTGAAGTATGAGTCAACATTATGTACTTTGTAATAGTGCATTTAATGTTGTTAATATGATTTACACTTTAATCACATCATTATTTTTGGGTGTTTTTTAATTATTTTGGGAATAAATGCAAGTAAATAACAATTTAGTTATATATTTATCGTATAAATATAATTTACTTGGATAGGTGTATATTTTCGATGTTTCTCTCTCTCTCTATTTTCTTTTTCTTTTTTCTTCTATTTTTTCTTATTTTTTGTACCGTAGGATTCAATAATTGGGTTGTCCTTGTTCTCACATGACATGTAGTCGATTACGACCACTACTACCTTTGGCGAAAGTAGTGGTCGTAATCAGCAAGATTGGCGAAAGTCTGATCGCAGGGAGAAACATCGTTTCAACCACTTTGGGATTCTAGGATCTAGCCCTCCTGAATCCAGAGAGGGATCTCTCCAATAGGTGCAAAGATGGATTTGTCTTTGAAGTTTGGGGTAATGATATTAGGCTAGTTATGAAGGCCAAGGGTTTTGTTTGTTTTTGGATGGTTGAGCATGACTATTATTTGAGGGGAAAGTTCTAAGTGCAAAGAGTTTCAAAGGTGATAAGTTGCAAGCGAATAGAACAGCTTTGGCTAAAAAGATAGATATAATGTTGGTTTTTAGTCCATTGGGCTATGGAGTCATAACAGGGCTTTAATTGAGCAACAACATCAAGAGTGATCCAAGGGGCAAGTCATCTGTATCACAAGATTATGAGATTAAAATGATGGAATGGAAACAATAAAGTGTGGGAGGGGTGGAAACTGATAATAATTTCACAAGGGATTTATAGTCAGTCCAAAAAAGAAAAACCTCTTAAGTAACTTTTTAAAACCAACCAAGAATAGGGCTAACCATAGAATTCTTGGGCAAGTTTGTATTAAAGCAGCTTAATTGAAAAACAATCCAGTAATCCACATAATTACCTTCAGAAAGTATGAAAACACATAAGGGAAACAAAGTGTAACCTAAGATCAGATAAGGTACTTTTAAACCTAATCTGCTTTCGGCCAACACCAAGGGAAACCTTCAGAATCTTCCTTTGGAGAATAGAAACTAGAAACAGGGCAAACCATCACTTTTCTAGTCTAAATTTAATAAGCAAATGATGAAAATAACTTTCAAGAATAATGTTTAAAGAAAACAGTAGGACGAGGGAATGCCAACATTCCTAACTGCTTAAACTATATTGAATCATTCTTAAATAAACAAATTGGAGGAAAACATTGAGATAAAGCTTATCAGTTAGAGAAGGGTACTGGTAGTAAATCCTGACTCCATAAATGTTGTTCTTTATCAGAGAATAGTGAACAATATGACATACATAGAAGGAAAACAATAACAAATAAAGGGGCACTTCACCAGTGATATAGACCAGGATCCCAAGAAACAGCTTGTTATTGATGTCAAACCAGTTACAGTCTTCAAGTCCAATGTTTTAGTTCAACAATCATCTTCACTATTCAGCCTAACTAATCTAGAACAAACAGAGCTTCAAGGGCCAGTGAACACTATTTACAGATAGAAGTCTCAAGCTCAATTACATTTCAAAGTTCTACAACCAACAATTTCTCATCTTCTACAGAAGTATTTATAGAATAATGAGGAGGTGAGATCTCAATAAAATATCTCCCAAGATAATTAATACATTCTTAATGGCTTCTCGGCCTTTGAGGGGATCGATGAAGAAGTTTACAGATGTTCTGACTGTATTAACTATTTTACACTTTAAGATTAAGCTCGGTGGGAGCTTTTGTTTACTTTTGAGGCTCTGTGTCATGTTGGAGTAACTCTGCAGATATTTTTTGCATTAAGTTCCTTGAAGAAGTAACATCTCTGGCTGCGTTGAGGCGAATATTTGATTTTTCTCAATAACTTCGGCCTCTATTTGAATGCTTGTGGCTACAGGTGGCACCTGTGGTATCTGAGAGGAATCAATTTGCCTCAGATGTGGCGGTGGAGGCCTTTCTATCTGTAGATCATTATGATTTCCTTTAACTCTGATTTAATTTGGAGGATTAGGCTTTTGATAATCAATCTTAGCCGTAATCCCCAAATTTGTCTTCAATCTTCTGTTTTGCTGCGTTCTGTCTTCAACACTGATACTCTTTTAATTTGTGATTTAATAACATCGTGTCTTGTTGATGTGCAGGCCGCGCGGGGCTCATATGGCATCAATGCCTCATGAAACATTGACGAAACGTGGAGTAGAGCCCCGTGAATGGTTCTCTTTTATGAATTGAAGGCACGGGAATCGTCATT